>OZ020521.1:22958898-23182657 GCA_963971425.1 Bryoerythrophyllum caledonicum | reverse complement strand
AACTGAAGTCATGAATAGCCCATAGTATGGCACTTGTACACACATCAGCCCACAAACTAAAGCCCTAGCAGCCGCAATCTACACCCAAACCCTAGCCACCGCAATCTACATCCAAACTCTAGCTGCCGCAATCTACACCCAAACCCTAGCCGCCGCACTCTACACCCAAATCCTAGCCGCCGCAATCAACACCCAAACCCAAGCCGCCTCAATCAACACCCAAACCCAAGCCGCCGCAACCTACACCCAAACCCTAGCCGCCGCAACCTACATCCAAACCCTAGCTGCCACAACCTACACCCAAACCCTCAAAATAACCTAGCCGCCGAGTTTGCATGACGCCTCATGTCGAAACCGTTGACTAGAGGTGTGCACGCGCACACCCCAACTGTTGCTGCTCCTCCGTCAAGCATCTCCAGAACCGTAGATCTACACAAACACCACTACCAATCCCCCAAAATCTTACAAACGTTGACTTCCCACCCTCCTCTTCACCTCTTTTAGCCTCATCTTCCAAGCTTCCCTCAAGAAACCCTCGAGCACAACACGAAACCTCTTCCCTCGCTCCCGGCCACGCGCGCAGTCCGCGGGGCTGCGCCTGCCGCTTCAGCTGCAAGGCGCTAGCCGGTCAAGCGCTGGCTCGGCCAGGCCACCCACCTGCCGGCCAGGCTGTGTGCTTGTTGGCCCGCGAGCCAGTCGCCGCCGCGAAGGCTGGCTAGGTGCTGGCTCTGTAGGCGCCGCACGGGCAGCCCACGGCCACGCGCTCTCAACTCCCAACTTCTCTCATCTCTCAACTCCTCTCCCTCTCAACTTCCCTCCCTCCTCACACCTCCACTCCATTCCTCTCTCCCCGCCCTCCACCCTCATACACCTTCATTGTCTCTTTTTCAAACCCTAGGCTCACACTCACAGCCTCTCTCACACTCACAGCCTCCCTCACAACTACCGCAAGGGGTGTGCGCGCGCACACCCCTCGTAGGACTACCCAACGTTGCAAAGGATTGATACCCGCAAGTCAAAAACCCTAATTTAAAACCCTAAAATGATACCTTGGTTGATATCCGGGTAGTGGTGCCGAAGAAGTCATACCCTGCTGGTGATACACTAGTTATTGATACCCAAAGTACGTTGGTCTAGAAATTATGTTGAAAATATCTCAACCAAAAATCGTTAAAAATGCTTGTTTTTGTGCAATTACCAAGGAAGAAAAAATGAAGTGTTTTTGGTAGTTTTAACCGTAGGATCTCGATTATGACTTATTAAATAATATACTCACAAAATTTCATAAAGTTTGACCGCACGGATTGAAAGATTATAATGTTTGAAGTAGAGAAAAGGCTCATTTTCTTCCTTGCGTTTACTGGACCAGCGAAGTTTGACTTCAATTGGTGTCTAATTTTTGCACTATAAAAGGTCTCAATTAATTACCATAATGTTAAACACGCTGTTAGTTCCTTATGCACCAATTTTTATAGGTATACAAGGAGTGTAGCGTATTCAAAAAAATTGTGCAATGAGTGGAGGTTCAAAAATTCTCAATTCATGTTATATTTTTTTGTGAACTTGATTTTGTTTTAAACGAGAATCCAAATGGTCAATAAGAAGGTTTACATCACATGATGCCGTAGGAAAAATCAAAAGTGAATCATTCGAAGATCTCAAAGTTTTATGTGGAAAGGTAGAAGATTATTTAGTACTTTACACTGTCTTAGGAAATTGCATATATATTTTTTTGTATCTCTTACACATTGTATTTGTAGTGCACTACTCTAAAATCCTACAATAACTCAAAACATATTTGTAATATCTTTGGGCACATGATTATAATTTTGTAGCAGGATTTGCAAACTAGATTAGAAATCATATATTTTCTAAAAAAATGTAGCAAATGTAAAAAACATATTATTGATATGAACATGAAGATGCCAATGCTTGACACGACAAACACCAAAATTTTGTGACAAAAAAAATACTAAACTTTTGCCAAATTTTGATTTTTTTTAAAGTTATAAGCAAATAACTTGCGGCTTTTAACCAACAACCAGTGCACTTGGCTAAGTGCATAATTGCTTACTTGCGTGTTCCTTGTGTTCGAAATAAACTCTCCTACTAAGGGGGTTGTTTATTTGGTTCAGAGGCCAAGACATGGGAAATGCCAAAAAAACAACTCTTCTTTGGACCCGAAAGATACCCTTCCATCACATGCTTCATTTGCAACTCCATGGAACCACATACATGGCTACACGTACTACTTAAATGCCAACAACACCACATACACTCACTAATAGTCAAAAGACACAATAAAGTTGTATGGGAATTAGTTGTATCTAATAGTGAAACCTAATGCCTCTTTGATATGAACGTCGATATCTTTCATAACAATCCATCAGAAAATACGGTCCCACTATGGCTACTCCCATGTGCATGTGGAACATAAAGATGCCATTGTAACCCTAGGTTTAAACCAAATCTATTATATGTTTGAGGCATACCATATAACCACCCCTTGCCAAAGCCCCCAACCCAAACATCACCATACAATTCATAGAATTCACATTGTGCAACTACAGATTCTCACCAGACACAATTCAACAAAAGATAAACAAATATAAACCTCTTCTGAACAAACTGAGAGCAAAAGGCTAGTAAGTGGAGCTACTAATAGTTATTCTAGCTAGTGCCAAAGCCACTACTTATATCCCATGTATAAAATCCATTTAAGACACATTCAAAATCCCAAATGCCTCCATTGGAAACACTTTTAAAGACATCGATACCAATGACCATTGCTATTCAACAAATTATTATCCTCCATAAAAGAAGACTAGAAAGCAACTAAGCTCTACCCAAGCCGCATAACCCATAATAATTGAATAATCCACGCCTGATAAAAAAAAACAAATAAATATCACTTTACCTCCAACACCTTAGACACCATACTTTCTACCTCCCCATCAAACCTTAAATGGCTCTTTTGAGCTTGTCATTCTATAGTGTCTACCCTTTAGAGGGGAAAGTAATTCCATATTACTAATCATTTGACGTCTGGCATCGCTTTAGTGATTGGTTTAGGATTTTAAGCATTTCATTGGTGTTGAAGAATGGAGCATGAAATTTGTCATGCTCTTTTTTCCCATATTTAAATCTCACCCTGCCTTTGCATTTCTTTTGTCTTAGAAAGTACGTACATGAGTTCGGTTACAGGTAGAAAAGCAATAAGGTACCGTTGAACGTTCCCACCACAAATTTTTTATCACGCTAAAGGATGTTGGGACGACAATGAGAGGCCTTTCTATGAGAGGTTGCTATAAAGGTTGCAGGCATGGCAAGAAGCGACAACTGACCAAGGACTGATAAGATAGGGAGCTGATGAAACGTTGTGGCTTCAACACGTAGAACACCGTATTTGTTATATTGAGAGATTTCCATGACTTTGAAGATATATGCTCTTCAAAATATCCATTTTAATAGACATTTGCAAGTTCAAAGCATAGAGACAATGCATCGAGAATGTTGTATTTCATTGCAAGGAGGGACCATATAACCCAAACGCTACAAAAATTGGTAATGGAGATAAACACATATTCCTTTAATCCGAGCTTTATTAAAAAAATTATGAAAGAAAATCACTTGCAACACTCATTTACCCCTAGGCAAAACACAATCGTACTATCGCTAATAAAATCGTCTAGGAAGTTCCTCGATAAGACTCTACACGCAACTTCAAAAGAACTCTTTGATGTTGGCGAGTCCATGTTGCCCCATTCTCTTGTATCAGTGGACTATCTAGAAGACGTAACAACCCCCGCCTACGCACCTCATCAACGTTTGATTTGGGCAGCGAATGTCGGCGGATAGGATCTGAAGGAGACAATTCGTTTCCAGCAGTATTTTCCAAGAAAATGCGAGGGCGAAGACGTTTTGCTGAGAGTTCATGCACAGCAGATGTCACATACAATCTAGACAAATTCACTTTTTAGGTTGAATAGTGCTATATGACACACATAAAGTCAATAACATCAAAATCTAGCCAAGTGCACTTTAGCTCAAATTGAGCTAAAATGCTTAAGGGTACATTCACAAAGTAAAATTTACCTTTCAGCCAAATAAATGTTAGCTCGAATGAAGCAAAATTGTATGAGTGCAATGCCGCTCGACATTGATGAAAATTGCCCAGGCAAAGAACAACTCAACAGAGCATTAAGGAAGTGAGCATATAAACGCACCATCAGCGAGCATGAGTAATGAGCATCCCTCCAACCGTCATACAGAATGCGCTTTGCAGGAGCACGATTCTTCATATTCAAACGCAGAGACTTGGGAACTGAACTTTTGCGCCAGAGTGCAATAAAAGCCCTTTACTCCAAGGGAAAGAATGTACTTCTCCGAATCCAGGAAGGAATCCACCGATGCCCGACAATCATAGTCCTATTGTATTTGAACAAAAGTGACGCCCACACATCCTAAAAAAATAGATGATAAATCAAATCACTTAAAATGGTTACACATTCCATCAATAGCAAAATTCCAATCCGCAAAAGAAAAACGAAGTGATGAAACATCTCCATATGTATTGTAAAAAAATGATTTACATGATGCACAAAGAAAGATACAACAATCATTACAAAATTAAGCTGCAAACAACTGATACAATTTAGTTCCATCCGACCTAAACTATAATAGAGATCTAAGCGTTCCCATCGGTATGAACAATGGAGATTCTTAGAGGCTTCAATTGCATTCCAAATAACTGTGAATAAACCACATGTCTTCTGATCATAATAGAACATGTCCCAATGCGAGGGATGTTTGGATCCATATTAGGCTAGACCGCCCCAAACAGATGAAGGTCAAAGAGATATGACAACAATTCCTCTACTAGAACCAAATTCTCTTTGGCACCAACATGATCGTGTGACCAAGTTGGAAGTAAAGGACTTTTTTGTTGGAGTTTAGAGTTGCTCCTAGTTATCACAGGGTGAAATTGTTATGCATTGAGATAGATATAGAGGATAAAGTAGAAGGGGAGAAAATGGAGAGAGGTGAATTTACATGTGATATGGTCAAAAAGGTAGGACCAATCCATGTGTCGTGCATGGGATAAGCAATAAAACATGGATGGTTGCATGACGTCTATGCGCCATATATCCCATGCAATAGTTGGCAAGGAATGCGTGGATGGACACATGATGTCGGACCGCCACGTGTCCAATGTGTTGGCAAAATTTTGCCACCAAGTTCTACTACAAGTAAAGGCCTTGGAAAGAAGGCAATATCTCACTCCACACATTGTTTGTACTCCTTTGTGTGTTTCTTTGCTGGTGCAACTATCTCTCTACTTCTTTTGCAAACCCCACAATTAACGTAAACTGGAGGAACGATCAATCATGAAAACTTGTCTTGTCCAGAGAAATCAAGTCGATCTAGAGAAAAGACACCAACAGCTCATACAGACAAAGGATAGGCCGGGTGCAATGAGTGCCCCATCGTTAATCGCCTCCAACACTTTTTAATCGCTAAACCTTGTCTATGTAGACTCTCAATGTGCTAAACATTGTGGACACGACCATTGACCCATTGGTACCTCTAAAAGACGTGGGGGTTAGACATTCTAGATGCCACCTCGTAGAACACAAATCACAAATGACCATTGTAGCCGCCCGTTGGGCACTACTAGACAACCAATATCGCAATCCAGCAGAGATGTGAAAAAGATCAGGGTGTACTGTGCCATCAATTTATGGCAAATGTCAAGGCGCGCAATTGTACGTGTGATCTTTCCATACCTTACCATGACAACCCTCCAACAGTAACACTGCTGAATTCTTTACCTCACGAACTCGCAAGATCACCCGTCCCGCCAGCACATCCAAGGTGGTAGGCATTGTTTGCTACAAATACACATAATCTCTAGGAGTAAAATGCCGCACTTGCGGTCAGTAGCCCCTTCCCCGCATTGTAGCACAGTGCAAAGTATCCCAATGTTGAGCAATAGAGAGATTCTCCAATGCCATAGGCATCACCTGCTTGAACAAATCTGCACATTGGTCATACACTTGTCAAGTGTGTGACTTAACATGGACAATCTACACACGTGTCTGGATTGTCCATGTTAGCCAACACGGTGTCAGCATTTGCATGAATGGCCTTCGGTAACACCGGATGCCTTTCAAACAACAAGACGTAAGGAGACTAGAATAGAAGGCGTACTTGGGGCGTAGGCTGGGGGGCTGAAGCCTCAGCACCGAGGAGTCTATCCATCTCCGTTTCCCCTTTCGTCATGTAAAATTCAGGTTTACTTTACCCAGGGCCATTTCTTGCTTACCACGGCCACCATGTTCATTTTACACAGTGCCATTTCCTGTTTACCACCTTCACCTGCAATTCAATGGCCATCTAGTTATCTGACAAGTGCCAACAGGACAATGCTAATCCTTGTACTAAAGTTGCATGAGGAGTCGGTGTCAACATATATGTGGCATATCAAACCCGCTTCTTAGTACTGAGGTGACCATTTAAATTTGGATATGGAATCAACACATGGCTTGCTCCACACCGTCCAATATTTCCATTTTATTAATTACAAAAAATTTCCATTATACACTAGATCTATTTTTGGATAATCATTATAAAATTGTGGTTTATGATTACTATTTTGGATTCAACTTTTCCAAAAACAAGAAGCTCATTGTATTTCCTATTGCAGCAAATACATTTGAAATCAACACAGATTGCTAGTACTAATACGTACCCATCTACTACTAGAAAGGTGAAGCAAAATACAAACACATAACAACAATGTTGTTTCTATAATTCAAATTATAAAACTAAATAACCATAATTAAAACCCCATAGTTTATTTCATGTCACTTTTGATCAATACGGGACATAAATAAACCAGTTCCAGAAATTTTGATATCCTCTATAATTTTTTTGTCCTCACGCGAACCTGAACACCCCCCTCCTTCTTTGTACCACAAACACAAATCCATCCCATCACCTGCACATCACGTCAAAAACATACTTCACACGGATGACGGAATTTATCTGGAACTCTCCGTTCTCATGTACTTCTGTACTCTTTGAAACTATCATTTAAGCACTTCAAATAAATACCAACTTGAACCATTCGATGCTTCTAGCCTTATTCCATTTGGAGAAACCACCCTTCATGCCTCAAACAAACCTCAAGAAGAATTGAGGACGTTGTACACGCTGCAGTCTTCCACATTGTAAATTTTTTTGATTCCATCCATTTGAATTTTCTTTTTCATACCACTTCCCAGTTCATCCTTAATTCCATAGGATGTAATATACTTATCCACTGCATGCAAGACACCGCGATTAAAACAATGTAGCAAGTCTCTACAATTAGAACCTCTCCCAATCTATTTATGTTAATTTTCACCTTCTGTGGCAAGCGTCTTGGAGAAGTTTATAACAATTAATGTTCACAAATGTCCGCTTAGCAAGTTAGCATTTTAGATTGCACCTTAGGACTTCACTTTCTCTTTGTATGTATAAATTTACTCCAACTTCAGTTACAGAGTTGATACCTTTTTCACATGACACCATGAAAAATGACATCTTCTCTTACTAATGTATCATCCACTTCCTTGCGCACAACATAAGTTTTTAAAATGGACATCATCACATTTCTCCACACAATGTTTCATACCACAACTTACTTTCCTGACTGTAGCCTTTGAAGTAAAAAAAAACTACCTTTTAAAAAACGGAATTTACTTAATTACTGCTGCAAAAGAATATGTGCCTTATGCAATCACTTCTTCTGTGTGGGCACGGAAACAGAAATTAAATACTCCGTACCCCACATCACCAAGGCATCTTTAGAGAAATCGACATCTTGCAACTGATCCAAAGTCTTCACTTTGTTGTTTGGTTGGTTTGTAGAATGCATCACCTTAACTCCCCGTTCAAAAACTTTCTTTGTTTTGACGAGCTGCATTTTGAGTACCCACTTCAGATGCCGCCATGTTGATGATTGTATCTTATGTTTTGGAGTCTTGAAACTATAACATGTTTTCTCCAAGGCCACAGGGGTTCCTAGGCGCGTAGGATGCATTACCCAGACATCCTTGTTGACATGCAATGGATCTTTCATCTGTCATTTGTACAACACAGTCAATAATTATGCAACATGAACATTGTAAAAAAATTCACCTATGCATACATTGCACCTTGTTTATTCCTCTGAGCTTGTCTACTTTGTTGTTGAACACAAAACAAATTTGTCCTCAACGTCCACATGTAACCCTTAAACATCAAAACGTGCCATTGGCGGCCAGAGTATTCCACATGAATAATGACGTATCTGAACATTAAAAGTCCAAATTTTGAAATGAACTCCAAATGAAAGTTGTCAGTTGAAGAATTCTCAATCAAAAGGTGTAAGTCTTTGTAAATTTAAATACAGTATTATCCTATACTCTAGAGAGGGAAAGACGATTATGTCTGAATGGTTCCTAACTGAAGTTTAAGGATTAATTCCAAAGCAATCATCCTCACAGCAAGTATCATTAAAAAATTCATATCAAACTCTTTTGGTTTGATAAGTGTATTAGATGAATACAAAAAAATTCAAACCATATTCATACTACCACTTTGTCATTAGTACATATATAGAACAACATATGATAGCCCTAGCATATTTGTACCTCATTTGCAATGGTAACACTTTGCAAACTTAACTCACCATTTCATATTTTTACACATCTCCAGATTCTTGACATACCATATCACACCTACTCTTAGTCGCAACATCCCTTCGCATTAAAAACACCTTCAAATGTATTGTCGTAGTCTAGTAGTTTGTAATTCTCAAAGTTAACCGAAATTAACCTTAAGCGAGCCCATCTAACCAAATTGTTCCCAAGGATTTCTATCGTGTGTCAAACTTCCTAAATCTAAAGACAATTTACGATTAATACCTTAGCACATCCTCGAGGATAGCTTCCCCGGTACCTCAGTGACCAATAACAAGTAACCACAAATGTTTAGTTTAAACTCTGTTGAACTTCATAGTAGTTTTACAGTAAGTTTTAATAGTGCCCCGAAAGTCATTGCCCTCCGTTCTCATAGTCCAGAGGCCACAATACCCACAATACCCACAATCTAACTCTACACCATGAAAAAGTTACAAGGTTGTAGCTAGTTTGTTGACCTTCACAATCTACCGGAAAATAGGTCTGGTATACCGGTCATGCAAAGTCGGGTTCCAACTACAACCACACCCAATGAATCAAACAAAGAATATTAACAAGCTAATGCTAAATAAATCACGTAAGCAAGACAACCATCCACGGGGACCGTCGGAACTCATCCACTGTAAGGGTAGAAACCCTGGAATACTCCGGACTCAGGCTTAGCCGGAATCTCTCTCAGTGTACCAAGAGGGGAGATATCATCCCTCCTCCCCACCAATCCAAATACTTCCCACTCAAGGGAGGCTATCATAAATAGCCGTGGGCTTCCCGGATTCCATCCGCTAAGCAACTCTTCCCGGTCCAACCGATCAAGGGTTTGGGTAGATCCCGGATGTTACTCCACCTATCTAATTTGGATATCCTACTCCCTCCGGAAGCCTCAACTCACATTCAATCACATAACACTCAACAAGCCACAACCTTGCACATCTTAGCAAAGACTTACTAGGAGGACTCAACCCTCTCCCTCTCTACTCACACAAGCTCAACAAAGACTCTAGACACAAGCAATGAAGGCAAGACACAAGCAAAGAAACAAAGCGAAGAGTACTTAAACCAAGAGTTCAAGGGTCCTTAAGCACACAAAGGTTACTAGCTATCCTCCAAAAATAGATTCTCAAAAGGTGGAAATTGGCATCTAGCTCCTAGAGAGTGAACAAAAGTCAATAGCTACCCTCCAAAAACTAGATCCACAAAAGGACAAAAAAATGTCTAGCTCCTAGGGTTGCCTAGTGGCCGGCCGATTACCCGTTAGACCGGTAAATCGGAAGACTCCCAATTCAAGACTGGTAAAACATTTTCTAACAAAAGTAGATAGCCGGAGAAATCACTCAAGTGGTAGTGACCGGGTGCACAATGGGGCCCTATCGACATCACTACTTTTATTCTAGAGCCAATCTACTGCACCTAGCAACATCCTATCAACGGATAGAATAAATCCACAGTAACATGTAACATTATAACATATAACATAGGCTCCACCGGAAGACCTATCCGGAAGAGTGGAATTATCTCCCGGTTGAACCATGGGAGAATTGACTGGAAGATTGAGTTTAAAAACTCAACCACTTTCCTTAAACTATTCTCCTTTCGCAGTCCCCTCCCACTTGTTTGGGTCAATCTTGGAAAGCGTCCGTATTACCGGTGGAGTTATGTTGTCCGGGATGGACTTACTCCATAATGTGCCTTGTATTTACACCAATCACCTATCACAAATTCCGGTCTGGCCCGGAAAACACACAAGTATATCGGACAACTGGTGCACTTCTCCGGAACAATTTTCTAGATTGATGTGGATGTAGGCATCTCACAAATCTAGAACACAACTAAACAAAACCAAATAACAACTTACTAGTCAAACGAGGAGATGACTCTATGCTAGGAGAACAAGGGTTTCTTTTGATGATAGTTTTCCTGAAGACCGGAGAGACCGGGAAAATGACAGAAAATTAGGCAAGACTAGGGAGAGGGAAGGCATATGGAGAACAACAAAAAAATGATTTGCCACAAGGCTGGGACAATGGAAAGGGAGAAAACGGACAAAAACCATACGCACTAGTAACAAGAATTCACGATTCTAGGACACACAAGGTCACAATAGAGTCTACCAGGAGACTTTCTCTAGACCGGGAAGAAAAGGTAATCGGGAATCATCCCGAGGAAAGAAAATAAGAGCAACAAGTGAAAGAAGAGGATTTACAAACAAGAAAATTCTACAAACAAGAAAACCCATCAATTGGCAAGAATCACCTTGTTTCACAATTCTTGCCACTTCCTTGTTGCACCCGCAACCTCCTCGAAATTGTGGTTTAGTCTCTCAATCTTTTCGCCGTGGTTGTCAATCTCCTTGTCACTCCAAACCCTAGTTTGAAACTTTTCAAACCCTTGCGGCTTCACAACCTTCCTTCACTTGTACAACTCCTCTCCTCGTGGCAGCCTCTTCACTCGCAACCTCCACTAAATCTTTCTCTCAAAACCCTACGCTTCCTCTTCTTCACTACGTAGATGCAACTTCTTCAAAACCCTCTTCATGATGGCGGTATGGTGTCAACGTCTTGGGCTCATGTTTGGTACCTAGTTGATATCCGATACCCTAAGATACCCAGTACCCGGTTGATACCCGAGTACCGGCCGGTTACTAACCGATATTTTTTTTTTAAAAAATTCTCCTTTTTATATTTGTCTTTCATATAAAATTAAATTCCTATTCTTTCAAATAAGAATTTTAGTTTTCAACAACAAATAAACTAGAAAGGAAACCTAAACAATTAAACTAGAAAGAAAAACTAATAACTAATCTATCTACTTGATGAAGACTTTGACTAGCTAAATTAGTTTAAAGTGGTGATTTTATCACCACTGTAACACTAATTAACAAGTTAAGCATTCACCTACTTTCACTAATTATTATACAACCTACTTTTATGTACTACTAACTACTTTGCCGGTTACCTAGCTAATAATCGCAATTTTAGCTAATTTTTTGGCAGGGGCAACCAAGTGGGAATTACAGACTCCCTCACCATACTCGGCCATCAACGCACCTACGCTGACTGTGGAGATTGTCAACGGTGGGTGATTAAACGGAGATGTAACAAAATTTCTACGAACTTTAGTTTGTTGAGTTTATTCCACTTCCTTCCGGTCTCTCTAAATACAATTTTCTACTTTACCTAGTATGGCACAATAATAAATAAATTGTAACTCAATAGGGATTGACAGCAAAAATGTATTTTTGTTGTATTGTATTTTGTTCACAACATACTTACATGTCTAATTCCATATTACATAGCTCCACTCTCGTAACGTATTTTTATAAATCCCTGTAGAGCCAAAATGTCAAAATTAGCTTTTTCCCAAAATTATAGCTAAAAAGAGTCAAAATAGCTTAAAAGTATCTAGTGATAGTAAAAGTTAAAGTAAAACTTTAAAAATAAGTAAAAATATTAAAATATCTTAAAGGGATTAGAAGTAGTGTGGAAGGAATAATAGTAAGACATTTGGAAAAGGTCATAACCTTTGATTATATGAAAAGATTTATAGGCAAGATTAGAAAAGATTTGTGGAATAGTCACACCCTTTAGTTAGATGAAAGGATGTTCAGATGAAATGAAAGGAAAGAATGAGATATAGAAAAATCTATCAAAGAGTTGTGGCTCTTCATAGTTTTAGAATAAGAAAATAGGAATTCATTTAAGATTCACCACATCTTTGACTAAATAGGATGTGTGTCCTAGCTTTGTTGAATGCTAGTATTTGTAAGATTGAATTGTTAAGGTTCGAACCGCATGATGAATGCTCCATTCTATATAACCATAAATTGATCTCATGACAAATAAGACAACACCCATGTTGTATGGTAACAAATTTGAATCATATTACTAACAAAATATCACGTAGAAGAAAGAGTTGCACCTGCAACCCTTTAAAGGTCCAAGGTGATCCTACAACATAACTACCTACCGTATAACCGCTTTCTAACATGAACCGTCTTGTCACTACGTTACTAACCAGCTGTCACGATGTAGTTCGTAACATTACCCCCCTTTTAGTGTCGAGCCCCCTTTGTGATTCCGTCCTGGTGCTTGAGGATGACTTTTGTAAAACTGAGCAACAACATCAAGTGCATTTTCAAGATTTTCAGCTGGTTCCCACGAGTTCTCATCTAGTCCATATCCTTCTCAAGAAACCAGGTACTGTAACTTTTTCCAGCGGCCGAATAATCTTGAGTCCAAGACCTGGTGAACTTCCCACTCAATGTCACCCTCTCGAGTAATAATAGGTGGGGGTCTTGTTTTACAACGACCCAGAATGGTATCTTGATTGTATTTTTCGAGAAGTGATACATGAAATACGTTGTATATACAAAGTGTCTTGGGCAGTTTCAGGCGGTAAAGTAGGTCTGAAAACTTAGCTATAATTGGGAATGGTCCCAAAAATTTAGCAGCCAATTTATGTGACGGTGTTGTTGTAGCAATGTTTCGATGGCGAAGAAGGACGTTATCCCCGACCTCAAAAGATGGTTGTAGTGTCGCTGCCCGATCATAGATGCGTTTGGCATTTTGACCTGCTATATGAATCATGGTCTTTAATTCTTCATGAGCCTCTTATAAATGTTTTACTCTATCTTCAGCTGTTGGGACTGTAGATGAGGTTGGAGTCATAAAGGACAGTGCTGGATGGTACCCATATGTCGCATAAAATGGAGAAAAACCGGTTGCTGCGTGAGAGGCATTATTATATGCAAATTTGGCAAGAGGAAGGAGGTCTGCCCAGTCATCTTGGCGGTTTGTCGTGAACATTCTCAAGAATTGCTCGAGAACTTGATTTAATCCCTCGGTTAGGCCGTCCGATTGTGGATGAAAAGCTGTTGTTGAAGATGGTTTTATTCGTAGTAAATTACATAACCTTGTCATAAATTTAGATACAAAAACTGGCCCCCTATCGGATATAATTTCTTCTGGAGTTCCATGATACCTCCATACATGCTGTAAAAATAATTTTGCGGTGTCTTGAGAGTTAACCGATTCGTTTGTTGGAATGAAATGACCCAGTTTTGTATTCTTGTCAATGACCACCATAATTGAATCGTATCCATTACTAAGTGGTAACTTCACAATAAAGTCTGTGGATATTCTCTTCCATGGTGCATGGACAGCCGGTATTGGGTGCATAAGGCCATATCGTGAATGATGTGTCGATTTTGAGCGTTGGCAAATGCCGCACCTGTCAACATAGCGATGTACATATCTTCAAATCGTAGGCCAATAAAAAGACCTTGTGACTAAATCCAAAGTCTTTGCACGTCCGTGGTGTCCAGCAGCGGGAGCATCATGTCTATACTGAAGAATTTGTCGTCGAATTTCCTCATCATCTTGTACATACACCATGTTTTGGAAACGGAGGATTCCATCAATAAAAGTATAGTCTTGGAGCCGATGGCGGATATCTGATGGAAGTTTGCAGGTTTTGTCTTTGAAAAAAGCAAGAAGAGATGTTAACGTTGCATCTTCCATTACTGCATCTTTTATGCGCTCCATAATACGGTCATCTGGCCAAACTGGGTGGCAAGATTCTAGGGCCGCCAATCTCAAGAGAGGCCGATCACTTGTACTTGGTGTTTGCATAAGATCCACCCGTCGTGACAGTGCATCTGCCCTTCCATTCATTGATCCAGGTCTGTGATGAATATCAAAATTGAAAGCCGATAAAAATTCAAACCAACGAGCTTCTCTTCGATTTAATTGTTTGGAGGTGAGAAAATATTCCAAATTTTTGTGATCCGAAATCACTGTGATGATGTAGGGAGACCCTTCCAAATAAACTCGCCAATCTTGGAAAGCTAAAATGATGCTCAATAATTCATTATCATATATATCATAGTTTTGTTCAGCTGGTGACATTTTGGAGCTTCTATAGGCACAGGATTGCTAGGGCGTGAGCTATGAGCCATGAGCCATGAGCGGTGAGCCGTGAGCAGTGAGCTATGAGTAGTGATAGTCTTAAAAAAATACCCTATTTTTTTTTGTATATGATCGGAGAACCGTGGAAAAATGGCAGTATGAAAGTCTATATCCGTGGAAAATTTGTACAACCTATATATGATTTAATGCCTATATCAGTGTAAATATGCTTCTACTTTCATTGTGTTAGTATCTATTCTCATTTTAGTCTCACATTGGTCCCCGTATTTTGACAACTTCTTTTAGTGCTATCAATTATAAGGTGTTGTGATATATGTTTTTACCATTTCATTCTTATATTTTTGAATATACTTGTTACTTATTTTTTCTATTATGGCCTTGCCTTTTATTATATAAATCAATTTGACAAAAAAATTAATTATTCATTATTGTTTATTCTTTCCAAATTGTTTTTTGTTACGTTCATGAAATTATCTATTTCTCTCTAACCTATATCATTATTTAAAAGACAATAATTGGTATATATTTGAAATGTTTTGATTTACGTCTATATTAATTGTAGTATTTCCAGAGTCTATGAAATCTGATACTAATAGAATGCTCTCTAGAGTTTACAAACTAATCATGTAACTTAGTTTTTATTTTAAATTATAATATTTGTTATTTATCTTTCACAAGCTATGCTAATATCTATTGAAAAATTAAAGTATAGAAAATAAAATGGATAATATAATGAATACCAGTTACAAGTTAGGAAGACAATAAGAACATGAAACTGAGTACTACATATGAAAGGAACACTGCAATGTAAAAGACACATACAAAGTGAACAAAGAAAGTTTTAAAATGAAGAAGTACATGACCATAACAAAATTAGAAAGTAGAATTAAAACTATCATTACTATCCTCGCTAGCCTCAATCGCTTCAATGTTCACAAACTGAACAATACGAGGGTCATAACGACGTGTCCCCATGCGATGGACTTTGAGATGGTAAAGTAGCTTATAATTGAGCTAAGTCTTCTATATGCAAAGGAAGTAGAAACGGTTTAGGAGGTGATTCGATGTCCGTTATTAATCTACAATGAGTCAAACAATAATGTCAACGCTGAACTTTAAAATATTTAAAAGAATGCAAGAAAATAATAATTCACAAGTTATTTACTCAAACGGTTTTGTTTTGCAACATGACGGACAGAAATGTCATCCCTCTCCAAGTCAATATCCGCTTGTGAAGACACAACAATCTCTACCAATGGTGGCGCGTCTCGAAGTGGTGCAAGGATAGCCTCAAAAATAATAGGATCCGCCTCAAAAGCAACCAAATGGTGGCTTAAGCGGTAGCAAGCGTGAATCGAGGCTCCTAAATTTAAAAGAAAAATATTAATGGAACTTTATATCATCAAAGATTTAAACATCAAACGTATCAAAATTACCTGAAGAAGAACAAGCATCAAGGAGGAGGATGCAAAAACGTCGTGTCTACCCAAAAACAGTCTTGTTGTTAAAACAAATAAGTGGAAAAATAACATGGAAAGAGTAGAGATAGGGAAAGACACCAACATTGACTAGTTTGTTGGAGATGTCAATTGGAGCTCATTGATGCCCCACCAAGCTTTTATGATTTTGAAGTCATAAGTCTTTGTATATGTACGTACGTCTACTCAAATGGTCATTGATTCAGACATAAAGATAAATAAAGATGCATGACTTTGCAAATAGTAATGAGCAAATTCAAAGATAGCTTCCAATGCAGACACATTACATGTATTTCACTACGGAATGTCATTCGTAAGAGATGAAATCTTTGGAACTAGTAAACCTTTGAGAATATCAATAATGATGAGATCAAATCCATCACGAGGACACAATGCAAAACGCACCTGAGTTCCTTGACCCTTTCCAACCTACACATATAAAATATAACAAACATCAATTAACCACTCCAAAAAATTATCACTCTCAAGAAGGCAATAAATCACTCTAGAAAATTATAACAAATTAAATACTAGTTATAGCAATGTAAATGATTATGAATGATGCTACATACCGTTAGAACGAAATCATACATCTTCTTCATAAGAGAATGATTGCTTCCAGATTCCATCAATGTGAAAATTGAAAGATTTTCAACAAATTTTTTTGTTGAAGAGACCATAGAGGAAGAAGCAATACACGTAGCATTGACATTTTTCTTGGCCTGAATATTGGTTTGATAAATTTGGTTGGCATTGGTGGCCTAAGAAGGAATTGATGAATTTACTAAATTCAATAAATTAGGTGATGCAATCACCCGACTGAAATAATAGTTGCAGTAGAAGCCTGAGTTACCTTTGAAGCTTCACATGCCTTGGATGACTTGAATGACTTGGATGACTTTGTTGCCTTTGTTGCCTTTGTAGCCTTTGTTGTTGTTGTTGTTGAATATGTTGCCTTCGTTGTCGTTGTTGCCTTTCTCTTCCCTTTCTGAGTTGTTATTAGTGCCGTAGCAAATTTGGGGGCATCCAATACACGTGCTGTAGTTCACACGGGTGTTTAGACCTGAACAAGGGTCTCGGCACCGAGACAGTACAAAAGTGCTCTTCACAACACCGCAACAAACTCGACCCAAACAATAGATCTCGGTGGCAACCGAAGTGCTAAAGACTGATGTGGCTCGGCACTGCGTCGCTTCCAATCCAACCTCTCCATACACACTTACACTAGTACAAAAGTGGAAAATAATAACCGCATTCATTTTCATGTTGCCGTTCTTTTGACCACGATGCCAGATTTCTATTACATTGTTCATGGTTTGGGCTGCCGCGGTTTTTTGCTCATAACTTCTTCAGTTCTTAGAAGTTTTGGAAGTGTAATACACCATTGGAAAGGTCTTGAAAATGCGCTTCCAACAGTATATTACACGCCCAAAAATTCCAAAAAATGTAGGGCGGTTATTTTTCCCACTTTTGTACTAGTGTTATCTAAAACCTGTTTTGAAAGTACCTCGGCACCGAGATAGTAAAGCACCGTCACCAACCAAGTCACGACGACCCACGAAGATCAATACCACCTATATCAACGTACCTCGGCACCGAGATAGTAAGGGACTGTCACCAATGTAACCGAGACCTTCTAAACAATGTAAGCAAAAGTGTGCAACTTCGATTCATGATTGAAAGTCACGGCTCTGCCCTGGTGCAACGGAGGAAGCACAATTTGAGATCATTAAGCTTGTGAAGATTGAATGCGGTGATTCCAGTGTGAGGTGTTGAGGTTCATGAACCTGATAAGGTTGGACGAGAATATGACTATTGAACAACAAGTGGTATCATTCTCTCGTATTATTCAGAGATACTTTGGATGGCAATGCCTAGGTGATTTTCCACTGTGGATGGCAATCACCTAGGCGGTAAAATTAAGATATACGTATTATACCGCCGTATTATATCATGAGCTCTCCGTATTACACTATACACTTATCATTGTATACTATGGTATTCTAATGTTGGTTTACGTGTAGCTGAATTTTACTATTGACCACATGTCTTCTGATTGTTATAAAACATCCCCTGGCCTGAGAGATGTTTGGACTGATATTGCCCCAAGGTTTGATGAAAGTTACGAGATTTGAATATGTGATACCTATGTAATACCCTGGTGACACCCGTGCAATGCCTAGGTAATTTCCACTGTGGACGTAACACATTCTAAGGAAAAATAAATAATTTGTCATGTGGTTCCCAAAACTGACCAATGCACATAGAGTTCATAATAATTTCTCGTAAAAATTAGGGTCTCGGCACCAAGACACTTCATATTAAGCTCTATGAATTTGAAATCATCAAAAGTGACAACAAATGACTAGGACCTACCACAAAATAATTCATAATAATAAAAGATCTCGGCACCGAGATACCTCATATTGAGCTCTAAGAATTTGAAATCATTGAGCTTGACAACAAATGACTAGGACCTAACACAAAATAATTCATAACAATAAAATGATCTCGGCACCGAGATACCTCATATTGAGCTCTAAGAATTTGAAATCATCAAGCTTGACAACAAATGACTAGGACCTACCACAAAATAATTCATAACAATAAAATGATCTCGGCACCGAGATACCTCATATTGAGCTCTAAGAATTTGAAATCATCAAGCTTGACAACAAAGGACTAGGACCTACCACAAAATAATTCATAACAATAAAATGATCTTGGCACTGAGATATCTCATATTGAGCTCTAAGAATTTGAAATCATCAAGCTTGACAACAAATGACTAGGACCTACCACAAAATAATTCATAACAATAAAATGATCTCGGCACCGAGATACCTCATATTGAGCTCTAAGAATTTGAAATCATCAAGATTGACAACAAATGACTAGGACCTACCACAAAATAATTCATAGAAATCAAATGATCTTGGCACCGAGACACCTTGTAATGACCATTCAAGAACTGAAATCAAGAAGGTTCCTAACAAGATTCTATGACAATCTCTCCAAAACATTCTGACAAAAAGAACGTCTCGCCACTAAGATCCATGGAAGTGATCATCAATATCAATATCAATATACTTGGTCATTTGATTAACGCCTAAAGGACTGTGACAATTCACATAAAAAACACTTCAAAATTGTTGGTTTTAGTGCAATACGTTAGGAAGGAAACAAAACCTTATGTTTATGTTTTTGACCGTAGGATCTCAATTAAGACTTTTGAAATAATCTACTCAAAAAATTTCATAAACATTGACCGCACAGATTAAAAGATTATAGTGTTTGAAGTCAAGAAATAGGTTCATTTCTTCTTTGCATTGAGAGGTTTAGCATTCTTATATTTCACTTTGCAATACACATGGTATAAATCTATAACCATTATCTTGAGCATAGCGTTAGTTCCCAATACACCAATTTTTAGAGGTAGAGAAGGGGTGTAGCATGGAGGAAACAAGTGTGCATGGAGTGGAGATACAAAAATTGCCATTTCAGGTTATATTCCTTTGTGAACTTGATACACTCAAGAATAATAATCCAAACGGCCAATCTGAAGGTTCTCATCACATACCGTTGTTATCAAGGACAAGCTAGAAATAAAAATAAATCAAATTTTAGGAACGTGCCAAAAATCTATATTGTCCTTCCAAGTCACACATGGTTATTTAGGGGTCAACATTTAATGTTCTTAAAAAGTTTTCAAGAGAAAGAGTGTCTCAGCCCCGAGACCCTCAAAGTCAACATCTAAAAATTCCAGAGATTGCAAACTAACACATTGACTTCAAACATCAAATCTATTAACATCCAAGGAGAAAAACAACATGAGCCGCGAGTATAAGAAGGCAATCGAGAACAACAGACTGAGAGACCATGACGAACTAATCCAAACATCCAAAATAGGCAACAACGATGCAAATTTTGAAGACAATCTCTGAATACAATTTCGACCAAAATGATTGTCTCGACACTGAGACCTATTAAATCCAAGCAATCATGGTCATAAACAAAATCTCGAACGAGCTTGGTTAGGTCATGAAGAGGCACCTCAGATCCTTCTGCAACCTTGTCTTCAACCATTGCCATTGGCACCGCTCCACTAATTGAGCTCAGCTACAACATAACAAAATGGTATCGGTGCGCATTTCAGTCCTAGAATTCCATCAAATTCAAATGACTATGACTATGGAAGACATGAAGGACATGATGGAGAAATATACTAACTTGGCATCTCCAAATGTCAAAAATACCATTTCATCCTTCAAGCAAGTCGGACGTACAAGCGCAATGGACGGTATCTGCACTGTGAGAGGTTGTACGACTTGGCCATTTGTCCAGCACAATATGTTTCCGGGTCAAGGAGGCGCCAAGGACAAAGTTTTTGTCTTTAAGATGTGTGAGATTGGCCCTGGTTCAGGAGTCGATCTAGTTTTGCGTATGTAGCCTGATGGAGACCTACAAGACACATGGATCATGTTTAATCATGTAAAGCGGGTCAGGAATTGGACCACCATGGGTTGCCATGTGTACGACTCTCGGTACTGCAGAGTTAATACTATTGCAGTTTGCGACATGCAATCTGAAGACACATAAGCCCAATGCATCATGTGGAGGAGCATCAACAAAGTTATGGGGAGGCACGGGGTTGGAAATCTCAACTTCAAAGTTTTTATGGCGGATAGTACATGAGCAAATTGGAATGTTGTACGGACGGTCTATGGTTGAGGTAATCCCCAAGAGGTTATGGTAGATTGAGAACGCACATGTCTACTTCATTGGACAACATCCATGAACCGCCACACGGACAAGTATATCAAGAGCGAGTTCCAAGATCAACACCGTCTTCTGGGCAAGCAATATAAGGATGCCAAGAATTTGGCAAACTCTGCGATTCGTTACCTTGCCATTAGAGCTTGGTGGCAATCTTGTGGTGCCCAAAATGATGAGGCCCTCAGACAACTTCACCAGTGGCTTACCTTTTGGCATTACCGCTACTGCCAATGGGGAGCATCTATGGAATTGGTATGAGTTGTATCATATTTGATTATAATTTCATTTCAATTTACAGTCCAAACAACCATATAAGTGACGTTGTGATTTGTGTTATAGAATCTTATAGATAAAGAGATGGCCGAAATGCCATCCTGTAATTTGGCGGAGACAGCCCACAATCGTTGGTTTCAACAATCAGGGAATAGAGGAAATGACCTATACGATGCTTCGGTGGACAACTTTGTTCTCCCATTTATGCAATGCACGAACTATTATCATTTTTTAAAAGGAGGGCGATCAGAGACCGACCCTTCCAAGCATGAGTTGCAAATGAGACTTGCCCAAAGGACCGATAAACACGAGAAGGTGATTGAAGCCATGGAGAGCATACCGAAGGCCAAGGAGTGGTGCACACACACACCTCACTTTGAAGGAGAAGAGGTGTTTGGCTCCAGCAAACGAAAGCTTGAAGGACCATTTGGTTTAAACCTTGATAGTCATCGCCCTGATATATTAATTTCTCCCGTCCGAAGGCCTCTACAAGGTCCAGGAAGGGACGCTAAGACAATTCTTCACCAGCGACAACGTTGCCTCCAACCTCCCCATCTTCATCTTTGGATGATGTAAAGCTTGTATCTCCACCGTTGTCTCCATCTAAAGCACTTACAAGAATAAAGCATGTTACAAGTGTTCAAGAATCTAAGTGTCACATAAATAAATGGCATATTGCAAGGCTATCAAAGACTTCCGGTATTAAGTGTTGTCATGCTAAACAGGCCAAGACGGGTAAGACGTGCACCGAGAAGATTGTGCGTTTGGGGAAAAACACTCCTGCTCCTACATACACCGGGCTCCTCCATGTTCGTAGACTTTTAAAGGACCAAGTTACCGAGTTCTTCCATTGCCCGGATGACATTGAAAGGTGCGTAAGGGAACAAAACGGAAGTGGGTGAATCACCATCCGCTTGTTCCAGATGTATGGCCTGTGGTGAAGGGCACCAACCTTGCCGAGGTTGAGATTCTCAGGCTAGAAGAGGCAGGATTTCAACTTGAAGAGCGACGGGAAGTGTCACCAAGGCGGCTCTTTGGAGATGCTCTCAATCCTACTGTGCAAGCTGCATCCGTGCCTGCACTTGCAGATGCCGACTCTTATCCAACATTGCATGAAGGCTGCCGTATCCTTTGTTAGGCAAAGGTTTCCGTGAAGCAAAAAATAGATGGGCATCAGCGGACAACCTCAACGTCCGCATCAACTCCATTTCAATGCTTCTCTACTCCGCCCTCGGATGCATTATTGTACTACAGTCAAAGAAGGGGCATAAGACAAGTGAATATTGCCTTACTATAGGCCCTCTCCCAAATTGCTCTTGCGGCAACTGCAAGGACATGGTGGTTCAATCCAAGAAGAGAGGTACTTGGTACCATTGCAAAACATCTCTACTATATTTTTCGAGTGGTATGCAAGCTTGATTTTGAGGACGATGCTTTTCTCCATGCTGTTACCTTAAGCTTCAACGAGATCAAGAAAGTGCTGAAGAGTGGTATCTTGGAGCTTACATGATGTGTAGCTTCAAAAATAGGGACATTGCTATATGAATCAATACCATTTATAGCCCAACTCATATGGATTGTTGCTGAATGTTGTTAGTATATGGATAATATACCTCTTATTTGTTATAAAATAGAAATATTTTTTTTATTCTTATACTGTAGTTGATTTCGTTGTCATATCCGCATCTACTTCACTTGTGTCTCTATCACTTTTACAATACTTCACCAACTAAATTATCTACCATCGTTATATATACTGTACATACACAAAATAAGAGTATCGTATGTATAAAAATCCTCTCTAGGTCCTAAACTCGTAGTGCCTACAATCTCTCCAATACACCTTCAACTTTGTGAAATAGGAAGTCCCAACACTACTTGAATGTGATTGCAATTGGACCTGAAATATTGTAGTCTATTCTAATTGCACGGTTATAGGCACTTAAAATTTACTAAAAATATTTTAATCATAATATTTTCTCACATGGATAATATTATTTTTAGAAAAATAAACCTATTTTTGGTAAATCAGAGCTCACCGCTCATGAAATCTCCGCTCATGGCTCATGGCTCATGGCTCACACCCTAGCATCGTTGTCTATAGGCACACGGGTGTAGCTGGCCGTCTTCCCCACGTTGTGTCAATATAGCCTCTATGGCCATATCAGAAGCATCAGTCTCAACTATAAAAGGCCTTTCAAAGTTAGGGTGAAGCAATACCGGTGCCTCAATAAATTTGGATCGAAGCTCGCAAAACGCTGAATCTGCTTGAGGTGTCCGAAGAAATAGTTGATTTTTTCTTGTTAATGTTGTGAGTGGCATAGCTATTTTTGAATAATCACATATAAAACGGCGATAAAAATTTGCAAACCCAAGGAATGCTTGGACTTCTTTAACGGAGGTTGGAGTTGGCCACTCTTGAATAGCCTGTACTTTATATTGGCACATTTCTAATCCTTTTGATGACACCCTCATGCCCAAAAATTCCAGTGATTGACGATGGAATTCACATTTGGATTCTTTAGCATAAAGTCCATTTTCTTGTAAGCGGCGTAAAACCTCTCTGACCACTTGGCGGTGTTGGTCCAAGTCCTTGGAAAATATAAGGATGTCGTCCAAATATATAACCACTGAAACATCAAGTAAATCACCAAAAATTTCTTGCGTATGGGATTGAAATTGAGGTGGAGCATTTGTTAGTCCAAAAGGCATTACCAAATATTCAAAAAGGCCGTAGCGTGTCTTGAATGCCGTTTTGTATTCGTGTCCGGTTGCCATGCGTACCCGGTGATAAGCTTGCCGTATATCAAGTTTTGAAAAAATGATTGCTCCCACCAGCCTGTCTGTAAGTTTTGGAATTAGAGTAACGAGTATTGGTTTTTCACTGTGACGTGGTTCAAATTCCTATAATCAATGCAGACCCTGATTGAGCCATCCTTCTTTCGGGCAAATACTATCGGTGCTGAAACTAGGGACTTGGACCTTCGAATCCACCCCTTTCCAAGATTTTCCTCCAAGTATTTCCGTAATTCTTCCAACTCCATTGGAGACATTGGCCTCAAACCGGAGTTACAGGGCTCCTGTCCTTCTTTAAATTCAATCTTCATATTTGACGTGCCGTGCTCTGGTAGTCGGTTTGATGCTTCTTCACTGAAAGCACCTTGCAAATCCCGATACTCCTCTAGAATAGATGACTCTACAATCCTTGGCTCATCACTGCTACACACTGAAATCTCAAAGGCAAATAGTTCGGCTTCCCTTGCCGATATTCGGAATCCGGCTGCCGATACAAATGCATGCTTGGGTGGCGACCACTCCATGGCATCCGAACTCAGTCCTCCGGAGGGCATCTGCTCTGGGATATTGTGCTGCTGCAGCCCCCGCCGTTCCTCAGACCTCTTAAGTCCTCCATTCTCCAGGCTTTTGCAATGCTCCTAGCAATAGGGAGAATCAAACAAAACTTTTCGTTGGGACCATCTGATGGTTGGATCATGGCAGCTCAACCACGGCGTCCCAAGAATACATGCATATCGACCAGTATTGGTGATATCCGCCACCAATGTCTCACTATGATTCCCAACAACCATTCGTACCTCAGCTTGGTGCGTGATGAGGCCCGAATTATTCATCCTTCCGTCAATCACCCGCACCTCTCTAGGCACGCTTCTTGGCCGTATCAACGCATTGCACTGTGCTGCGAAGTCCGGGTGCATGAACACCCTTGTTGCTCCTGAGTCCACCAAGGTGAGAGGCGCCAAGGAGTTGATCTTTGCATCCATGGTGAGGTGTCCTTCCGGGTCCGTCGTGGCTCGTAGAAAAATAGGAGCAGGTGTTGGCTCGTCTGCCAATTGAGGAAGAGTGTCGTCTCCTGCCAAGCCTCTCTGCGGCATCATCGCCGCCGCGCTCTGAATACGGCCCGGGTACTGAACCACGCCGTTCAGTCCCGGGTCCGGTCTTTTCCCAAACTTCCACCCTCCACGTCCTCAATAGCTGCAATGGTCAGTGGTTGAGATGGGTTCGTGGGACACTTCCCACGTACATGTCCAAATTGTCCGCAACCCCAACACTTCCCATGTCGCTGATACTCCACTCTCGCCGTTGCTGTCTTTGCCAACGCCGGAGGCCCCCGAACCATGCCAAGCTCCATGGGCACAGGTCCGGATGTTGCTGGACCAACATGACTACGAGTAGACGGTTCTCGGTGCGTGGTCGTGCCCTTCACGCTGAGGAAATCAAATGACGGCCGAGGAGCCTATCGCCACCTCCAAAGCCGCTCATCAATTCCGGAAGCCATCACCATCCAATCTTGCAACCGGCGTGGTTGTGTCTCTGCGGTGGCTACGGAGTCCAACATCTCGTCCTTCAGCCCGCCACGAAATCGTGCCACTAGGCTGCCCTCATTTCAGTCCACTTCAGCTGCATATTCATTGAAAGTGGAAATATAAGCCGCAACTGAGCCCGTTTGCCGCAGCCTCCCGAGACGATCTTCTGCGTTTCTTCTTCGATCCAGGTCGCCATATACTCCAATCACCGACTCCATGAAGGCCTCATAATTTTCCAGTAGGTCATGCCCACGCCCCTCATTAAGTGCTTGGAGTAGAGGCATGGCCCAATTTTGCGCAGCCCCTGACATATAAGATAGGGCATATGCTACCTTATCAACATTACTGCCATACGTGCGTGGCTTTGCGCGGAACACTAGACGGAGCTGTGCAAACCAGCAATAGACTTTATTTCCTTCCTTTCTAGTGAATCGTTCTGGTTCTGCGACCTTGGACTCCGGATAGTCAGCTTCCGCCAATCCGTGTCGTTCTGGATGTTGATGTGTGCCCCCAGTGCCTTCCGGTGGAGTCAGAGACCCCAACAATGGCCTTGCTCGATCCGCAACCTGTTGGATGAAATGAGGTAGAGCTGCTTGCAAGACTGTTTGTATCTGCTGCTGCACGAAGGCAGCCCACTCTGCCCCGGTCTCTGCTGGTATTGGGATGTTTCCTAAATCCAACCCCGGCCGCTCACCCTCCATCGTCGGCGTCGTTAGCTATTCACTGCACCATTAATTCCTCGATTCTCACTGGCTCCGTTCCTCCGACTTTCTTCTTCCAGAGCAGCTTCAGATTCCTGGATTCCGTGACCATCATTGAATTATGAGAGAGTAATCAACCTGATCCGTAATCTCTACAGCATCTCAGCCATTTGCAGATTCTCCAAAAGTTCAGCAGTTCCAGCAATTTCAGTAATTTCAGAAATTTTAGCAGCGCCTTAATCTCAGCAATTTCAGCAATTTCAAAAATAACAGAAAATTTCAGCAGCACCATAATTTCAATAGTTTCAGCAATTTTGGAAATTTCAGCAATGCCATAATCTCAGCAATTTTAGCAATTTCAGGAATTCCAGCAGCGCCATAATTCTTTTTCTTTTTCCAAACGACCATCCATCTCACCATTTGCGAGGCGCAACAAGAAATACGAGATGCGTTATTATGACACGGTTCAATCATCTTCATAAATTAATATTAACCATGGGATTTATAAAGTATAGGCAATCATGATATACATGTAAAATTCATCTTGTATTAACAAAATGTATTATCTTATAGGCTCGTGTGTCTTTCTTTTTTCTTTTCCTTTTCCAGACTTGTCTCGCTCATGACTCGTCGTCTTGGAGCATGGATCACTCAGGGACGTGATATTATGTTAAGGTTCGAACCGCATGATGAATGCTCCATTCTATATAACCATAAATTGATCTCATGACAAATAAGACAACACCCATGTTGTATGGTAACAAACTTGAATCATATTACTAACAAAATATCACGTAGAGGAAGGAGTTGCACCTGCAACCCTTTAAAGGTCCAAGGTGATCCTACAATATAACTACCAACCGTATAACCGCTTTCTAACATGAACTGACTTGTCACTACGTTACTAACTGTTTCGACTAATCTAAGCTTGAGTGGAAAGTTAGAATTACCTCTAAAAGATTTGTCTTGGATTTTATTGTAATTGTTCTTACCACATGAAGAAGATGGTGTGTGTTCTAGCTTGGAGATGGTAATGAAATTCTTGCAATGGTTGTAAGAATATTTATGTGAATATATATTTTATTATGTAAATTGTATATGTGCTATTGATTGAGAAACTTCATGCATGTAATTGTGTAAAGTTATTCTTAGGGTTGAAGAAAGTGGAAAATTTTAAAAATTGTAATTTCATAAATTGGTGAATCAATTTAAGAATTAATGTTGTACTTATTGAATAAGTGTCATTGAAGGACAATAAAGTGTATTTATAAACAAAATATATTTGTGATTAAGAAGTTTTATAAAAATAATTGAATTGAATTTGAGAATTCATGTATTGAAAATTTATTGATTAAACTCATTGAATTAATTGCATTAAAGAAAATAGAGTTATCATAAGGAAAATTTGCAATTACTTTGAGATAAGATTATTTTTGTTAAATAGTGAATGTGATTAAAAGAAATATTCAAAGAAGAAAACTTTGAATTGAATTCTAACTCGTGGAATTGTGTAAGTTTAACTTGTGTGATTGTAAGTCCAAGTGGAGCTTGGAGTATTAGTGGACGGACGTGATCAAGAAGGATCGTAAATTGCTTGAGGTAATTTGTGAATTAAATGACCAACAAATAATGAAGGATCAAAGCAATGAGTTAAGGTAATGGACAAGCTTCCATTTGCCTAGCAAGGTATAGTTTGAGGTTTGGGCACAGACACAAGAAAGACAAAGAGCAAGGCTCTTTGTCGCAATCACTCTTCTTTTTGGGTTAACATTGAGAGTTTCCAAGCCTTAAAGAGTGTAGATTGTTTAATCCAAAACCTTTAAAAGAATGCATATAGCTTAAGTTGTACAATAAAAGACACCTTTTATGACATAATTGAAGAATAACTACTTAAAACTAGATGCTAGACCATCCCGGGAACGTATTTAGAATTAAGAGTGAAGCTTGGGTGTTTTGTGAGTGTGGATTTTACGGTTTACAATCCCCCACTCTTTCGATAAGCATATTAATCCATAAAGGACCGACTGTCCTTATTGGGACAATTTGGATTTTGGGCATGTATTTTAAATTTGAAATTAAATCCTCTTTAATTTTTTTATATTTGCAAAATTATCATGTATTATACATGTATAATACATATATTATACATGTATGGTGTTATAGTTGAGTTTGATTATTTTGTGATATTGAGATGGCCTCAAAATGGATGTTGTTTGTTGAAGAATCATAGTACATAGGTGTATGTCTTGTTAAACTTTGATTAAATTTATGTATGTCAATCCGTATATATAGAGCTGTATATTTGGTACTGCACTATCCCTTAAGGGGGTTAAATTTTGTAATAGTGTACAATACCATGAAATAGACATGTAAGAAAAAAAGAAAAAACCATAAAGTAAAAGAAACCAAAAAAGTGCATCCCTTGAAGTCTAGGACTTTTCAATTCTCCCATGGTCATTTCGATAACTATCTGTGAACTTGTTTTAGTTCATTATATTGGTTGTTTATTGAAGAAGTTATGTTCAAAATTCCTTGAACTTGAAGAACATATGTACAAATTCACAGAACAACTTTAAGTAATTGCTTATGGAATAACACTAATGAGAAGAGGATATGTAATTGTCGAAAGAGGTGCAACGTAGAAGAGATCAGAGATTTGGTAACTATAATTATAAGAAATAATCATAATTGGTGAATGCAATGCTATGAAAATACTCATAATGAAGGAATTGTTTTGAAAATGTATTGAATGACATGTTATGAAATGAAAATTTATCTCAATTATTTATGAACTTTTGAAGGTTTTGACCTCCTTAAGAATGATATTTAAAAGAAGACCATATGAAGGATTTGACCTCCATATGCTTATGTTTTTGAAAAAGTACATATGAAGGATTTGACCTCCATATGAATATGTTTTTGAATAATAACATATGAAGGATTTGACCTCCCTATGATTATGTTTTTGAAGAAGAACATATGAAGGTGTTGACCTTCATATGAATATTTTTTTTTAAATTAACATTATGAGGGTTTTGACCTCCACAATGTTATGTATTATATGCCATTATAGAATGATAAGAATATGATTAAAACAAAATTTGTTCTTCACTGGAATTGTTTTAGACTATATTGTAGTCTAATATTCTGTAACATTATTACGGAATTATAACATTATGAAGGTAACATTCATAGAAGGAAGACATTTCTACTGTAACAAGTTATTAATGAAAACAATTGTGAAGGGCTATCAATTATTGTGAATCAACAATTGCGCATTTCTATTGTGAAGGGCTATCAATATCAAATTGGGAAGAAAATTCAAGTGATTAATGTATATTTGTATTGGAGCTAGAGTGAATTTTTGTAATTTAAAGAAGATACATACGATTGGATAGTTGATGAGAAGAAATAATGATAACAATTTTAGAATGATGAACGTAAGTGAGGAATAAGTCATTTCATTTTAGTAGAATAGAGTTATAGTCATCGTACCTCTAGTTCTAATTTTGATCAAAGGATTGTCTTAAGACATAATGATTAAGGTGATCATAGAATTTCATGATCTTTCACTATATAAATTGGAAGATTAGTGTTCAAAATAGAGAAAACGGTTTGTTTATGAATAAGCAGTCATATTCATAATTTGGTGTTCCAAAAAATTGTCATACAAAATGACTAAATTGAGTACCGCCATGTTGTTAGCTCCTAATATATGAATTATTAGAGGTAGGGAATGGATGTAAACAAAGATTTTAAAAATTGTGTAAGGAGTGGTGATTAAAACATTGCCAAATCACAAGGATTATTTGGATTTGTGAAGTTGATGTCGTTTTGGAATGAATATAAAAACAATTAATGAGAAGATTTTCATCACAACTTCTAGTACAAGAAATAAAACATATCTGATGATAATCTCTAAGAGTTTTCTGCAATTAAAAAAAAAATACAATACCGTGCTAAAAATGTGTGACATTGTTTGATTTCAATTAAAATAATAATCTTCACTATTAAGAATATATATATTTTAAAACTCCAAAATCCCATAACTTAGTTTCATATTTTTAGTTTTTTTATTTTTCTTCCACAAAATGCTAAAGACTTATACGCATGTGATATACAAATTGACAAGTACAACCTCAATAGGGGAAGAAGTTAAATAGCAATAGTGGAATGGACTGGTAAAGTTTTGGTCCATATATATTCTGTAAAGCTACTACCAATAAGAGTTTCATGTATATGACATTGGCAAAAATCCAAAAAGGAAATCATTCAAACAACTTGTATAGATGGCACGTGTTTCATTAAAGATATTTGCATTTAGATTTAACAGAATATTTAGACAACAATCATTGTCATGGTATATCTTATTTTTTTAATTTTATTTTCTATTGACCTATTTTAGATTCCTTAAAAATTCTCTTCCAATGTGCAATAGGTTAGTTCTAACATTCCTACTCAATGTTATAAATCAATTTTTGAATTCTTTTACGATAAGAGTTTATGAACATATCACCAGAATTACCTTCCATCATCCCTCCTATGACCAAATGTCTCATCCAGGTAAAAATAACTTTCAAACTCAGGTAATTAATTTTCATCAATTTCAAGACAACGGGAGAAATATATAGTTCACGAGTAATCAATGGGACAATTCGTCCCCAATATCTCGCTTTGAAATAAGATTTTATACGACTTATGTGTAGATGTAGATATTGATTGTTCCAAAGGTAACTTAGGGAGTAACCTACAATCAACTAATATATAAAAAATCAGATTGTTATTAAGAGATCACATTGTTTTTTTTATAGAATACCAAATGGGTGCGCCAGATTACCAAGTACAGAAACATTCCATCTTCAATTGTGAGGCTCCCACATAAAAAGTTAAAATGACATACTTGTTGAGGATAATATGAATCTTGACCAAAATCTTCTACATTAAAAGAAATTACTACCCCACATATAGATATATGTCCAAATAAGAATTAAACACAAGTGTTCCCTATCTTCTAATTTGACGCTACAATGTTGCTATCTTAGCAAATGCATTTAGAATTATTGGTCTTCCACTACAAATGTTCACTAAAACTTCATCTACTTAGATGGGGGAAATATAAAGGCTCCCTCAAGCTATAAGTACTAAATGTTGATTTGTGGTCAATGGTCACTCGGGACAACCATAACGAATTAGTCATACTACCTACTAGGATCCTAGCTTGTTTTGAGTAGGGTGATACAATACTACAATATTAGAATCAGCCTTACAATCACTAGTCGGCCTAATATTTTATTTTTTTGATTTCACTGCCTACAAGTTGGCGAGCACTACATATTAGGGTATTGCATTTCAAACATTATATTTAACATTTTAATGCTACAATCACCTCATACTTATTATTGTAAGCCCAAAAATAAAGTCTCTGTTATATTCAAAGCGGAACCGGTTTATACTTCCATAAATAAAAATGAATGGCACAACTTCACTGTGAACTACGGTACACCATGGTCACTTTCAACACCTACCTATCGAAATAATTATTTTTCACCACACAGGTCTTTCAGACAAAATGGATATCACATGATATCACCTAGATATTGGACAAACATGGCCTAGATATTGTATAGGTGTCACCCTTGTTTTACATGGGTATCAGCTAGCCAAATCTCTTGAAATTTCCAAAATTCTAGACAACTTTCCATTTTGAATTAATTATGTACGAAAGCGACCATGTCGTAGGGTACTGTCCACTTCTCCGTCTTCTTCAATCCTCTATCCCCTTAGCTCCAACTGTTAGGTTTTGTTTTGTTTTTATATGATACATGTAATTTTTCACTCATGAATCAAGAAGATAAATGTATAAATGTCCCCATGAAGCTCAAAAAAGGCTTATTTTAATTAGTTCACCATCCAATGCATCACATGTGCGATAGGCATTTACTTGTTGGCCCATTTCAAGTTTCCCCTTGACCTATATCCGCTGTAACTAAAATACCGGCAAACAATTGGTTGGGAGAGATTGATTTCAAAAAGTGGTTGGTATGTTAGGAGTGCCGCTCTCGGGTGATCATGTTCGTGACTCCCAAAGTTGCCAATTTTGTTGTAGTGGCTTTTCTCTCTACATTATTGTCTGCTTTGTAGTTAGGGTTTTAAGAGACAAGGTATTTGTACAATCTTTAAGGACTCTTCTCTCTACATTATTTTTGGCGTTGTAATGCTATCTCAAGTTTTGAGAGACAAGGCATTTCCACAGTCTTTAACGCCACTCGTGTAGAGCTTGAGGTTTCACCCCTTCAATCCACGTGAGTCCAAACTCTCTTTCAAACTTCACTATTGTTTAGTAATACTTGATGTTTCTTTTTTCTTTTTTTTCTTCTTCTAAGAATCAATCATTTATCCGTTTGCTAATGTCTAGTGTTTTCTTTGTTTTTTTGAATTTCTTACATTATTGTGTTTTGACACATTTTATATATCAATTTCTTTTGAAGAAACTGTAATTGTGTTTATTTTGACACTATTGTTCATTTTGTGACTCAAAATTTCCAGTTATAGTTCCGTGACTTCAAATTTGTGTGGTCCGTGTAAGAAATGGAGTCCTTGTAACCCTCCATCCTAGCATTAGCACTACCGTCGTGTTCTGCATACTTCAGTATGTGGATACAAGGTTTTTAATTTCTAGATTTGTTTTGGATTCAACCTCAATTGGTAGCGCTCAATATTAAATACTAGAGATTATAAGGTTTTCTTTTTCGTTGGTTTTTCTAGAAAATAGTTACTTTGCATTTAGCAAGACTACCACTCTAGTAGTATTGTTTGCTTTATTTGAGATTAATTCTTTATATTTCACCGAATTCATGATTGTCGACAATGAAATATATCTCCATTGCGTAAAATTTATGAAAACAAGCCGTTGTTAAAAAAAATGTCATGAATGTACTTGTCATACTGTCCAATATGATAGTCGCTCTCTTATGCACTACTAAACCAATTATCATTTCTATGCAAGTGGAAGGATTACTATACCTCCCACTTCTCACTACCTCTTATTTCTCTATGAGTTTATGAAACAGTTGCATATATAGCGGAAGTTGAGAGATTGCCCCTTACAGACCCTAGACGAGTCAAAGCCAGACAAGAGAAGCTTTGGCAAAGGAAACTGTCCTTTGCAATACGAGAGCAACATCGAACAAATGAGACTAGTCTTTTGATGTTGTGTCTATGCTTGTTGTGCAACAAAGGATATTGTCTCAACTTGATTGTACGTACGGTGATGGAACATTTGGATGATGCTACCTCATACGGCCAACATCCTGTTCAATATGGCTCATGAGAGGTTTGTAATATGTATATTGAGTTTGTAATCAATAGTTCATTTTTGTAGCCTTCATAATTCACTCGTTTGCAATTAGCCGAATAGAGATTGCAATACCAATTGCTTTCCCCTCACTATACTTGGTTCAAGGTTCACATTCGTTACATATCTACCGATAAGTTGCATTTTCATTTCACAATTCTAGTAAACAGGCCATATTCTAATCATGATCAAAACTGAACAACCACATATAAATGTCAAGGTCTATTCATATCCTTTCGTTTTCAAAAAAAATCAAAATGTGTTTTTTTAAGGGTTTTCCAAGTGACGAAAGTGACAATGAGTGGGACCAATATATATTGGGAGCTCACAGAGAAATTGCTCAAGCTCAACCACTAGGTGACCACGTCGAACCTGAAGACATGGACACAATGATAGCCAGATGTATAACTCGAACTTTTCAAATGTATGATGCTTTGTTCTCCGACAGTGCTGATGGTGATCAAGGCTCTAGAGATCCCTACCCGGAGTTTCTTTTCAAGATCTCCGTTGAGGAGGGACATACATCTTTCTGGCAACCTCCAGTACGTGACCCAAGCAGCTCAGTTCCGGAAATGAGAGGCCAATCGGGACTGTATGAAGATGCCCAGTCGTCGCCCAGACATGTGCCACACAATGATTACGCCCACTTCTTGCCTAGACATGTGCCAGAGGAAGGTGTATTGGGCGACATTTCTGAGGAGTTTGAAGATAAAGACCTCCTTGACGATGCATTTGGAGAGATACCGCAAAACACCGACAATGACGATGACAACAGAGAGAACGAGAGTGGACAATTGAATACTAGAGATGAGGCTCACTTGCTTGATTCATCCCGTACGCCTCTGTATCCCAACTCTAAGGTGTCTGTCTTAACAACAATAATTTTATTATTAAATTGCATGCGCATATATGGTGCCTCCACTGCCATGATAAACAAAATGTTTGTGCTATTAAGCCAAGTGATACTCCCAGATAGCAACGTTGTCCCAACTTCAGAGTATGAAGCGGCTAAACTTTTAAGAAATTTAGGTCTTACTTATGAATCCATAGATGTATGTCCAAATCAATGCATATTTTTCCGTGGTCGCTATAGAGAATTAGATATATGTCTTGTGTGTCACGCTAGTAGAAGGAAACAGGTGGGGAAAAGTTTGGTACTTGGCCAAGTGTAGCGGTATTTCTCACTCATCCCTAGAATTAAACGAATGTTTAAAAGCCCGCTTTTGCAACTGCAGTCCTTTGGGCTGCGCTACATAAAAGTACTGATAATATGATGAGGTCTATTGCAGACTTCCCAGTGTGGAGTTGCATAGATGAAATATTTCCATGTTTTGCATTAGAGCCTCGTAATTTGAGATTTGCCTTAGCAACAAATGGAATGAATCCTTTCTCAGAAAAACAAAGTACTTATAGTGTTTGGCCTGTCCTTCTATTAAACCTTAATGTTGCTCCATGGTTGACAATGAAAAAATACTTTGTTCTCTTGTCACTAATAATTCCCGGGAAAAGGTAAGTATCCAGAGAGCATTTTGACCTATACCAAGAGCCCCTCCTAGATGAGCTTAAAAAATAGTGGCATCAAGGAGTTAGAGTCATAGATGCATCTAAAGAATATGCAAGAGCTTGCATTAGAGCCATGTTAATATTCACCATCCATGACTATCCTGCATATGGTATTGTTGCGGGCATAGTCACAAAAGGATAGGAAAAAAAATTCTCACCAAAGCTTTCCAAAGAGGGGGGTAGGAAAAATGAAATAGATAGCACACGAGAGACTGGTCATCCACACATACGTACTGTGGAATTCTACTGCGACAGAGGAACTAAGAAGGTGAGTTAAATTCTTGTGAATTGAACATATCTCATTTTATTACAACAACTAAGTAGCTTCCAAAGAATTATTTCACAATTTTGAGTGTTTTTTTGTTTTTTTTTTGTTTGCTGAGAAAACAAAGGTTTGGTAGAGGCAAGACCAAGAGAAAGGAGGAGCAGATTAACACCTCTACCAAAATTTGTCGACTTTGTCCGTAATCGTGTGTAGACCCAATTAGACGTAGGAGAACATGTGGACTTAGATCTTGTGCTTATGTCACATCTACTTGCACTGGAGGCTGAGGAATATCCATCAATGTGGGCCTATGGCAACCACTTTCGAAGTTTCGATGTTTACACAGTGCTAATGACGTTGTAACTCACGAGACATTTGACTCAGGAGTTTTTGTTATTTTCGCGCAATTATGCCGCTCTTCAGCAACAGACAACAATTTATTGCCTACTAACCTCCCATATATAGGATTCTTAAAGAAAATAGTTGTTGTCACCTATGGTACAGTTAGTAGAGTATTAATGAGATGCTGCTGGGTGAAACTGAATCTTGCCGGAAACGCTTCAATACGGCAAGGTGAAATGGGTTCTGGTTGGCAAGGATCAGTAGTCGATAAGATGACATGATGAAAAATACATACTTCTTACCATATACTGTCACACAATTTTTTTTGTCGAGGATCCACTTGACCTTGAGTAGAAAGTCGTTATAGAAAAATCTCCAAGATCTGTGCGGCATTGCAGGAGGAAGATGATGGTGTCACCGTCAACAGAGTAGAGCAGGTATTTTATGCATCTGGTCAATCATCCTGAGAAAGCAGAGGTAGACAAGTACAGACTCGATCAGCATCGGAAGTGTACAGAGAGCGATTCATGCCTTCTGAACTAATAGCGCCTACTAAAGAAGAGGTGTCAGACACTGATGTGGAAGCAACAATGCGGAATGTAGGATGCCAAGCGGAGTTAGAGGCATGGCTAGATGAAGATTACGTTGACGAGGACGACGTGCCTCTTGGATGGGGGGGGCTTACAATAGTGACATGTGTGAGCTTTGAAGGTGACATCTGCACCTGCCGAGTCAAAATGGACATTTTGTTAGTCGTCTCTCACATAGAATATGATGAGGAGGTTCTAGGAGGACCATTTGAAGGTTGGGCTCTGTGGTAGATCTGATGTCGGCCGGAACTTTGACTAGAAGCGAAGAGGTTAATCAAATTGCAGTAGTGCAAGAACGTTTCCGGAGCATAAATTTCTGAAGCACACAACTCAACATCAGTGAAAGCATGTAAAACTTTGTTGAATATTTTAGAACATTGTCCAATTTCAAGGTCAATGTGGAACATAAAAAACACCCACGTGAGATGGTAATCAATGTAAGCATTTGTGAAGTTTTTCATTGATTTTTTTTTTAGTATATTGATGTGCTTGAAATACATTTCTTTTGTAATTGAAGCATCCTCTGCAGAGGACTCAGTTAGGCATGTGACATTTGAACTGTGTGCTAGCTATATGTGTGGAAGTAACACAGTATGTGGTGTTCAATAGACTAAATGAAATTTTGACTGCATCGGGGTATTGTACAGGTGAAATCATTTGGAAGGACATTCACGATACAAAGACGTAATAGTGGTGCTGGAGTTAGGGTTGTAAAACTATATTGTATGAACCATTTTTTCTAATAAGTTGTTCAACTATAGAATAAAGTTTGAAATGTAGATGCCATCCATGTATTTTACTAACTGGAGGATACAGTGTACTAATTATGTCAGCCCTCATAAAGATGGAATATAAGTTGAAGCTAACATTTAGCAATATTCCGGAATTCTGTAAGGTTTTCATTTTACACTTACGGCGTCTTTAGTATGGATGTGAACTTGCTGCTTTTGTGTTCAAAACGAGAGGTGAATAATGTTGTTTTTATTATTTCAATGTAGTTTAGTGTTTCAATATTGTACTAAATTCATACTATAATTTTTTTAGTGAAAGTATGTGATCAAAATCTCTTAGAAGGAATATCCATTTTCAAATGTGTACCTATAATGGGCCAAATACGTCAATGTTTACAATTCATGGATCAAGTTCCATTACTATTATTTGACAAAGTAATATGTTGGTAGGCAGATTGAGAATATTAGGAATATAATGTTGTTGTCACTGAAGTTCAATTCGTGGAATGTTTTTCAAATATTTAAACCTTTAAAATAATTTTTTGATCATGACCGGTGTACGTGTTCTTTGTGGTCGATGGTAAGATGCAAACAATTAGGTGTAGGGCTAAACATAATTAGTCATTGAAAGCAAATGCAGTGAGAAGCTCTATAGGATATGACCATTCAATGGACATTGAAGAGCTGGAGTTGAAGGTGAGAAGTTAACCCTTAAACGTGAGAAGGTGCCACTAGCAACCACAATATTCTTTATGTATAATGACGTATTTGAACATGATAAAGTTTAGAGATAGAAACAATCTCTAGATGAAAGATGTAATGTGAAGAGTTTTCAATCCAAAGTTGTAAGTATTGCTAATTTTGAGTACACATCATGTCTTCTACCAAATGAATTACGGTCCTAAATTTACGTTTCCCGACTGACGTTCAAGGCTTAAGAGCAACTATAGGTCTCATGATACATAGACCTTCTTCATTATTTCTTGGAATTAGTTTTTTTTCCTTTTAATTATTTTGTAGCAATGTAATGATAACCTCTTTTATTTGAAGCATAAAAGAGGTTGTAGTTATTTGTTTTGTATTGCCACGTATAAATACAAGTTAATTGTTGAATCACATGCCTAGAGTGATATGACTGTAATTCAGTTTAGAAGTTATAGTTTCTGTAAATGGATAAGTAATGCGTCGAAGGAAGAGGCTTAACATTGGTATTGTAGTGTCGATCATCACATAATGAGCTGTGAAGGCCAAATAAAAGGGAAACCGTCACTTTTGTGTATGTCTAGCATAAAACGGTATGGACTGTACAGCTAAACGTGTGTAAGGTAGTAATAGTCGTTCTAGAATGCAATGTATGCAACAATTATAAATATCATTGTTTTATTGTACATTGAAAGAAATATTAGGAAAGGACGTTGCAAATGTTTTGGCATTAAGTAAACATGTATTGCACCTTTTGGATACATTTTAACTTTATGCTCACATGGAGAACGATTGTGTTCTCACACTGAACTCCATTCCTCCAACATCGTGACCAGATGGACGAATTCTCTTTGGAGTAGGGTCAGCATAGCGTATCCAACACTCCTTACGCATTGGTACAACAAAACAGGGCAGTTGAAGGTGAAGGCGCAACTTTCTCGTTTACTCACCTTTTGTGGTGCATATTATATGTTTCCTAGATGCATGTGTTGTCTGTCAAGATAATACTTGAAAATTGGACAAGCATTGTCCAAGACCATACCAGTAGGGATATGTAGGTAATTTAAAGGTGGCCTAAACCATTATAGCTTGAATAATGGTTGTCATTGATTTATGTTGAATATATACACTAAATCATGTCGTCAATTTCTTATAAAGCTTACGGTTTTTAATATTTGGTTATATTAATTTGATGTACCTATATATGGTATCAATACTCAACCGTGATGGCTTTCGTGGAATATACTTTGTGTTTAAATTATGCTCGTATAGTTTACCATGCACTGTTTTCATGCTATTTAAAAATATAAAATTAAAAAACCGTGATATATACAAATATTAATTGTAAGAATTAAAATTTATTTTTAAAAAAAGCCTGTAGCATATTTAGAATAATTGTGCGACAATTGAAGGTTTTAAATTTGTCAAGATTTTTATAAACCACATTTTCCAAGGTATATTTTCACACATCCCAATGTTCAATAGAAATGATGTTAGGTCATCAACGTAATGGGCTTCGCAGAAACCGTTTTGCTACCCAAACCAACGTATGTGTTATGTGCAAAAGGCGATGTTATTCATCACCCATGTTCATGTTTGTCGTAGTCTAGTAGTTCGTAATTCTCAAAGTTAACCGAAATTAACCTTAAGCGAGCCCACCAAACCAAATTGTTCCCGAGGATTTCTATCGTGTGTCAAACTTCCTAAATCTAAAAACAATTCACGCTTAATACCTCAGCAAATCCTCGAAGATAGCTTCCCCGGTACCTCAGTGACCAATAACAAGTAACCACAAATGTTTAGTTTAAACTCTGTTGAACTTCATAGTAGTTTTATAGTAAGTTTTAATAGTGCCCCGAAAGTCATTGCCTTTCGTTCTCACAGTCCAGAGGCCACAATACCCACAATACCCACAATCTAACTCTACACCATGAAAAAGTTACAAGGTTGTAGCTAGTTTGTCGACCTTCACAATCTACCAGAAAATAGGTCTGGTATACCGGTCATGCAAAGCCGGGTTCTAACTACAACCACACCCAATGAATCAAACAAAGAATATTAACAAGCTAATGCTAAACAAATCACATAAGCAAGACAACCATCCACGGGGACCGTCGGAACTCATCCACTGTAAGGGTAGAAACCCTGGAATACTCCGGACTCAGGCTTAGCCGGAATCTCTCTCAGTGTACCAAGAGGGGAGATATCATCCCTCCTCCCCACCAATCCAAATACTTCCCACTCAAGGGAGGCTATCATAAATAGCCGTGGGCTTCCCGGATTCCATCCGCTAAGCAACTCTTCCCGGTCCAACCGATCAAGGGTTTGGGTAGATCCCGGATGTTACTCCACCTATCTAATTTGGATATCCTACTCCCTCCGGAAGCCTCAACTCACATTCAATCACATAACACTCAACAAGCCACAACCTTGCACATCCTAGCAAAGACTTACTAGGAGGACTCAACCCTCTCCCTCTCTACTCACACAAGCTCAACAAAGACTCTAGACACAAGCAATGAAGGCAAGACACAAGCAAAGAAACAAAGCGAAGAGTACTTAAACCAAGAGTTCAAGGGTCCTTAAGTACACAAAGGCCACTAGCTACCCTCCAAAACTAGATCCCGAAAAGGTGGAAATGACATCTAGATCCTAAAATCAAAGGGAGCCTAGTGGCCGGCGGATTACCAGTTAGACCAGTAAACCGGAAGACTCCTAGTGGAAGACCGGTGAAACATTCCCTAATAAAAGTAAGTAGTCGGAGAAATCACTCAAGTGGTAGTGACCGGGTGCACAATGGGGCCTCATCGACATCACTACTCTTAACCTAGTGTTTAAATCTAGCAACTTCAATAACATCCCATCAACCGATAGGATAAATCAACAACACATTACATATAACAAAGGCTCAACCGGAAGACTCATTTGGATGAGTGGAATTATCTTCCGGTTGATCTATAAGGGGATTGACAAAAATATTAGAAGTACCCATGGATACATGGTCAAGAGAATCCACAGGAAGGTTGGAAGTCTCAACCAGGAGGTCTACCAGTGGATTGGGAGTATCCACCGGTAGATTGGATGTATCTAGAGATACATGAGGAGTTTCCATTAGATCAACCAAGCATGGCTATTAAAGACTCAACCGAAGAATCCAGTGGTGAGAAATGAAGGTCAAGTGGTTCCTTCCCGGTAGGTTTTACTGGGAGGCCTCGTTTCCTCTTGTAGACTTTCACACCCCACTCCTTGGACGATGGCGAATCCGCTCGACTCACTGGACATTAAGTGGATGGTTCATCCTCTTTTTAAAAAAGAGAACTGCCATAGACAAATCATCTCTTCTTTCGAGGTGGGCTCCAAGCTTGCAATGGCATGGTGGCACTTGTTTGACCGGCAAGTAACTTGGTCGGTGCCACCGTGGTTTCTTGAGCCTTGACTTTCATGTCAAGATGCTCCTTCTGAGATGTCCGAAGATCCTTCTTCATTTGGTCAATTCTTTCCAATCTTCCCGGGCTGGAGCCAAGATGTCTTTGGTGTTTTCCACTCCAAATACCTTCCGGAGAGTCCTCTAAAGACTCCTTGCCTCTAGAAGTTCCATCTCTATCTGCTGAACATCTCGAATCACTTCCCTGGAAAACTTGGCTATGCTCTCCACAAGAGTGAGACTCTTGGATGGTCGGGGTGGTGGTTTCTCTTGGTGAGACCAGGACGACCTACCTGTGAGCCAAATAAACCTCCCTAGTGGGAGGCTTATCTTGAACACAAGACCCTACTTTTAGGGATTCAGCCCCTTGTTCAATCAACAATCAAGACCATGCATGCATACCTCACACTTAGAGCACAACAGTTCGTGATGTGTTTAATGCACTGTTGTACTTATCATAAGTGCATTAGGGATGAATTATGTCTTTGACTTATGGCCGGACTTTGAACCTCTTTATCTTTCGCCTTATGGCTCCAAATTCAACGTGTTTTGGCTTAAAAAGGATCAACACCTTCTTGTTAACTTGAGTAGACCATCATGCTTTGAGTCAGGAATGGAACATGACCTCCACAGACAACCAACAGCAGACAACTCGAGTTTCTTCCGCAAAATTCACTTAATCCTAACTTCTTGAGTTTGACTCCGATTTGGACATTCTAAAAGCTTGTCCTTACTAATTTTCTGTGCTTTTGATGATGGACTAATAAAAATTTAGGTTAGGACCCAACTGTCCACGGCATTCAGACGGCCAGCAGGCGGCTCATGCACGTTCAAATTTTAACAAGGGGAGTAGCTTCATTTCGTTCCTTTAACCAATTGTGGCGTTCTCCATTTGCACATGTCCCAACACATTGAGCATACTTACAGGGCTCCTAGTTCCACTGATTGCAAGTGGCACTTCCTTCTAACTATGACCTAATTCTGGTCAAAATCGGGGAGTGCTTCCGCAAGGGTTTTAACAGCCTTAGCCCTAAAACACGAAATTACATTCAACAGCTCGTGGCTCACATCACAAGCATGGGTTCACGAGGAAACATCAAGGAAAAAAATAAAAAATAAAACAGAAGGAGCTCTCTGGTGAATGGTCAGGGTTCCGCCGTGGTCTCGCTCTTCCAGCTCTTCCGGCCTCCACAGAGCCACCGCACTTGCAGCCAACGCCGGTCTTGCCGTCCGCGCCCTTCGAGTTGGTCTCCGCTCACGCTTCCAATTGCTTGTTGCCGCCCCAACCTCCGATCGTGTCCGCCCTCTTCCGACGCTCTCCTCGCACCGCGGCCTGGATCCTTGCAGCTTCTACGCTCCCGATCGGAACCCAACAGCCCTGTCTTTGTGGGGCGCTTCTCTTCTCCACACTTCCTTGAGACTCGACACCGCAGTCTCTTGCACTCTTCCAGCTCGCAGTCTTTGCAGCTGAACTTCGCCTCCATCTTCGCGTTTCCCTTGGCCGCGGCCTCTGCCGCTCGCCGTCGCCTCCTACTACGATCTGCCCTCCGCTACTGTCGCGGCTCTCCCCTATTCGTGAATCCTCCTCGTGCTTACGCATTTCCTCGCCGCAGACGCCTTCTCTCCTACAATTTCTTCGGGGCTCTTCCCCTCTGCTGATCTCGCACACTACCAGCAATTCCGGCTTCTCCTACTTGAGTTTTCTCCTTCTTGGCCTTCCTCCGCTCCCTCACTCATCACCAACTGTTCCTTTCGGTGCTCAAAGCACCAGCCAAGCGTCCTCTCCAGCTCACATACACATCCTTCCGGGGACCTTCCATGCTGTCATTCTATGTCCTCCTCCCTGCCGCTTACACTCTCACAAACGGGGCTCTTCCCCTTCGCTCTGAAATTTGCCTGCATCTCCCTACTGGACCTCCGAATATCTGCGGCTCTTCCGCCATCTCCTGTCTGCTCCATAGCAGGAACTCCACTCACACACCAACAGCCTCTCTGCACGCTGCTCTAGCCTTCCGGCGCTCAAAGCGTTGTTTGTTCTTTCTCTGAACCGGGGCTCTTCCCCTCTCGCTGGCAACAGACGAGAAAACACGCCGCCTTCATGATCCTCGTCCTCGTCTTTATTCAAAGAAAACCTTCCGGCTTCTCCCTGGCCCAACATACTCGCCTCCTTCTCCCAGCGATCTGCCCTCCACTACTATCGGGGCTCTTACTTCAAAAAATTGGGGCCCTTCCCCTCACACTCCTGCTCGCACTTTCTTCTCTCAAAACTCCCCATGTCTCACACGGATAGAAAAAAAAACGCCCCTCGTCCAGCTCCTCGACGACCCCTTCCCTGGCTCTCTCTTGCTCCGGGTTTGCACCAGCAGCCTCTCGATACCCGCCGATACGTTCAGGGGAACCTAGCCTTGGCAGCCCACGGACCTTGCAAGGTTACGGGGCCTTTAGGGGAAATTCCCTCTTAGAATCCCAAAAATCCCCCCTCGCCAGCTCAGGGGAAAGGTGTAGTTTAAAAATATAAGGTTCAAATAGTAAATTCAAGCCATGCTACCAAGGCCAGCCCATGATCGCCAATAGTTGGTGCTAATTTTTCCCCTCTTCATCATCTAAACTTTTCTAATTCCTTCCTAGGCCATGTGCCACCACTTCATGCATGGGTTCTTAAAGATTAACTACAAGAGTGGCACATCATGGTTGCACTCCGAGCTTTAAATTTGTTTTCTTTTGTTTTTTGTTTGCTTTATTTATTTACTTATTTGTTTACTTACCTCTTTGGTTATTTATTTTGTTTTCCCCCCAAGGCTTCCTCCCATTGTGTTAAAAACACATGGGATTTGAGGTGTCTCCCTTTTTTGTAAAAATCCCTTTTGTCTTCTAAGTTTTTAATTTTTAGTTTTTAACAAAATTAAATCCCCAAATGGGAATGATGACCCCTTTCAAAATTAGGAATTGGCAAGTAAAAGGCCTTTTTGAGCCATTTAACCACAATAGGTGGTTTAGTTTAACCATCTCACCCTAACTACCACTTCCTAATGTTAATTAGTTGATATTAATGCCCAAATGACATCGGGAGCCGTTTTTGGGGCTCACACTACCCTCACTCAAGATTGCCTGAGATGATGAGGCTTCTCGTGGAATTGCCGGTAATGCCAACCAGAGCTCAGTATGTTGGGGAAAGGCCCGGGGAGCATGATCTTGAGGAGCCATCCTTTGTCTCCACATTCTCTTCTCTTCTCGCTCGAGACAATTGTGATACTCGTATAGGTGCATGAGATGTGGAGTCAAGAAAGTCTTGGAACATCCACCTTGTTGAATTACCCGGAATTGAGGCAAAATTGCCTCTTCCAACAAAGACCTCCAATCTCGAAAGGAATCCTTGAAAAATGCATGTATGTAGGTACACCGTTCACTGAATATAGTGTAGACTAGACTATTTGAAATTTCCTACAGTAATTTCATTAAATGCAAATTAAAGTGGTCCACTTCAATTTTCCATCCACCATCAAATCATGTCCATTAGAAATAGTGTGGCTTGTTTTAAAATAAAAGACACGGGAATTGATGTGGATAAGTTTTTACTAATTGTACTCAAAACCAAAATTATAATATAATAACATGATAATAACATAATATAATAATAAAATAATAACATAATAATATAATAACATAATAAAATCATAACATAATAATATAATAACATAATAAAATAATAACATCATAATATAATAACATAATAACATAATATAACATAATAATAATATTTTATAACATAAGAATATAACATAAGAATATTAACATAATATTATAATATAATATAACATAAAATAATATTAACATAAGAATATAACATAATAAAATAATAAAATAATAAAATAATAATAACATAATAAAAATATAATAACATAATAATAATATAATAACATAATAATAATATAATAACATAATAATAATATAATAACATAATAATAACATCAAATAATAACATATTAATATTATATACAATAACCAAAATTGATGTGGTCTACCTCAATTTTCATCCAAAACTAGAATTGATGTGGTCCACATCAATTTTCATCCACATTACCTATACCTCCACACTATATTCAGTGAACGGTGTAGTGGCTAGCCGGGCTGTAACTCTTTCATGTCGGTTAGGGTGGAAGATTGGGTTTCAAAACTCAACCACCCTCTTCAACCGGTGGTTTGTGAATTGATCACTCTGGTAACACTCTGACACGTCGTAGAAATTCAACACGTGCTTGTCCAACAGCTCCCGGTTGACTCCTGATGTCCACCCCTCCTCTTGACGAAAGGAATACACCTCACGCCATACTTCCGTGGTCCATGACCGAGGATTAGCCCGATAGACTCCCCGGGGCGTCCCGGGAGGTTGCAACTCTGCCGCTGCACATCCCTTCTGGAATACCCAAGGCTTCTCGTATAATCTTCTGCAACCCATCCGGATGAGGTCATCGTCCACTTGTTCACCTTTCTTAGTCCCCTCCCACTTGTTAGGGTCAATTTTCGAAAGCGTCACTGATATCACTAGAGCCATGTCGTCTGGGATGGACTAGCTCCGTGATGTGTCTTTTCCACAACTTCTTGCCACCTCCTTGTTGCACCCGTAACCTCCTTGAAATAGCGGTCTAGTCTCTGAATCTTCTCGCCGCGGCTGTGAATCTCCTTGCACCACCTCCACGCTTAGAAATCTCCACCACCGTTGTGCCAAAAAGTCCCCTCCACCACCATCTTCTTCCAAACCCTAGGTTTGAAGCTTCAAATCCTAGGTGCCACCAACTCTCCTCCAAAATCCTAGCTTCCGCGCCCTTCCTTCACGCTTTCTTCAACACCTCCTTGAAAAGCCTCCTCCATTAACTTCTTCTTGAAACCCCAACTTCAACCTCCTTCTTCTTGAAACCCCAACTCTCTAAAGAGAAAGAGAGAGAGAAAAAAAAATCTTGAGGGGAGAGAGGAGCGAGAGCGATGAGGAAGAAGGTCGGGGAGGGGGGAAAAACTTGTTGGACGGGGGAGGGGGGAAAAAACTTGTTGGCCGGGGGAGGAGGTCGGGAGCTCGCTAGCTGGGGAAGGCCGGGGGCTCGTTGGTCGGGGGAGGCCGTGGTACCCGGGTACTCGGGTCCGCCGAGACCCGACCCGATTGATATCCGAACTGGCCCAATACCCAGCCCATACCCGGGTTGGCACCGGGGTACGTATTATTATTATTTTTAAATTTTAAATTGATTTTTTTTTTTTTTTAAATTTTTTTCTTCATATAAAATGAAGTGCCTATTTTCTCAAATAAGGACTTAAAACTTCTACAACAACAAGGTAAAAACCTAAACAACTACTACTAAAACTAACACTACTAAGTATACTATCTAGTTGATGAAGACTTTGACTAGCTAGTTTAGTTTTAAGTGGTGATTTCGACTTTTGTCCCGGAGATCCTTCCCGGGTATTCTTTCTAGGTTTTTCCGGGCACAACCTTGGTAGTTTTAAGGCTCGATTTCATCACCACTTTAATACTAATTAACTAGTTAAGTATTCACCGACTTTCACTAATTATTATACAACCTACTTCTACGTAATACTAACTACTTTGCCAATTATCTAAGACTAAAAATCACAATTTAACAAAAAAAATTGGTAGTGGCAACCAAGTGGGAGTTCAGACTCCCACAATGTCATTGTTCATCTCTATGAAGAAGTCAAGATTGTTGGCGGTGCCACATGTCATATAAAAAAGACAACTGAACCAGTGTACATTACATGTAAAATGTAGAAAATGTAAGTTCTTTGACTTCAAGTATATAGTAAGATCTAGAGGAGTAGAGCCTTGAGCAATGCATGTGGCCCAAATGGTTTTTCTCTGCTCGGTTATTTCACCTTCTTTTTTTTGAGCAAATTTAAAGAGCTTTAATTGCATAGAGAACCACAAAATACAAAGCATAAATTGGCAATATAGTATGTTATTACGGAGTACGACTAGGAGCCTGGAAGGATACTTGGTCATATCTTAAGGTGTTGATCTTGAGGTCTGAACATGTTGCCAGTTCACATACTAAAAAAATTTATTTGAAGCCAAGGGCATGTTCTAGGCCTGTACTTAGTGAATCCTATCTTTTTTTTATTATTCAACATACTTTACATCAAACTAGATGACGATGCTACGAGTGCAACATGTAAAACCATAATTAGAAATTAGTTGCATCTTCAACGAGGGCTAGCTCTTGGAAGTTTCTTCGACTGTTAGAAATTGTGGTAAACAACAAAGTCGAAGTGCTAGTTTTACCCCCTTGAAAGCCCACCCTTAAAAAACAATTAACCATAGCCTAGTTACATTCACCAGTGTTTGTTTTGTTATAACAATTGTTGTAGGATACGTTTTATTCTTGCTATCTCGGTCTCATCCTACAATCAGAATTATCTGAATATGGTTTGAAAAAACAAAAACAAAGTTAATTCATTGTTAAACATGTTAATGACATGCGACACACGTAGCGCATAGTTTGGCAAAGCGAGGACAATAATTAATGAGTACTAAGCATTTTTTTATTGTCAATTTCCTTTTGCAAACATTGTTGTGAGATAATTACCGTTACCGTTAAGGTCTAAGAGTAAGACACGTGTACCTAAATGTGAACTAGAAGTCCTCTGTCATGGAAGAGTTTTTATTCCTACATGAATTCCGCAAAGCCGCTACATGTATACGAAGGTGGAGAAGAAAAGAAGGGGAAAAAAAAAGCAAGAAGAGCAAGACGAGCAAGAGCAACGGGAGCAACAGGAACAAGAGCAAGAGGAGAGTTTTTAAGTTGCAACTACCTAGGGTTTGTAGACCTAGGGTTTGAAGTTGCAACCTAGGGTTTGTGAGAAGATTGTGGTCGAGAAGGTTTCCTACGCAACAAAGTGGCAATTTCTAGGCGTAGAAGTGGTGCGAGAAGATTCAGAGACTAGACCACAATTGCAAGGAAGTAGCGACTTCAACCGGGAGGAGGCAAGAAACTGTGAACAAGGTGTTTTTTTGTCAATTGTTAAGTTTTTCTTGTTTGTAAGATTCCCTTGTTTGTAAGTCTTCTTCTCTCACTTGTTTCTTTCATCTCCTTTTTGAGGGATGAAATCCGGTTGCCTTCTTTCCGGTCTAGGGAAAGTCTCCCGGTAGACTCTAGTTAGACCTTGTGCAGCTTAAAGTCTTGAATTGTTGTTACTTGTGCATCTATCTTTTGTTCCATTTATTCAATTTGTTCCTTTCTATTGTTCAGACCTTACGGTAGCTTCTTTGTACTCTCCCTATTCTTCCCCTTTTCTTAGTCTTGCCTAAATTTTCTGTCTTTTTCTCGGTCTCTCCGATCCCCTGGAAAACCTCCTTCAAAAATTCTTGTTCTCCTAGCATAGTCATCTCTTTTGCTTGAAGTGGTTAATTGTTATTTTGTTTTGTTTAGTTGTGTTTCTAGATATGTGAGATTTCTACATCCACATTAATCTAGAATAGTGTTTTGGAGAAAGTACACTGGTTGCCCGGTATACTTGTGTTTTTCGGGCCAGACCGGAAATTGTGATAAGTTGGTAGGGTGATTGGTGGAAGTACATGCACATCCCGGAGTTAGTCTATCCTGCACAACATGACTCCACCGGTGACATTGAAGCTTTCCAAAATTGATTCTAACAAGTGGTAAGAGTCGAAGCAAGGAGGAGAGTTGGAGGAAGACCTCACCCGGATGGGTTGCATGGGATTATACGAGAAACCTTCATTCTTCCAGAAGGGATATGCAGCTACAAAATTGCTACCTCCGGGGACACCCCGAAGAGTCTGGCGAGCTAATCCCCCGACATGGACCAGAGAAGCATGGCGTAATGTGTATTATTTTCAAGAAGAGGGGAGATGGACCTCTAGGGTCAACCGGGAGTTGTTGGATAAGCACTTATCAAACTCCTAAGACATATTAGAGTGCTATCGGAGTGATCAATTCGTAAACAACCGATTGAGGAGGGTCGTTGAGTTTATAAAATCAATCTTCCGCCCCAACCAACGTGAAAGAATCACAGCGCCGCTGGCCACAACTTACATACAAGCATTCTTCGAGGATTCCTTCCCGGACACGAGATTTTTATCGGAAGAAGCGTTTTTGCCACAACTTCGGACAATTCAACAAGGTGGATGTTCCAAGATTTTCTTGACTCCATACCTCATGCATTTGTATGAGTATTATGACTATCTGGAACCGGAAGAAAAGAGGACTTGGAGGCACGGGATGATTTCCAAGGATCATGCTCCCCGGGCCTTTCTCCAACATACTGAAGTACGGTTGGCACTACCGGCAAACCAACAAGAGGCGTCATCATCCCGGTCACTCTTAAATGATGATAGTTCATCCTGGTTTCACCGGGAAAATCCACCACCATCTCGGCCATCCAAGCATCTCACACTGGTGGAGAACATAGCTAAGTTCTCCTAGGATGTGACCTGCATTGTCCAGCAGATGGAGATGGAACTTCTTGAGGCAAGGAGTCTTCAGAAAGGTGTCCGGAAGGTGCTGGGAGTAGAAAACACTAGAGACATTCTAACTGCAGCCCGGGAGGTCCGGGAACAGTTAACCAAAGTGAAGAGGGATCTCCGGACATTCCAAAAGGAACACCTTGAGACAAAGGTCAAGGCACATCGGAATATGGTGGCACTAACCAAGCTACTTGCTGGACAGACGAGTGCCACCATATCAATGCAAGACCGGAGTCTAACCCGGAAGAAGAGAAGGTTTATCTATACCAGTTGTCTTTCCTTAGAAGATGATGATCCACCCACTCAATGTCCAATGAGTAGAGTGGATTCTCTATTTTCCAAGGAGTGGGGTATGAAAGTCTATAAGAGACAACGAGGTCTCTCTATCAACCCTCCTGGGAAGGAACCGGTTGAACTTTCTTTCTCAAGAACGGATTCTTTGGTTGAGTCTCCAATAGTTATGTTTGTTGATCCAGTAGAGACTTCTTACATATCGGTGGATACTCCCAATATATCGGTAGATACTCTCAATATACCTATAGGCCTCATGGTTCAGACTTCCAACCTTCCGATGGATTCTCTTCACTATGTACCCGTGGATACTTCCAATCTTCCAGTCAATCCTCCCACGGATCTACCGGAAAATAAGTCCACTCTTCCGAATAAGTCTTCCAAATGAGCCTATGTTATATGTTATTGTGGATCTATCATATCTGTTGATAGGATGTTGTTAAGTGCGGTAGTGATGTGATGGGGCCCCATTGTGCACCTGGTCACTATCACTTGAGAAAATTCTTTGGCTACCTATTTTTGTTAGGGAATGTTTTAGCGGTCTCGGACCAGGAGTCTTCCAGTTTACCGGTCTAACCAGTAATCCGCCAGTGACTAGGCAACGCTCAACTCTAGGATCTAGATGTCGTTTCCTACAATTTGTGGACCTAGTTTTGGAGGGTAGCTAGTGGCCTCTGTGTAGTGAAAGAGCCTTGGGCTCTTGGTTTAAGTATTCTTCCCTTTGTTGCTTTGCTTGTGTCTTGCCTTCATTGTTTGTCTCTAGAGTCTTTGTTGAGCTTATATGAGTAGAGAGGAAGAGGGTTGAGTCCTCCTAGTGGGTCTTTGCTAGGATGTGTAAGGTTGTGGCTTGTCGAATTTTATGTGGTTGAATGTAAGGTAAGGCTTCCAGAGAGAGTAGGATATCCAGGCTAGATGGTGCAATAAGATCCAGGATCTACTTCAAACCTTAGATTGGTTGGACATAGTAGAGTTGCATACCGGATGGGATCCGGGAAGCCCACGGTTATAGCCTCCCTTAAGTGGAAAGTGTTTGGATTGGTGGGGACGAGGGGTGACATCCCCCCTCTTGGTACAGTGGGAGAGATCCCGGCTAAGCCTGAGTCTGGAGTATTCCCGGTTTTCTACCCTTACAGTGGATGAGGTCCCTTGATCCCCATGGAAGGTTGTCTTGCTTATGTGAATTGCTTAGCACTAGATTGTTGTGATTCTTGCATCTTCCTCCTTTGATTCATTGGGTGTGGTTGTAGTTGGAATCTGGCTATGCGTGAATGGTTTCGGGGACTGTTTTCCTGGTAAATTGTGAAGGCCGATGAACTAGCTGCAACCTTTTAACTCTTTCATGGTGTAGAGTTAGGTTGTGGAGATTGTGGCTTCTGGACTGTAAGAATGGAGAGCAGTGACTTTCCGGACACTATAAAAACTTACCGAAAAACTACTCTGATGTTCAACAGAGTTTAAATTAAACAATTGTGGTAACTTATTACCGGTCACTAAGGTACCGGAGAAGCCATCCTCTCAGATGTGCTGAGGTATTGAATATGAATTGTTCTTAGATTTAGAAAGTTTTACGCACAATAAAAATCCCTAGAAACAATCTAGTTAGCTGGGCTCGCTTTAGGTTAATTTCGGTTAACATTGGGAATTACGAACCATCGGACTACGATACCCATCATGATAACGTGTTCCCATCATGATAACGTGTTCCGAGCATGATATCGTGTTCCCATCATGATAACGTGTTCCCATCATGATAACGTGTTCCCTTATAATAACGTACTCCCAACATGATATCGTATCCTCAGCATGATAACGTGTTCCGAGCATGATATCGTGTTCCCATCATGATAACGTGTTCCCATCATGATATCGTGTTCCCATCATGATAACGTGTTCCCATCATGATATCGTGTTCCCATCATGATAACGTGTTCCCATCATGATATCGTGTTCCCATCATGATAACGTGTTCCCTTATAATAACGTACTCCCAACATGATATCGTATCCTCAGCATGATAACGTGTTCCGAGCATGATATCGTGTTCCCAATGCATTTATTTCTTCTATATTATAACAAAGTGGAGGTCTCAAAGTGTCACAATATCAAGTGTCATAGTCGTATTATAGAGGGAGTTTAACTCGTTTAGCGCCTACGTGGACCACAAAAGTCAAAGATAATCTACGAGCACAGTAGATTAGGCAAAACATCATCTACAAAGCGGATACATTTCAGCACAAAAATCTACGACTCTATTTTATAGAAATCACTGTAGATTATTGATGCTTGCATGGATTAGAGATTGGAATGATCCGTTGGAAAGCTTATGAGGAGCTCGAAATGCGTTCAGAGTATGCGAGAGACAATAGACTACTGTAGAAGAGTTACAAGAGAAAAAGCATAGTGAACAACCCTGCCAAGGCCTCTTAGGCCCAAAAGGGTTAAGACTATATAGTTTGGTTGCGCAAAAATGTGTCATATTCAAGGTTGTCAGATTATGGAATGTCATATTAAAGAGGTTAGACTATACCACATACGGATGGCCCACCTACCATAGTAAACAATGACAAATCGAGACAGAGCTTTCTAGGCAAAAATAAGGTGGGCCTATATTGGATCCTCTTTCCTCCAAAAATATCAGACTGCGGCTCAACGTCTCACTGCATTCATTAGGAGCGCATAGATCCACGCAAGTTTCCGCAATTCGTGAATGACGTTGTGATAAACTATCGAGATAGCTATTCGCAAATTACTTCAAAAGTGACCATTTAATTATGGGCTTATCGTCATTTAAGGGTAAAACTCCTAATGGTGTTTCTTGTATACAAGAAGTCAAATGTTTTCTTTTCAAAAAGAAAAATATACAAACGAAACTGATGAAATGTCAGCAGTGGGGTTCGAACCCACGCCCCCTTACGAAGACCAGAACTTGAGTCTGGCGCCTTAGACCACTCGGCCATGCTGACTGAGACCACTGGAAGATGTCTAGGGACCACTTATCATGAAATATAGCTATTATGATCTACTAGTTTTCTTAGGTAGTATTTTTGAAAACTTTGTTTTCCGGGAAGAAGTACAGCTGAAGTAAGCGAGATGAGAGTACCATTCTCTTCGAATCGTTGCAGAGAGGTACTGGAATCCCCAAGGATTGCCAGTTGAAGGTACACACCCTCTTCAGCTCGGGAGAATTCACAGCCTCTGCAACAAGGTGAAATTGTGGGTGACGATGACGACAGGGCCGCCTCGAGAGAAATTTGACGAGTGATGTCATACGTCACGATCTCAAACTCTAGCGTTGATCTTCTGTCGTCACGTGGGTCTCGTGTTTACAGTGCAGGAAAATTCTGTGGTACGTTCCCTGATTGCAGAAGATTGGTAATAGATGCCAATGATCGTAAATAAGACAAAGCTGCAGGTTCTGTCGTGCACTGCTGCTCATGGATCATATATTCCACCTCAACGGAGAAGCGGAAGCTGGTCCATCATAATAAACATAATCATAAGAACCAACAGGTACGTAGTGCACAAGTGAGATAGATCCTAAATAATACAAGCCACTGCTGTTGAGTGATCCAAATTACATTGCTTCGTTGAGCCTCAACATATTCCTATACTGCCCTCCATCACGATTAGTCGCTGCTGCTCTGAATCGAAGAAACGTCGAAGCTATGCATGGTTGTACAATTCCCCTTCCAGCTTCTCCTTCGCAACACAGGCGGACACATTATGCTCTCATTATGCTACCTTTCTTTTCTTCTGTACAAAGAGGAGTCACGCCATGATTCTGATCTACATGCTACGCACTACATACGGTCATCATGATGTTGTTGGTCTTGTTGGTTAAGGTAGTTCCTAGCTGAGCCGGCTCCCATACATTCTGCGCAGCAGCTGCTCGAGTCGCATGCCCCCACTTAATCCTATTCAAACGTTGCTGTAAGCGAAACTGAGCTCGGACCTGTCTACCTGCTGTCCCTCTACAGTCAAAGAAGTAGACCTGGTTAGTGAAAAGAGATGATTCATTTCACGAGGAAATAAATCTCTCCCACGAGCCATTGTAATTCAGGTCAAGCTGATCACTACCTCTACATTGGATAAAGCTGCTGATGCCCCCATGGCCGTGGTCCATCGGCCCGATCTCCGCCTTGACATGCTGGTGCTGGTGGTGCTGCAGCTGCTGCATGCTCGACGAAGTGGCCTGGCCGTAGAGCTCCTGCAGGCTGGTGAACGAGCCCGCGTTGGGCACACCATGCTGAAAAGATCCGAGCTGGCCACCGCCGCCCATGGTCCACGCCGGCGTCGCGAGACCGTGGCTAGTCTCGTGGTCCGACAGCACGCTGCAGTTCATGGCCTGGAACGAGCTCTGCTGCTGCTGCTGCGGCCAGCTGAAGTTGCCATGGGTCAGAGGAGCTGCTGCTGCAGCAGCTGCAAGGCGACCTCTAGCATTGCCGGATCCCTGCGGGCGCAGGCGGTTAGCACTCATCTCTTCGTCATGGAACTGTACTGTAGAAGACTCCTGCCCAACACCATCCTCATCCTCTGAACAAGAGTAAGACCCACTTCAGTCGGCGGCTGCCAGAACCGATCGCAGGACCTCAGCAGCAGCAGCAACAACAACATGATGATTGTGTGTGGGTGTGTGTGTAAGTGTGGGCATCATGACCACCGGATCTGGAGAAAAGTTATTAAAAAAGCGGAAAAAAACGATCGACAAGAACTGGAACCCCGGATTTTATTCTTTTAAAGTATATGGAAGCACTTCCGACGTCGGGAGGACACTCAAACTGCAATGATTTCATTGTCAATATGCATCAGATGGAAGCTGATGAAAAAAGGCAAACTCCGAACCCATGTACGAGCAATGGCCTGCATCAGTGATCTGGGCGTTAGCGGGTGCACTTACCGATGATCATGCACACAATCATGCATGCATGTACCTACACATGAACAGTTAAGGCATTTGCAATTTGATCAAATGATGACGTGCAGGGCCACCTACCGTTTGCACCATGGGGCTCGCCGCTGCCGGAGACCCCGCCGCTGTCTTCCGCGGTGCCTGTCAGGTTCGTGAGGAAGCTCTTCTGCGACGACGAGTCGGAGTTCCGGGATGGCTGGCGGGGGAGCTGCTGGTGCAGTGCCATCATGGGATCCGGCTGAGCCATCGCCGGCAGTCCCAGGTTGGAGAAGCCGGACGGGATCATGCCCACCGTGGTCACCTTCGACGCCAGCTCCGTAAGCTCGGCGTGCGCCGCTTCCAGGCCTGGTGAGTCAGATGTGTGCCCAGCTAACGTCTCCTTCGCCTTCTCCAGGATGGACTGCAGGTACTTGCCCTGCGCTTCGATGCGCATCTGCAGGTGTCTCTGCACCTGCGAGTAAATCAGATCAGTATACTAATCCTCGGTCAATGGGCACCACCACCCGGAATCGAGAAAAACTAAGTTATACCTCCAACTGATCCTGTAACCGCTGCTGGACCTCCAACTGCAACTGAATCGCCTCCGTCATTTGCAAGCCACTGTTCGCAGGTACAATCACAGCACAAGCATCAGATGAGGACAAGAAATAAAATGAACTTCTTATAAAATAGATGAAAATTCCGGGATTCTTACTCTTGAGGATTTTGCGATTTCTGCGTTGACACACCATCCGACAGAGAATTCGATCGGTTCCCATCTGGAGACCCTGTCAGGGAAATTACGCGCCTGGTCAGTTAAATTACGTTAAGTAACAAACTCTAGCGTTGGTTTTCCCACAAAGAACATTTCTTGTGCACAGCTATGGCTTACCACCGTCTTTAATCGATCCGTGCAGATGCGAGTCTCTGTTGAGCTGCTTTCCAAGCCTGTATTTCTGCCGATCCAGTTACAAGCCTGTCAGCCGTACACTCTCAAAAAATGCAACCACGCCGAGGATTCACTTCTTAGCAGAACATACCTGAAGGTGGCTCTTCAAGTGGTACAGCGTCAGCCCTTTCACTCCCATGATGCGCATCACAGACTTCGGAGTCGCCTCTGCACACCACGAGACACCAACCATGTCAAAACTAGAAAAGCCGAAAAAGTTGGGATCGGCTACAGCACTCCGCCAACTCTCTTTAACACTTGGTGACCCTCCTTTCTCTGTCACTAATAACCGATCATTCACACTTTCCGATGCGCACGACGACCACCTTAGAATCTCTCACGTCAGGAAACGACACCACAATTCGCGAGTAGTGAGCACGTTCATGCGAGAATCGGTTCCAGCGCTAAAGCTGTGGTTGTCCGCTTTTGTGACCCTCCCACTAGCAAAGTTGGTCCAAATTTCGTTCACAACCTTCACTGCCCTCGACAAGCGCTCCACAGCCCTCAAGCACTATCCACAACTGAAGCATTAAGAACCCTATATTCTCTCGATGAATTCTAACCAACGCATGGCCGCCAAGACCCATGACTGCGGGAAAAAACCACAGGCTGCGACAAAATAATAACTCGGTGTCCAGTACGCTTCTAGACACGATGATCACTCGTCGTACAAGTTCTTAGTGCCGCTTGCACCGAAACTAGACGATCAGCAAGGCGAGAACGAATTAGTTAGTTAGTATGGCCCTCGGAAGCGAGAAAGGGGGACAGATATCACTCTATATCCCGGCACCACTTACTATCGGCGCCTCCGAGCTGCGTGACGGCGTCGACGAAGCGCTCGTGCAGTTCGGGCGTCCAGCGCAGGCGCGGCTTGGGATCCGCGGGGCTGAGCGGCACCATGTCGCCGCCGTTCATGGCACTGGCGTACGGCGATTGCAGCTTGTCCGGCATATACACGGACCCGGGCTGCGGCCGCTGCTGCTGCTGCTGCGGCTGGAACGCCCCAGGACTCATGTACTTCTTCATCTGAAACATCGTGACGCGCTTCTCACCGTCCTCTCCGACCACCACCACAACTCACCACACCCCTCACACAACAAGGCACTAAACACAGCCAACTCCTGATCTTCGATCACACCACGCCAGTCGACTGTACAATATCCATGGCGCGCAATTCACCACACAACTCCTCTCCCTTCTGCAAACCGCCACCTCCTGCAACCAACAAAGACAACTCCTCCAGCCTCAGTACCACCACTCGCTCATAACCGCTTCACCCACGACAACCTCCACACGACGACGTACCAGAATGAACCACGGCGACCCAAACTTCCACCTAAACAACGCCAGGCTCAGTACCACCACCCCCTCGATCAAACAAGCCGCCACCGCTTCAACAAGTTGCACACGACGTACTAGAGCGAACGACGGCGAGCCCTCCCCGAACCGTGGACGCTCTAGAATTCAGAAGCGGTGGAATTATGTCGATCAGACTGCAAGTACTGGCCCGGTGAAGAATCTGGCGGTAGATGCGGAGGAGGACGAGGGCGAGAGAGCTAGCAAGCAACCTTGAAGAGAGAGACAACAGCCCGGCGAGGTGTTCAAGTATGATGTGGGAAACGAAAAACTAGGGGGAAGTGGCGACAATGATCCGCAGCGCTGGGAGGGCGACGACGAGGGAAAGGAGAGATGGGAGATGGGCGATGGTTTATGGAGAGAGTCTGGAGAGAGAGGCTGGGGTCGCTTGGTTTGGTTTGGAGGGGCTGAGGGCCGGAGGGGGTTGGGGGGAGGTAAATTCTTTATTAGATTATTATTGGGGGGGGGGGGGGGGGGGGGGAGACGAGTTACCTTAGGAGACAGTCAAACGATAAAACAACAGCCCAGGCTGGAGGGTGTGCCAACAATAGGGGGGCCCCATCCCGTGTGCCTCTAGCGGACCCCATGGGTCCGGGCTTTTGACTTGGGGAAGGGGTGATTATGTTTGCATGGAAATTTGTTATTTTATTCATTTATTATTTGAAGAAAAAAAAATGGTTTGTTTGTTAGCCCTATAACAACAAGACCTATAACCTTGTGAACCAATACGATAACTATTAGTCTTGCTCCTTGTTGAAGGGTTAGTATGAAGGGTTGTCTATTTTATTTTATTTATATGATATATGATACATGATATGTGATTTTAATCAGGGGTTTTTTTTTTTGGTGACAAACTAATAGAATTGCATTTGTGTCCAATTTGGATTTGCTCAAACTATGGAGGGATGCTCTGGCAGTGGTGCGTCAGAGATTGTGTCGCCCCAAAAAAAACTCTCGTTTTAATTCTACCTAGTGTGGGGTTGTGGTATTTGGAGGACAATTTTATGTTAATAGGGAACTTGTCTATGGATAGAATATGTAGCTTAAGTTGGTGGATCCCGGCTAGTTGTCATTGTTGTGGCTCTTGTTTTGTCTCGACTCTTAGCTAGTTTGCTTGTGGCCCTCCGGCTTCTTTGTTTCTCCGGTTTCTTTTATTATATTAGATCCAAATTCGGGACTTTCAGCTTAAGTTGGTAGATTTAGGTACTTCTACCTCACACTTTCGTGGTAAAATCTACCTTATGTATCTAGATATTTACACCCCTTTTGACGACTTGGCATGGAAAAGATATTCATTTGTCATGAAGATGTTGTACTCCACAATAGTGTTGACATGTTGATTCATGACTTATACGTACTTACTCTAATCCTTTCAGGCCAACAACTCACGAGACCTGAGAGAATCTACGAGTATAATAGACCATGCATCAATAGAGCATCATCTATATAGAAGGTACATTTCAATGCGACTCCACTTCACATCATCGTTAGACTCTGGTGCACATTATTAGCGCATTTGTGGGAAGCGTACAGATCCACGCAAATTATCTCAATTTGTGGATCATGTTGCCGTAGACTGACGAATTTGTCATTTGCATATTACCTCGAAAATGACCACATGTGGGCGGAAGCGCACAGATCCACGCAAATTATCTCAATTCGTGGATCATGTTGCGGTAGACTAGCGAATTTGTCATTCGCATATTACCTTGAAAATGACCACATGTGGGCGGAAGCGCACAGATCCACGCAAATTATCTCAATTTGTGGATCATGTTGCGGTAGACTGACGAACTTTTCATTTGCATATTACCTCAAAAATGACCACATATGGGCATGTCGTCTTCAAAGGTTGAGCCGTAGATTGACGAATTTGTCACTCGCATATTACCTCGAAAATGACCACATGTGGGTGGAAGCGCACAGATCCATGCAAATTATCTCAATTTGTGGATCATGTTGCGGTAGATTGACGAATTTGTCATTTGCATATTACCTTGAAAATGACCACATATGGGCATGTTGTCTTCAAAGGTTGATTTATAATATATCTCACATTGTTGGTGAGCACTAAGATTTGTTTATTCTACATCCAAAAAATAGCCACTCCCATCAGCAATTTAATTTTGGGTGAAAATGTATAATTTGTATATCTTTAATGGTGCAATAGGTAGTTTCTTATGCTAATGCAATAAGGAAGAAGAACTCCAGTCTCCGAAGGAGACGGCCGTGAATATAGTGTTTGTTCATTCTCTTCACTAAGAGTATGGCCACGGGACATAGGCTAGTGTAATAGAACTACTCCCCCCTCTCGAGGGTAAACACTTTTCTACACTAAGTGCTTCACTACACTAATTGCCTTAGAGACAACCGACATGTCATCTCCCCCAAGGGCTTTGTAGGTCCCCATACAACAAGGCCTTGGGACCCCCACCATAATTGGATGAATTATGGTGGTAGGCATCAGGCCAGCAATAGGACTTGAACTCACAACCACCTCACTGGTGTGCCATGACCCAAACCACTACACCAAGGTCGTGGTGCCTTGCGAATGCAATATATTATGCTCCACAATGTTAAATCACAAGCTAGAGTGTTTTATGTTTGGGGAGAATTACACATCTCTTGTAAATACACTTTTCAAATTTCTTAAACTCCAAACATTTACAATCTAGCCAAAATATATAAAGCGTGATGTAAGAGTTCATTGTAGCCGTCAATGTGGAATACATTGAATAATCTAAATTATTTTAACCCCGAAATTTAAAAAGTCCCAAGGTGGGCTTCTACAAATCTCGGGCACGATCCCATGGTTGCAATTCTTGAAATTTGTACAGAGATGCAAGACAAGAGATATGTGGGAGTATAGTTTTTATTCTCATCGGATTTATAGAATACAAATTAAAAATTAAAAAAATAATGAAAAAAATAATGCCATTCCAAAAGAAAAAATTGTTGAGTGCGGGCATGTCGGGCAACCTCAACAACTTTTGCTAGGACACTCCACTAAACTTGAGATTCTCTAAACTAGCAAGTAATACTATTTCTTTCATATTGTCAAAAAACATTTCTTCTCTGTAGTGAAAGAAAACATTTTAACCCAAGTCAAAGATTTTCACACATTGCCACACATTGTTGGACAAGGAACCAAAAAAGCTTAATCTTTTCCACACAAAACTTTGAGATCTTCATATTTTTCACTTTTTATTTTTTCTAATACAAGATGTGGTGTAAACCTTCCTATTGACCGTTTGGATTATCATTCTAAGACATATCTTGTTCCCAAAAAACTAAAATGTGAATTGGCACTTTTTAAACCTCCACTCTCTACACAATATTTTTGAATATGCTACACCCCTTCTCTACCTCTAAAAATTGGTGGATAAGGAGTTTATAAGATGATCAACATGATGATATGAAATTTAGATCTTGTGTGATGCAAAATTTTGACACCAAGTGAAGTCAAAGTCTGTTGATCCACTCAATGCAGGGATGAAAATTAACGGTAATGTCTACTTCAAACACTATAATCTTTCAATCCATACAGTCAAAGTTGATAAAATCTTGTGAGTATATTATTATTAAGTGTTAAATGAGATCTTGTGGTAAAAACTAGAAGTACAATTTTTGTTTCTTTCCTTACTCATTGCACTAGAATTAGCACTTTTGAAGTGTTTTTGGTGTGAAATTGTCAAGGAATTTTAGGGGTTGAGAACCAAGACATTTATTGCATGATACTTAGATTAAAAAACCCACACTATTTTAGTTAAAATAAGAGCTACATTTTTTACAACAGAAGCTAGTAGTTGTTTTTGTATATTATGAATCACCATACAAATGTAAAAAAAACTCATATATCAGTTGAGATTACAAGTGTGATCAATATGGGCTTTCTTGATTAAACATCACATAACATTAATTTCAAGTTCTACTTAGGTCCAAAATGCAACAATGGGGGAGAAGATTAGAAAAGTGAGAAGAGAGTCAAGAGCCCCACCAAAAAGAATAAACTATGAAATCCATCAAATCGATCCCTTCTTCTAGAAATTGAATATTTGAAACAATGCAAAAAAAGGTTTATCTAGATGATGAATGTCATTCACATTGTTGGATGATGCACTCTAGGTAGAATTATAAGTGTAATTGCTACATGTGTGGGCTGTACCGTGGTAGAGTGTTGTCCACTGTTTTGTATTCGCTTTTGAGAGTCAGGAATAGACCTTGAGTCGTGTAATTAAATGGGCGGAATTTTTCTCTCATTAATCACAATGGCAATCATCAAGGAGTTGAGTCTTCAATGCAACCTGGTCAGGACATGCAGGGGCCGTCACAACTATGATTATATGATTGTTAATCTCTGGTAACATTTGACATGTTGTTGGATTCCTTTCGGTGTGGCATGGTGTGGCATGGCGTGGCATGGCATCAGAGTTCAAAAGGAATGAGTGGTTAATTGCATAGCCTTCGTTTGAGAAGGAGGAGGACGACGGGGTTTTGTTAGAATTCATGTATTATTTGAATATACAATTATGAAATGCATGGGTTGCACTGGCCTCAAGTGATGTTTGTACAATGGTGGGGTAAGGAGAACTTTTTCCACATGATTGCCACCAAGCACGGTTTCATGATGCAACGAAAGGAAAGGGGTACAGTTGCACTCTGGTTAGATCCTGGCTCGAGAATGTATAATGCGTCAATGCAAGAGAAAAGGCTCATCGAGTGTGGCCAACCTACAAAGGAACAACCTCTTCTTTTTTATGTTTTGGGAAGGTGATGCTGGCAATATCATACCTTCCGTTGTCCACATTCTGGTCCTGAATGTGATTTCATCAATCAATTTGACTTGTAGATCTTCTGAAAATTGGATTACACAAAGAATCAAAATAATAAATTAAAAATTGAAAATTAAAACAAGGACACCTCATGTAAGCCCTCTATTACCCTTCTCTAAAGAAATCTACATAGTCTTGTCCATTTGATCTCTTGATTGTGGTTTTTGACAAATACATCTCTTTCTTACTAACTCCTGATTTTCCTATTAATTTATTCACAAGGTCACCTACAGTCTAAATTCTATAAATGATACCTCTATAAGTGTTGTAATCTCATACATGTTATGAAAATTTTGCTCCCCTACAAAAAAACTCATTTTAACACTAGTAAGTGTTATGAGATGTCCCGCTCCCTCCTTTGTAATTTCAATTCTGTAAGTGTTAAAGTTGCACAAAACAACAAAATACCACACGAGAGCTATACATTTTAATACTTGTTCACATATTATACCATACCCTTTGTGCATAAGTCAAGTATTCTCTCTCATTTAAAGAATCTCCATTTGCACTTTGAAGTATGATTTTTGTATTGTGGTTTGGGGGAAAGGGGTGAGAGTGAGAGAACAATTCACAAGGTTTAGAGTCGCAAGGTCACTACAATTTTGAGTAAGAGAGCATTTAGTGCAATCATTTGGATCGGGTGCAGAGGCTCATTTGGCATCAACATGCTTTGCATGAACAGACTGTGGCACCATTTTATTTCAGCTTTTCTTCATATTTGCATCACATGCTTTGGCATCATTTTTATTTCAGTTTTTATTCAAGACTACATCAACAGACTTTGGCATCATTTTTATTTGGGTTTTTATTCAACTTTGCATCATTAGGCTTTGGCATTGGGCAACTTTGCGAGTTTTGTCATTTGAGCTTTTCAATTCAGCTTTGCATCAACATGCTCGACCACGCACCAGGCACCAGACCCCATCATTTTGGTGTTCATCTTTATTTTACACCAACGACATTTATGACTGAATATTTTTTATAAGGTTGAACTTTGCAATGGGTAGAAGTCGAGAGTTCTCCTTCAAGGAGAAGCAAAAGATCATTAGACATCATGAGAGCTTGTTGGCTTCGGGGCATAAAATGAACAATAGGGCTTTGACTGAGTGGGCCAACGTCAAATATAAAACTTCATTCTCCCAAATGGCTATTGGTAGACTGTTGAAATGTAAGGGGGACTCACTACTTTTGATGTAGGCCATTTCGTTGACACAAAACGCATTAGAAAGGTGCAATGTCCTGAAGTGGAGCAAGCCACTTTCATTTGGATTGTTACAATGCAAGAGAGAGGTGCCACAATATCCGATGACTTGGTAATAGCCGCAGCAAAGCGGTTCTATGCCTTAGTACCGAGCGATCCTAGTGAGAAAGAACTCCAATTTTCATATGGGTGGGTGGGGAAGTTTAAGAAGCACTTTAACATTACGTCATTCACAAGACATGATGAAGACGCTTTTGCTGACACTTCAGCTGAAGTTTTGATGAGGATGGAAGGGAACAAAGCTATTGTATCACAATACAATTGTGAAGATGTTTTTAACGTGGATGAGACGGGCCTTTTTTACAGGTTAGAGCCAAATCGTACTCTAGCTACCAAAAGACTATCGGAGAAGAAGAAACATAAGGAAAGAATTACCGTGGCGCTCGCTGCAAATGCCACGCGAATGCCTTCCTCCACTCATTATAAATCAATTTCTAAAGCCCTGAGCTATCACTTCTAGGCACATTCATTACCCGGAGAACTTAGGTATCAAATGGCCGCTAACAAAAAGGCATGGATGACTACGGACAATTTTTAGCAATTTATACTGGACTTTGAGAGGAGGATGTTATTGGCAATGAAAGAAAAGGTGATTTTGCTTCTGGATAAATTCTCTGGTCATCATGTGCCAAACGTGGGGTGACAATTGAAAGTGACACAATCCATTTTCTTACCTCCAAACACCACTAGTCGTTTTCAGCCAATGGATGCAGGCATCATTGCATCTTTCAATATACATTGTCGAAAGTTGTTGATTCAATATTAGATTGGTTGCCTCGCTACAAACAAGGTGTTTGCAATTGATGTGTATCAAGCTGTCATTATGGTAGAGCAGACATGACGTTTTGAAGTCACTACATCAACAATTCAAAATTGTTGAAAGCATACAAATATCCTTTCAGTTCTTGTTGAGAGGGAGATAGAGGAAACTAGGCCTATAAAAGAGGTTGATGAAATTGCCAACATTGTTGCCATCAAACACTGAGGAGAGCGATGCCATGGAAGCTTATAAATATCTAAATATTAAGCTAGAGTTTGATTTTAAAAATCCCTATGAACCCACTGGTGAGGAATTTTTGGATAGCTTCCATCCAATCAGCAAGAAATGGATGATGATGAGGTTGTAGTTGTTGATGTAGAAAAAGTTATAGGATTTGGTGTTGTTGAACGCACTCCAGAGACTTAGAAGAAATACTTTCAGCAAAGGCCAAATGATGTTCTATCACACATTAGGACCATTCAAGTACGTCGAAAGGAAGTTTCATCTCATCGTTTGAAAGATTCCCACCAAACCACCATAGACTCTTTCTTTCAGATAGTTTAGTTGGAAGAATCTTCTCAAAGTACTACAATATAGATTATTCCTTTCAATTGGTTTAGTTGAATTATGTTTTATCTTTTGTACTTTCGTCCTTTATTTTTATAAACATTATATTTTTTATTTTATGAATTTATAGTGTTATTTCAATAAATGTTATTGATTATTGGTATTAAATTTGATAAGTATTAGTTGTTATAATTCTATATATGTTATAATTTTTTGGATCCCGGTCTGTAACATTTGTAGAGTTTAGATTGTTTTGACATCCCTATTTTATTTTAATAATATTGTTTCTTCACTCTTAAACCAATTAGATATGGAGGAGCTTGGTATTCTATCCTTTTAAGTATAATAAGGAAGAAAGAGATGTCATGAGATTACATGCGAATTTCTCTTGTACATAGTTGGAATGTATTGTCAAGCTCTCTGAAAGCACTTTGATAGAGATTGGGCCCAACCTGGCACTAAGGGGCGCTTCACACCTAACGCCCGAGTTGAGAGTTTGTCAGTTTTCACCAATGAGATTGCTTGAATGGCCAAAGTCCGGCCTCTCGGCCTTCACACCAAAGCCCGTGGTCTTCCAATGTGCCTACATGGCAGTACTTTTGGAGAGTTTTGGCGCCAAGGCGACGGACACTCGAGCAAAACTTGGATTGCCGTTTTTAATCGACCCAAACTTCCTTCGAGCGTCCGTCGATTTATTCAATAAAGTAATCAAAATCTGACAAGATCTCGACCGTTAGATGAAAGAGGCCAAACTTTTTTGGCTGATTTTTTTGGGCCTAATGATATGGGGTTTGGACTTGGGCTTTGGGGCTTCAGACCACAACCGCCCAAAGGCTTCAATATATATATTTGAATGTTTTTTTTCAATCCAAAATTTTGGACTCTCGCCATAGTTTGGGTAGAAATTTTGACGAATGGATTCTCGACTCAGCCAAGTGTGAAGCGACCCGCATAGTGTCTACCCTCGAAAGGGGGAAGTAGTTCCATACTACTAACCCATGCCCGGTGGGCATGGACTTAGTGGTGGAATGAACGGACACTTCACTCACGCCGGCCACCCCTTCGGAGACCGGCGTTCTTCTTCTTGAAGCGACCCTAAGGACAGAGAGCCTGACACGAAGGGGTACAACTGTTGAAACTTGATTGTGATAACAAATGATTTCTAGAGTGTCAATGGAATTGCTGAATCATGTCATTTTCAATGCATATTGGAATTTTTAGCAAAGCCGTGCAAACACATTGTGTGTACACCAATAATGTTCATTAGTGTTATGGCACCAATAGTGTAACTACCCCTATGACCTGACCTTCACTAAATGTCAATTTGTTTACATTTAGTGTTCAATGTCAAAAAAATCTGCCTAACAAAATTGCTCATAACTTTTGCATCACAACGAATTTGAAGATGTACCATATACCGATGGAATCTCCTTGAAAAAACACATAAGCTAGTCACCTCACTCGATATAATTGGTGCGAAACTGATAAAGATATGCCTCCTCAAACTTTCAACCAAAACTCTAGAAATCTGCCCAAAAATATTCGCTATAACTTTTTATTTAAGACGAATTTGAAGATGGGTAAGGTGCCATTGGAAGCGTCTTTTCAAATCAGTTCAGATAGGCACAGAAAAATCTCAAATTGGACAAAAATTGCCCCCGAAATCATCATTTGGCATGTGGCAAGATTTGGGTGACTTGCAATGAATTGTTACATAACCAACACTAAATGTCAATATGTTAAAATGTAACAAGGGCAAAAGTTAGAGAAATTGGGAATTAGTGTTTAAATTGACATATAATGTAGTTACATTTGTAGGGTAATTGACATTTAGCGTTTACGTTCGTAAATAGTGTTGCGAACACTAATGAACATTATTGGTGTAGCTTTCCATGGAATTTGACATTAGCTGATGCTTGAAATAACCAAGCCTTCTCCAAACTCTCAAGCTATCCTCTAGCCTCTACTAGTTCTTACCACCTCCATTGACAAGAGCCATATTTAGCAATAACGTATGGGAGGGGTGTGCATATTGAAGTGGTGTTTTTGCATTTTTTTTGTGGAGAATTATGATTACAAGTATCATTCATTTTTTCTTTCCAAAAAAAAATTGACTAAAAAAATAAGAGCATTGTAATGTTCTATTACTGGTCAACCTTAAATTTAGAAATCTTTGCGGATAATTATTCTAATACGAACTTCAAAAGAATGACAACAAAATGAATTTATAGGGTTGTGGTCTCCATTTTGTTTTCACATTGTCTTTAAAATTCTACAAAATAAGTAAATAAATATTGACATCTGCTGATCCCAACTGCTTGTGTAAATACTGAAGGTGTAAGGTAGTAATTCTAGAATAAAACAAAGAACGAAACCCCAGATACCCTCCACTTTCCATTTGTCCCTTTCACATCTAAGTTACATCAATTTCAAAGTTTTCCTTAAATATCCTTCCAAAATCTCAACAAAAATTCTGAAAAGATTGCAGTAACTTGAGTGACCCGGAATTCCTTACCAAAATAACTATATTAGGATTCTTAAAACTACACTAAACACTGAATATAGTGTAGAGGGATTATTGATGTAGATCACTCACACTAATTTCCATCAAAGCATGTGCATGTCAAGTTCTGATTGGGTATTTCTTCTCAAGCAAGTGTGTGTCAGTCAACAATTGCATGTAAATTTTCAATTAGTGTAGGAAATTTCAAATAGGCTGGTCTACACTATATTCACGGAACAGTGTAGTTCATCCTATATAGTTACTGATATAGTTACTAACATAGGATATTGGTCTCCCTCACTTACAACCCTTATTCCATGTGGGAAAAACTTTGATGGTCTTTCTAGTGAAGATACTAGTCTGAGTTGCTTTAAGAATGAAGAAGGAATGTGTCTATTGTACCATGAGTCATAGCCTTCTTTTAAAAATATTACTAGATATTGAGGCCTATCTTGAATTGATTTTAAATATACCACGTGAGTCTTCAAGTGCAAAGTGCATATTTTCCTGTATTTAATTAAAATTAAATACCAATGCATTATCATCCAAACATAACAAATTATATTGATTTATGTTATAACACCATGGCTTTAAATCTGAGTTAAATACATATGTAATTCCATAAGAAGGGAAGTAGAGATAAAGACAAGCCGTGGTCTTACTTAACCTCTAAAGGCCAAGACATTTTCCCCTAAAAATCACTCCAAAACTGCCATTTTCAGCGCATTCAACACGAAATGGTACAAAATGTTTTTTTTTTCTGAAAATGAAACCGTGGGATCTTGAACTATAGTTGTATGAGAGTGTGTGGTGAAAATTTTGGTAAGTTTGACCGCACGAATTGAAAGATATCAGCCTTTGAAGTGAGACATAATCTCTTTTTGAGGTCATATTAAACACCTTCAACAAACTTCGACCACCTTCTATGGCAGGTTTTTTGCACTATGGGCCGTGAATTTATTATGTTACCTTGAAAAGGATCATGCTAGGCACATGTGCACCAAATTTTAGAAGTAGAAGAGGTGTAGAAGATGTCCTAAAAAATCCTGCAATGCAACTATGTGCTCATAATCAACAACAAACTTTATTTTTTGCATATATCACATCCTTATCAAATTTTTGAAATTCACGAATCCGTACGATAGATGCAAAGATCTCAATTTCTTTTCCAAGAGGACATTTTCTTTCTTTTAAATGGACAAAAACTCTAATTTCTATTGAATTTAGAAGTTATTAAAGTTTAGTGACAGTATTTGTGATATGTCACACTAAACTGCTGCACTACTTGTGTATGTAAGTGAAAATATATTGTAGCTTTTGAACCGTAAGTCGGAATTCTACAAAATTTGTGTCTATGCAAAGCTAATGAAAAGTTGTCCATTCAATAAAAAATCTCATAAAATAATGCCCAGAATTGAGAACGTGGTACATTACCCAAACTCAAAATGTCCCCCGAGGGGACTTTGGTCCTTTAGGGGTTAAGACTTGCAGTACCAACCTTATGTCAGTGCTACCCCATCTAAATTAATTCCTAAAGGACCAAGTGTACCTATGGGATGCAAATATTATCGCTTTGACTGCAATTATCTTTCAATCCCTACAGTCAAATTTCACAAAAAAATTACCACATCATCTTACATCATTTTAGAAGATCCTACAGTCACATTCTCAAAAAAATTATCTTGGCAGTTTCTAATCAACGGTGTAGAGATTCCTCATAAATGTCTTGGTCCTTCAGGGGTTTAAACATAAACACATTCAAAACTTGATATGTTTGACAACAATACCACCATTTTAATCTCTAAAGGACCAAGCGTCAAAAATGGGCTTTTGGAAAGTTCGGTTAGGTCCTTATGGTGTCAATTTCCAACATTCTTCTTTGAAATTTTTATTGTACAAGGTCATTCCTTAGACCATAGTGGGAGAACAATTTTTTTCTTCTAAATTGGACATTTGATGAGAAAGTTATAGGGTTTTGAATTTCAAATGTGGAGAGCGGCCACCTCGGGAATATCCAAAAACTTTTACTAGGACACTCTATTAAATGTGAAATTTTCAACACTCGCAATTAATATTATTTCCCTTTGTATTGTCAAAAGAAAGTTCATGTCTTTAGTGAAAAATTGCATTTTTATTCAAGTCAAACATTTTCACACATTGTCGAAAAGGTACCAAAAAATCTTCTTCTTTTCCACATAAAACTTAGAAATCTTTATATTTTTGAATTTCTATTTTTTCCACAACAATATGTGGTGTAAGCCTTCCTATTGACCATTCGGATCATCAATCTAAAACATATTAAGTTCACAAAAAAATTAAGCAAGAATAGGCATATTTTGAACCTCAATTCCTTGCACAATTGTTTTGAATATGCAACACTCGTCCTCTAGCTCTAAAAATTGGGGTGTAAGGAACTAATATCATACTCAACAAGATGGTAATGAATTTAGAACTTGTGAAGTGCAAAATTTGACTCCAAATGAAGTCGAAGCATGTTGATCCACTGAACGCAGGGAAGTAAATGAAACGTTTGGCTCATTTCAAACACTTTAATCTTTCAATCCGTGCGGTCAAAGGTTTATGAAATTTTGTGAGTATGTTACTTAGTAAGTCTTAATTGAGATCCTATGGTCAAAACTAGAAATGAAAGTTTTTGTTTCCTTCTTTATTCAGTGCACTAGAACCCAATGTTTTTTAAGTGTTTTTGGTGTGAAACTGTCAAGGTACCTTTTTGGGTTAAATATGAACATCCCTATTTAGTATTAATTTAAATCCAAAGGGGCAAAAGGATGCAGTAGCAAAGTGAATGAAAACGCTACTTCAACATCTGGAAAGGCCAGTTCTTTGAAGCCCATTGCAAGTGTTGACTTTGTTTGTATCTGGAAAGCAAATCGTGACGTATAGGAACCGTCCATTACTCAACTTGTCATCCTACAAACCCCCAACTTGCAGCTGGCATTGGCTTGATGATGATATACTATCATGCGTCTTTTAGAGAATGGCCAAACACATGCCCTAAGCATGACATCGTGGTTTTGAATAAAACAACATATTAGTATCCTGGAAAAAAAATCTGTGCAGTTTTATAAGTAGTGGTACGGTGCCTATATGGGAGCAGATGGGATAGATGCCCCCCTTCTTTTTAAATTTTGTATCAAAGTCATCAAGTACTGCTATCCAAAGTAGCATAATGACTTAGATCAGAATTGCAATATGAATGAATGTAGGATGAAAGTGCAATACAGATGAATGTGTTATACCATGGCAATCAATTCTCCATTGCATGTTTTGTGGTAGCATTGTATATATTGATCTTTTCTCACCAAATATGGCATTTTAAATTCCAAAATATCATTGTTTTTAATCTGTTATGTAGATTTGTTGTACAGGATGTGGATAAAGTTTGAACTTACACTGCCTCAAAGATTGTGATTTTTTTACTACAATCAAATGTCTTTGAGGTCTAAAGTTTAAGTTCTTTTGTTTTTGCTATTTTAGACATTTTTTAAATTTTGAGCTGAAGTTTTTAACACTATTTTAGAAACACTTTGGAAGTTGAGTTCTAGTTTACACGTCTACGTCAAATACAAATTGGACTTGCTTGCCTTAAATATTTTATATCCTTAATAAAAGATAGTTAATTATGTCATGTCCTATCATGGCATGACTAACAATTACATCTTGTCGTGGTGGAAGATATTATTCATGTGGAGCCTACAATGGTCTCTTATAAATGCACGTGCTACTAATCCGATATATCCTAATCTAGTCAAATTGAACTAGATTATGAAACAAAACATCACCAATGAGTGGCAAGGGATTGGTGGATAATAAGAGTACAAGGATAAAAAAAACTAACTTCAATGATTCATAAGAAAATTGTTTAAAAGAAAAAGCCTTTATTTTAAATTTTAAAATTGGATTTGAGCTTCTCATCCAAAGTTCCATAATATTTGTTACAAGTATGTTGCATACCTTGAACTATAAAGCACCCTCTATAATATTGTCCGTAATACCCTAATGATGAAAAACTAAAGATATTCACATGGGCTTGCTTGTGACCAAAGTCAACTGAGCTACTAGTATATTGTCACTTAGGTCACCCAGGCTGATGTCACTGTACAAGTGGACTATTGTTGTTGTGGATGACCACATGACATCGTGCAAGGTAATTAATGTGAATCTAACAATGAAACAATGTTCGTTAAACCACAAAAGTGTACAGTGCTTTGTTTCTAATTAGTATCGTACAATTTAATTAGATTACCTTAGTTTCTTCATGTACAGTCTAACCTTGATAATATCACACTTGTTAACCCCTAAAGGACGACGACCTAATTCACTCTAAAACCAGTCCAAAACTGCCACTGTCAAAAAGAGACATAAAAATCACATTTTAAAGTGAACTTTGGATTTTCAACCGTAAGATCTTGAAGAAGACTTCCATATAAACATGCCATCAAATTTTGGTTGCAATCCACCGCACGGATTGATAGATTTTAGTGTTTAAAGTCAAAACAATGGTTCATTTTCATCCCTGCGTTGAGTAGATCAGCTGACTTTGACTTCATTTTGTATCAAATTTTTGCATTGTACAGGGTCTAAATCTTTTACCATTGTCTTAAGCATGATGTTATTTCCCCACACACCAATTTTTAGAGGTAAAAAAGGGGTGTAGCATATTCAAAACAAGTGTGCAAGGAGTGGAGGTTCAAAAATTGCCATTTCACGTTTTATTTTTTTGTGAACTACGTATGTATTTAAATGATAATCCAAAGGGTCAATAAGAAGGTTTTCACCATATATTGTTGTTGAAAAAAACAAAAGTGAAAAATATGAAGATCTCTAGGTTTTATGTAGAATAGATGAAGTTTTTTTCCCCCGTTGCCCGACAATGTGTGAAAATGTTTGACTTGGAATAAAATGCCTTTTTACACTAAAGACAATATTTTTTTTGAAATTTTCTAAATAAGGAAATATTCTTTATGTGTGTGAAAAATCTCAATGTCAATAGAAACTTTTGTCAAAAATTTTGGAGGTGCCCGAAGTCCCACTTTTGGCTTTAAGTGGTACTAACTTTCAAACCACAAATCCAAAAAAAAATTTAAAAATATATCCACGAAGCTCTTATCAGATCCTATTTTGAAAAAAAAAATCAATTAAAAAGGATTTTTTTTCAAATTGTAGGTACATGCCCAAAATCCAAAATGTCCCCGGGGGGACGTTTAGTCCTTTAGGGGTTAATAGAGCACCTTGATATTGTCACCCAAAATCTTGAAACCCATTTTCTTAGTTCAAAACTCCCTTGTTAATCCCTAAATTACCTAGAGTCCCTTTTGGACAGGTTCCTCATGAGTCAATTATAACGCTATTACTTGAATTTTTTCACTCTTCATGGACATTACTAAAAGCTTTGTGTGGGTCCAGTTTTTTCCTCAATCCGACATTTAATGAAAAAGTTACTAGGTTTTGAAGTTCAAATGGGGAGATGCGGGCACGTCAGGCAACTTCAAAAACTTTTGCTATGACACTCTATTGAATGTGAGTTTTTGAATTGTAGCAAAATTAAAAATATCTTGTTTCCTTCAAAATGAAAAAAAAAATATCTTGTTTTTAGTGAAAAATAGCATATTAATCCAAGTCAAGCATTTTCACTTATTGCCACACATTGTTGGGCAAGGTACCAAAAAATCTTCTTCCTATCCACATAAAACTTAGAGATCTTCATATTTTTTTATTTTTTTTCCCATGGCATTATGTGGTGTAAACCCTTTCATTGACCATTCAAATTCTCATTTTAAAACATATATAGTTTCCTAGAGAATAAAACGTGAATTGGCAATTTTCAAACCTCTACTCCTTGCACAATTTTTTTGAATATGCTACACCCTTTGTTTACCTTTAAATACTGGTATTCAAGGAACTAATATCATGCTTAACATGATGGTAATGAACTTAGACCTTGTGTAGTACAAAAATTGGACACCAAATGAAGTCAAAGTCTTTTGATCCATTGGATGTAGGGAAGAAAATGAATCCTTTATTGTACTTCAAACACTATATTCTTTCAATCCGTGCGGTCAAAGTTTATGAAATCTTGTGAGAGTTTAATTTAACAAGTCTTAATTGAGATCATACAGTTAAATCTAGAAATAAAAAGTTTCTGTTTTCTTCCTTACACATTGCATCGAAACAAGCAGTTTTAAAGTGTTTTTGGTTTGAGAATGGCTTGGTAATTTAGGGGTTAATATCCATATCACCCTTGAGAATATCATTCCAAAAAAAAAATCTGTAGTATATTTGTCGCAATAACAAGTGCATAGATGAATAATTGTCGGATGAATGACATCTTGGTCACATGTCCCGTCGCCCTTAGACTCTTGGGTTTGAATCCTCACCTAATACTGCCCAAGAATTTGGTTTACAACATAATCAAAACTTCGGTATAGTACTATACACACATAACATAACCAATGGTACTATATAGAATCAACAAAATTGGTGGCTTAAAATTGGGCAGCCATTGCCTCTCATAGGAGGCTTGCCTCGTAGATTCGCTTCCCCTTGTAGGTTCCCCTCACAAGATTGGTTTAGGATCAAACTCTTTTCACAGCCGGTCCATCTATGAGCTGACCCTCGCCCTTGTCTCGAATCCGCATGTCACACTCGCCTTGTCCATCCCAAAACCCTATATCACGAAATCTCGTGTCCTTGCTGAGCCATGTTCCAAAAACTCATATCCCGAAACCTTGTATCCTCGCTGAGCCATGTCCCAAAATCCCATATCCCAAAACCTCGTGTCCTCGCTGAGCCCTATCCCAAAATCCCATATCACCAAATCTACCCTCCTTTGAACCCGACGTCCCTTGGTCAATATCGTGTTAGAGCCCCTCGTTGTCCCCTCAGAAGCATCCAGAGGTTCCTTTTCAATGTGTAGCTTCAAATTTAGTTTAGACATATTTTCTGTCTTCCACCAAATTTGCCCTCTTATTTCGATTTGTGCATCTCCATTGACTAATGTTTTCATTGCCCGGTGTGAGGTATGTTTGTGGTGACTTATATCATGTGAAATTTACCTTCAATTTTTGTGAGAACTTGTTGGGTTCTTGAATGCTGGTGATATGGTTTGGTCAGGGAAGGAGACTCGTCATTGTTGGTGATATGTATTGGTTATTGGTGATATATTTTAGTGAGTGATGGTCATTTGACAATGATGAATGCATATTGTAAAATCTTGTCTTTTAAGAATCAATGGTGATATGTTTTTGTGAAGGATGGTTGTTTGTAGATGATGGATGAATACTGCAAAATCTTCCCTGTTGAGGATTGATGGTGGTTTTGTTTTTTTTTCCCGTAAGTGATGGGCATCTGATGGTGGTTGATCTAGGTTGCAAAATCTTGCCCATGAAAGTTTAATATTTTGTTTATTTTTTTCTTTATTTTTTTAGAAATATTTTTTAATTGTTTAGAATATCATATTAAGTATAATTTTGCCAAATGTGATATTATCAAATATGTCACACCTTGTTTGTATCACACTTTTTGGTGAAACGGAGGGTGTGATATTATCAAAGTTAGATTGTATGTGGAATGTATCATGTGACCTAGAATGGGTCTACTTAAATTTGTTACTATTCTAATTGACTAACCTCTAACTGACCTAGGCATTTTGGAGGAATTTATGCTCCATTGATTAAAACCGTCAAGATGAAGTTTTGAGAATGTAACGGTAGAATCTTCTAGAATATATGAGATGATGTGGTATACATTATGTGAATTTTGACCAAACTGATTGGAAGATAATTACAATCAAAGTGAACAAATTTGTCCTCCAAGGGAACACTTGGTATTTTTAGGGTTAATTTTTAAAACTTGAACCAAGATATTTTCGGCTAGGGCAAATTGACCCCCTCGCTTGGACTTACCCGAGGTGTGGCCCATCTTAATTGCATGGGGTCATTTTTTTGGCCCTTTTATTTTGGGGGTCCAGAGGCTTTTTTTGGAAATTTTTGGGACAAATTTGGGGCCTACGGCAATTGTTTATGCAAAGGACTCTCCCTTGCTATAAATAGGGCCCCATTCAAAATTAAAATAGGGGCCAGGTTTGGCCTCACCACCTCGTCGCCCCCTTGGGTAAGTCCCAGCGAGGAGGTCAATTCGCCCTGGCCGATATTTTCCATCAATTGCAGGTTGTTTCTTCAATATCAAAATATCTCCTGCTCCCGGCTGAACCCACAATGCAATTGCATCTGAGTTCCAGAAGAGCGCACTAATGAAATTTTAGTTAATCTCCTTAGCGTATTGGCACTTTGCAAGTAGAATCTACACTAACGCAAATGGAGTCCTCGTTGTTTTCTGTCTGGTTGAATAATGTAATTGGAATTCAAACAGAGGTGAAACCTTAAATTGTTAGACATAATCAATAGGTAAGCTACCAAGGTTTGTAATTCTTGAGTATACCAAATAGAGATGATTTAGAATAAGTCATTGTTTTCATTCACATTACATAGTGGTCACTATCAACACCTCTGTGTCAAAAGAATTATTTTTCTTTTACCTAGTGATTCAAACACAACACGTATTACCTAAGTATTACATGGGTAGCACTTTGACATCACATGGGTAATCACATTGACAAAAATTAATAATTTCCTTAAAAATTTGGACACTCTCCATTTTGAATTAATCATCTACAAAAGTGGCTACTGCCTAGGGTATTGAGTTCCATCTAACTACGACAAATTTCTAGTACTATAAAAGGCATTCAGAGACCCATGGTGTGTGAAATACTTCTAGTACTATCCAAGGCATTAGAAGGCCCATGATGTGCTTGCTGTGGGTTGCAAAATGCATCCCATGTACTTCAAAAGAAAATCATAATAACAAACCCATGATGTACCACCAAAGTGATGAGAAAAGTTTCACAATTTTCAAGAGTGGGTAAATATTAAAAAGACATTATAATGTATGCATCGGTCTAGTTTGGACACCCCTTTGACAAACCATCTTTTTTTTATAGTGGTTTGGACCAAATGGGTATCACCTAGGTATTACCTATATTGCCTATATATTGCAAGCATACGACCTTGACATTACATGGATATCACCTAAGACAAATATTTTATATTTTCCAAAATTTTGGACAACTCTCCATTTTGAATCAATTATGTACGAACCCGACCAACGCGTAGAGTATGTGGTAGCCTGTTTGGAAGGTGTCCAATTTGATGACGGAATGATTAAAGAAAGGTCAACCACTTGCTTGGGCATGTGGCATGTCACTCATTTGGGCGGGCCCGACACCATTTCTTTAACGTTGATTTTGCGTCTGTGCTGCTCCTCATTGTCCTTGCTCCATCCCTCATAGGTAGCTACCTCATATATGATATGACCATGACGGCTGCTTTCAACACCTCTTGCACATTTTAGATAATTCTTCACCCTACCTTGCGTGGTGTGTTGCTTGCTGGACGCCCATATTTTGCCCCATCAAGTGTTTCTTCGTTGGGTGGGCATTTTTCTGCCCATGGCGAATTGACCCCCTTTGTTGGGAGTTACCTGAGGGGGCCACGAGGTGGTGGGGCCAAACCTGGCCCCTATTTTGTTCTTGGGTGGGGTCCTAATTATAGCAAGGTAGCATCTCCTAGGTAAACAATGACCGTAGGCCCCAAATTTGTCCCCTAAAAATCCAGAAGAAGCCTCTGGACCTCCTAAATAAGAGGGCAAGTAAAATGACCCCATGCAATTAAGACGGGGCCCACCTTGGGTAACTCCCAACAAGGGGGTCAATTTGCCCTGGGCCATTTTTCCTGCCCTCTTATTTTAGGGATTATAGGATTTTCTTGGACATTTTATGTTAATTTTAGGCCTCGTGGCCCCAAAATCACCCTAGAGGGCTCCATCATGGTAATCTAAATACCACTATGGAAATTAGAAGCGGCCCACAAACATAAGGGCAGGGGCAGGTTTAGTCCCCACCCCGCTCCCGGGAAAACTAGATGGGGCAACTTATGGTCATCTGTGGCCTGTCCTCATTCATTCTTCCTCCATGTTGAGCCTTTGGAAAATAATGATTTAATGAATGTTCTGGTGCACATAAAACTTGATTAGCCAGAGCATGGTTGCATGTGGGGGCTAGTTTTTAAATGATTTTGTGGTAAGACAAATATATGCTCGAGAAGGGGTTTCCTTATTTCAAGGAGTTGTAGGCCGGAACAAAGCCCAAAAATCTATTTACTAACAAATAGCTGCCAATGTTCAATTTTAGGCAGTACTGTAGTGCACTTCCCTCGTGCTTCTGTAGCAGCTGCCCAGAAGCATTGCAAGGTGGCACAGCTAAGGAGTTGACTCTGCACTTGCTTTGTAATAACTCACTGTAGAAGGTTGCACAGAAATGAATTCCATGTATTTATGATAAGTTGCTCCCACTATGGTAGGATGCTCCAGGACGGGTGGAGACCAAAAATCGTTACAATTCATGATGTAAGTTTGAAATGTAGCTTAACACTACATGGCTTTTTTGTTTATGTTTTTAGGTCAGAATAATGAATACATGTACTAGTGTGCTACATTGTTGCTCCAAAATGAACAAATGTGCAGCATGTAACCACCATTGGTCTTAATCCGGTCTATATCATCACACCTTAGTTGTATGTCACACGAATTCACTGATCATGAATAAGTGAATTCTGTGCTTTCTGTGGGATCAATATCCAGGTTTTGGTTATTTATTTATTTATAGGTTTCATGATCTAAACCACAGGTGCACACACAAGAATAAATGAGGCTTTGAGGCCCAACTTACTCACATGCACTTCACCAAACAAATACAAAACCTAGGGATAGTCCTTTCAGTAATGGAGACATGTACTCAAATGTACTCAAATGTACTCAAATAAGTGGTGTAAATGGTCCAAAATGACCATAATCTATGGGATGAAGGAAAGGCAAAAGCACCTCCCATATGTGCTTCAAACTACTCCATTGAGGCTACCAGCGGTTTGAACCCCACCATGAAATCTCCACTTACATGAAGGGTGCACTCACTTGTTGATTTCATCAAATGCTAATGTAGAAACCAATGTGTCATGGACATCACATGCAAGAAAAAAATACGAGCGTCGCTAACTTGAGAGCTGTGAGCGGTGAACGGTGAGTGGTAAGTAGTGAGTAAAAACAAAATTGCTAAAGCATTACTTTGTAATATCTCTCAAAAAGTGTGAATGTGTTGTCTACTATCAAACCATAAATCCTAAAACATAAATTTTAAACTCTAAATTTGATTGCTCAATGCTCACCACTTACCACTTACCCATCACAAGACAACATTCCTCCTTCCATTCCTTGTAAAATGCATTGTCGAGCAGTCACGATAGATATTGAATTCAAGCTAATGTTCATGCAATGAAGCATGGTCTATTTCGCTAAGGATAGCATTGAACTTGTATGTTTATTAAAAAAAATAACTTACATATTTAGTATTTTTTGCCATCTGTTGGTGCTTCTTTTCATTCAAAAGCAATTTGGTCACAATTGTGCACACAGTAAAGAATCCAATGGTTCAACCCCTAAAGGCCCAAGGCATTATCCATCAAGAAACACTCCAAAACTACCACTATAGAAAGTGGTAAGAATATATAACTTTGAAGCAAAACATTGGACTTCTAATTGTAAGACCTTAAAATAGATCTCTATATGAACATGCCATATTATTTTGGTTGCAATCCAATACACTGATATGAACATTATTGCAATTGAAATGCAAGAAAAAAAAATTCCCCCTTGCCCGACAATGTGTGAAAATGTTTGACTTGAGTTAAGATGTTTTTAACTACTAAAGACAATAAATTTTTTTGACACATTCAAATAAGGTAATATTCTTTATATGTATGAAAAATCTTAAGGTCAATAGAAACTTCTTGCAAAAATTTAGAAGATGTCTGGAGTCCCCAGTTTTGTGCTTAGAAAAGCATAAGTTTATTTTTGAAGGTATGTTGAGAAACAAAGTATATTCCCACAAAGCTACTACTATCCCACATCTTCATCAAAAAATTCCCGAAATTCATTATCAAAATTGAGACTGTAGGAACCTGCTCGAAATGGAAAAAGTCCCCCCAAAGGTTAAGTGGGCGTTTAGGGGTTAAGCATGTTACATACAATCTTTTTAAAGATTGAAAACAAATGAATATATTATTCTATCAGTATTCAACCAAAGCAAAAAAATAAAATTAACACCAATATTAAGTCTTATTTTCATAAACAAATTCTATCAAATTTAGCTACTTAGCCCCTAAATTCCCAAGAGTCTTTAGGGACTTCAAAGTCTCCCAAGGGAGCTCAAAGATTCCTCGAGGGGGCTCATGGGAATTTAGGGGTTAACCTAAAAGTATTGTTTCTTACACCAACGTACATTAGTAAGACATCCCAAAACTCCTATTTGAAATTGTTCAATATAACCATGAATTTTGATGTACAATGATGTATTTGGTCAAATTTCAATGCTGCATAACTTGAACATGGATGACCAAACCCACCAACATACAATCTCCATCACATAGAATTGCATAAGGTAATTCATGGTTTTAAAAAACTCTTTAGCAGACTTGTAAATCAATCCAATACAATGAAATGCTACCTAACATTTTCTAAACTCTAGGTAGCCTTGCAGTGGAGTGCAATCATCAGATCATCACATTCAATGCCCGTATTAATCTTTTAAGTACATTAATGGACTACAATTGGTTTATTTTGGTTGAAAATCATGAATGACATCAAATCTAGGCATGTGATGAAAATTCTTGCATTATGAATTAACCCTTCAGCGCCCAAGAAGCCCAAAATGGAATCTGGAGGTGCTAAAACTCAATTTGCATGAAATCCATGAGGAATTAGGATTTAAGATACGAGGTTTAGATTTGTGCACATATTACATGAGTACTCTCCAACAATCAGATAATGATTTGGATTTATAGAACTCTTGGAAAAGCTAGGAATACAACAAAATACCCTAGAATACAATGAATACCATGCCACATACTATGTTGTATTTCACACACATGCACATCAATTTTGGTCTTAAATTTTGATTGAACTTCGTCTTTAAAACATTCTTCATTGTTTTGTGATTGTTGATCTCTCTCCTCACATATGAAACTTCCGTTTTGATTTGTATAAGGTTGGAACATTTTTGTATACAATCAAGTTGGAAAAAGAAAAAAAATTACCAATAATTGTGTAAATTTTTTTTCTTCACATATGATGTGTCAATGCCAAGCTATCAACCTAGTGCACATGTGAATCGTTCTTATTCAAAGTAAAAAAATTCTTGCAAGAATCTACTAATGACTAAAGTAGTAAATCCTCTAAAATCCAAAGTTTTCACTATCAATACACAGTAATTTTAAATACTATAATCTATTCCATCAACCGTTGGATGTTGTGCAAAATGTTCCCATAGTTCATGTCATGGATTAAGTTCATGTCATGGATTAAGTTCAGGTCATGGGTCACATTTGCACGCAAAAAGGTATTTGGAAAACATGTTACATGCATTTGTACTAATTTTTATAAAATTTGGAATATTAAGTTGTACTTGTAAATATATAGTAATATTCTCTAAATTTCTTTTAAAGTTTTTATTTCCTTGCATTTATATGATTTTATAAATAAGTGTAATAAAGGAAGTTGTATATTATATATATGATTTAAATGGATATTCATTTCAAAAATAGTAATGAATGTATAGATTTGTTCACCAAGCATACATACAACTTTGTTTATTATATGAGTATGAATATAAATGTGATGTAACTATGTGGTGTTTTGTTGAAAAATCAATTGGGATCTCTATCTGTAGACCTCATCATCTTTTTTGGAAAATATGTTTGTATTCTAATTAATGTCAAAAGAACGCTTCTCCATTTATAGCAATTTTCGAAACTACAAAAATGGTGTGATTATTTACAATAATTTTTTTAATCCACATGGTGAATTGTACATAACATTTTATATAGCTTCATGATGAAATGAAGCCAAGTACATATCTGTAACAAAAAATAGTCTGTCCGGAACATTTGCCGGTTCCGAAACAAACAACTTTCATCCGCCGGTTCTTTGGCACACTTCCGGATGAAAAAGCCTTCTAGAGGAATCACTTTGTTCTTTGGATGCACCCTTGGAAAGAATCCTCCATATGTGTCCTTTGAAGGAATCCTTTAAATGTCGCCTTTCATAAGAATTTGGATATGATATAAAAATTCTTAAGTATGAAAATACTATTATCCACCAAATTAAAAAAGTAAGTCCTATGCATACAATTTAAAAATACTAATTTCTAAATATGTAATTTATTTTGATGAAACTATGGGGTATATGAAGTAAGTATGGAGTATCGAAAGTAAATAATGGATATACAACAAACAATAAATACATCCATGATGCTTCTCCACAATTTGTATGCATCATATCGATTATATAATGGCAGTAGATCAATTGTACATTGGTACCACACATTCCTTTGATTACGGAGAGTGTTGGGCTTCTTTTCTCAGTACGTTGTAGATAGTTTATATTCCAAAATTAAACTTTTCATTTACGTACATTTGTTTAACTCAAGATTACCCTTAGCCCGTCGGTTACAACGGGGGTTCCACTAATATATAAAAATATAAAAATATATTTACATATTGTATTTTTAGAAGGTATTACTCCAATTAAAAACCACTAAAAATGTTGGAGTCCTTGGAAATTTAGGGGTTAACTAAGCGTCAAAAGATTATTGTTGATCAAACATTCAAGTGTAGTCATTCTTCTTTAGGTGCAAATGAAAAAAGTCTTTTTAAAATTGGTTTTATTTATTTATGTAGTTTTTTTGAACCCTAAGGTACCTTGACAGTTTCACACCAAAAAACACTTCAAAATAGTTGGATTCTAGTGCAATGAATAAAGAAGGAAACAAAAACTTTCATTTCTAGTTTTGACCGTAGGATCTCAAATACAACTTATTCATTAAAATACTCAAAAAAATTCATAAACTTTGACCACACGGCTTGAAAGATTATAGTGTTTAAAGTCAAACAAATGGTTCATTTTCTTTCCTTCGTTCAGTGGATCAACAAACTTTGACTTCACTTGGTGTCAAATTTTTGCACTATACAAGGTCTAAATCCATTACCATTGTGTTAAGCACCATGATAGTCCCTTACACACCAAATTTTAAAGGTAGAAGAGGGGTGTAGCATATTCAAAACAACTATGCAAGGAGTAGAGGTTCAAAAATTGCCAATTCCTGTTTTAATTTTTTGTGAATTTGATATGTTTTATATTGATAATCCAAATGGTCAATAAGAAGATTTACACTACATATTGTTGTGGAAGAAATAAAAAGTAAAAAATATGAAAATCTCTAAGTATTATGTGGAAAAGAAGAAGTTTTTTTGGTACCTTGCCTAATAATGTGTGAAAATGTTTGACTTGGTTTGATATGCTATTTTTCACTAGAAACAAGAATTTTTTTTCACAATATGAAGGGAAAAAATATTTCTTGCAATTATTGAAAATCTCACATTCAATTGAGTGTCCTAGCATAAGTATTTGGAGGTGCCCGAAGTGATCGTTCTCCCCATTTGAAATTCAAAACCCTATTAATTTTTCATTATATGTCGGACATAGGAAAAAAAATTGTTCTCCCACTGAGGTCTTAGTAATGTCCTTCTACAGTGAAAATTTTAGAGTAGAATGTTGGAAATTGACACTATAGGAACCTGACCAAACTTTCAAAAAGCCCATTTTTGACACTTGATCCTTTCGGGGTTAATCCACAATTTTTCAATTTTTTTAATTTTTTGGGGAGCCAATTATACGAAATTTAATTGCAAGGGGAAGAAACATTTTTTCCAGAATTGAGAGAAGGGTTCATTGCAGCATAGGAAAGGAGACTATTGATGAGTCTAGTGTCAATGATTGAAGATCGTATATGAGCTCAAATGTAAGTTACGGAAGATGAATTGTTTACCTGCAACTTTTGAAAACAACTTTTGGGAACACGGGTCAATTCAGTATTCTTTTCATCCAACAGTACAACTTTCACCATTGCAACAAGATAGGGATGTCTGGTAACCAGAGATGGAAGTGGGCCTCCATCTATGTTGGAACAGAACCATACTATAGGCAGACACATGTCCGGTTTCACCATTTTTTAATGCGGCTCCACCGGTTTTGTTTTTATCTCAGCATTTCACTTCAAATATGGTGCCCAAACAGGGCCTTCATCTCCCACACATGGTCCCTAAAATTCGGCCAGGGAGAATTGACCCCTCGCTCGTCTTTACCCGAGGGGTCACAAGGTGGTGGGGCCAAACCTGGCCTCTATTTTGTTTTTGTATGGGGCCCTATTTTTAACAAAAGAGGGTCCCACTGGATAAACAATAGCCGGAGGCCCCGAATTTGTCCCCAAATTTCTCCACAAAATCCAAAAAAAGCCTCTGGACCCCCCAATATAAGAGGGCAAAAAAAAACCCCATGCAATTAAGACGGGGCCCACCTCGGGTAAGGACGAGCGAGGGGGTCAATTCTCCCTTGCCCTAAAATTCCGGGTTGGGATCCATGACCAAACAAATTTAATGGTAAAATATGATTTGGTTCCTAACCAAACCATTTGGTTACCCTCTTCTGATTTATCTTTTCAACCATGTTAGTAATTCATCCATCACCCATTGTTTGACATTGAGTTCCCAATGAGTTCCTATTGGGTTCCCATTGTGTTCCCAGCATTCCCAAGTGCGTTCCCCAATGGTCCAAATGTGTTTCCACCATTCCAATAGAGTTCCAAGACGTTGACACTGGGAACCAATTTAAACTTTTCAAATTACATCAAAAATTACTTTTTGTTAAGTGGGCACTAAAAGACCACACAGAAAACACATCAAGGCATCTAGACACTCAAACAAGACCGTAAAGAAACACTAAAAACACATTAACAAACACAACCCATCACAAGAAACACTCACCTCTTGTAAGTAGGACCCTTGACGCCCTTCACAACGATTACTCCAACAAGCTCCAAAATGACAGAGAAGACAAGGGTACTCAAGAAATCTCATGCTCGACGGTATTTCTTTCCATACTTCACTCTCACCCTCTCAATCTCTTATTTTCCTCTTGTAGGACTTCCAAGAAAATTTACAATTCACAATTCACGTGAGTCTCTTAATAAGACCTTAATTTGGTTGGTTTTCTTTCAATTCTGACGATGCAAGTGGAGCGATTGCCAAATGCCATTCGACAAGAGCTAAAAAATTCCTTTTGCATCGTCAGATTTGCGGAGCCGATTGCCAAATGCCATTCGACAACCAATATCTGCACAATTGTTTTTGCCTCCGCATGAAACGCGAGACAAGAAAAGCCCTCTCAACGATAGCCCAAAATATCTACCACGCCCTGCTATTCCAACAAACAACGACAGAGAAACAACTGACAAAAAGGAGACCCGCAGGAATGGGATCTCCCTATTTACCTGCCCTGGGCGAATTGACCCCTCATTCGTACTTACCTGATGGGGCCACAAGGTGGTGGGGCCAAACCTGGCCCCTATTTTGTTTTTGGATGGGGTACTATTTATAGGAATTGAGGGTTCTCTATGGTTAACAATGGCCGTGGGCCCCAAATTTGTCAAAAAATTCCAAAAAAGCCTCTAGACCCCCCAAAATAAGAGGGCTAGAAAAACGATCCCATGCAATTAAGACGGGGCCCACCTCGGGTAAGTACGAATGAGGAGGTCAATTTGCCGTGGGCCTATTTACCCCAGTCGAGAATTGCACCAAGCCACATCCTTATGGGCTAGAGAGAATTGACCCCCTCGGTCGTCCTTACATGAGGTGGGGCCCATCTTCATTGCATGGGATCATTTTTCTGGCCCTCTCATTATTGGGGTCCGTTGGCTTTTTTTGGATTTTTTGGGAAAATTTTGGGGCCTATGGTAATTGTTTACAGTGTAGAACCCTCCTTTGCTATATATAGGGCCTCATCCAAAAAAATAGGGGCTAGGTTTGGCCCCACCACCTCGTGCCCCCTCGGGCAAGGACGAGCGAGGGGTCAATTCTCCCGGGCCCACCCTTAGGTCCATTTTTCTAGCCTTTTAACTTTTGGGGTTCTAGAGGATTTTTTTGGATTTTATTGGGCAGAAATTAGGACATGCCACCTGAAATTACCCGCCAAAGCCCCCCCCCATGGATCAAATAGGGCCCCCTCCAATATAAAAATAGGGGCCGGTTTGGTCCCTACCCTCTCCCACCCTCCCAAGCCTGAGGCTTACTGCAACGCTCGACCGGGTTATATAGGCAAATCCGCATGAATGCTTGCTATAAACAACCAAATAGCCACCTTTCCTAGCTTGGCTTAATCCTTTACGGCCCTGCTATGTGTCTACACAAACCAAATTTTTTGCTGATTTTTTTCTTTGAACCGGATTTGGTGGCAATATAGTGCCTAATATTATTATCTAACCTTGCAGAATTGAACTTAATCCATGACCTAAACTTTGGGGAAGTTTTGCACAACATCCAACGATTGATGGAATAGATTATAGTGATAAAAGTTATTCTACACAAACATAAACTCAAAAACAACCAACCTCTCTCAGACTTACATGATGCCTCTTAAAAATCCTTAAAAACACACATTCAACCTCTACAAATCATCCCTTGGAATGAAGCCCTGTGGCTCCAACTGTTCCCTACTCTTGATCAGTGGTTACTGATTACTGGTTACTAGTCACTGGTTACATAGTGTCTACCTTCGAGAGGGGGGAGTAGTTCCATGCTACTAATCTATGTCTGGTGGACATGGATTTAGTGGTGGAACGGGCATACACTTTATTCACTTCGGACCCATTTCAAGGACCGGAGTTCTTCTCTCTCTGTGTTAAAAGTTACCGTATATTGGTAGTGAAAATTGTGGATTTTGGAGGGTGTACTACTTCAACCATCAATAGATTCTTGTGAGAAACTCTTTACTTTGAATAAGAGTAGTTCACATGTGCACTAGGTTGATAGCTTGGCATTGACATATCATATGTGAAGAAAATATTTTTACACAATTATTGGTGATTTTTTTGCTATTTTCTACTTGATTGTATACAAAAATGTTCCAACCTTACACAAATCAGAATGGAAGTTTTGTATGCAAGAAGAGAGATCAACAATCACAAAACAATGAAGAATGTCTTAGCCCCTAAAGGCCCAAGGCATTTTCACACCCAAAAACACTTCAACATTGCTCGTTCTAGTGCAATGAGTAATGAGGTAATCAAAACCTTTTATTTATACATCTAACCGTAGGATCTAAATTAAGGCTTATTTTTTGACTTCCTCACAAAATTTCATAAACTTTGACCGCACGGATTGAAAGATTATAGTGTTTGAAGTAGAGAAATCCATTCTTTTTTTTCCCTACTTTGAATGGATTAGCATACTTTGACTACACTTGGTGTCAAGTTTTTGCACTACATAAGGTTTGAAAACATTACCATCATGTTAATCATGATGTTATTTCCATGCACACCAAGTTTTTGAGGTAAAGACGGGGTGTAGCGCATTCAAAACAAATGTGCAAGGAGTGGAGGTTCAAAACTTGCCAATTCACGTTTGATTTTTTTGTGAAGTAAATATGATTTAGAATGATAATCCGAATGGTCAATAAGAAGGTTTACACCACACCTTGTAGTAAACAAAATAAAATGAAAGAAATATGAAGATCTCTAAGTTTTATAGGGAAAAGAAGAAGTTTATTTAGTACATTGCCCGACAAAGTGTGACAATGTGCTAAAATGCTTGGCTTAGATTACTATGCTATTTTCCACTTAAGACAAGAGATTTTTTTTGACAACATGAAAGGAAGTAATATTATTTGCTAGTATTGAAAATCTCACATTCAATAGATTGTCCTAGGAAAAGTTTTTGGAGTTGCCCAGCGTGCCCGGTCTCGCCATTTGAAATTCAAAACCCTATTAACTTATTCATAAAATGTTGGACTTAGGAAAAAATTGGACTCCCACAAAGCTCTTTGAAATGTCCATCCAGAGCTAAAATTTCAAAAAGGGATGTTATAAATTGACACCAAAGGAACCTGCGGGAACCTTCGAAAGTATCCTAAGGGAACGCTTGGGCCTTAAGAGGTGAAATACGAAGTTCAATCAAAATTTAAGACCAGAATCGGCGTGCATCTGTGTGAAACACAACATAGTATGTGGCATGGTATTCATTGTATTCTAGGGTATTTTGTGTTGTATTCCTAGCTTTTCCAAGAGTTCTATAAATCCAAATCATTATCTGATTGTTGGAGAGTATTCATGTAATGTGTGTCCAAATCTAAACCGGCCATCTTGAAGCCTAACTCTTCGTGGATTTCATGCAAATTGAGTTTTAGCACCTCCGGAGTCCCATTTCGGGCTTCCTGGGCGGCAAAGGGTTAAATACATGGACAACGTCTGCAACACTCGCAACACTCCCGATGTTCCTCAACGCCCCTCTTACTCCGTATGTTCAATCCGCAACAACATTCAGACACTCCCCCTCCTCCTCAACACCCCCCTCTCTAACTCTTTGTTTAATCCGCAACAACACTCGCGCACAAAGATGTTGGTGTAGGTCACGATGTGCAAGACAAGGAGGGAGTGCCACATGCGGCCATTTCGCCATCACGTCCACATTCTGCAACTCCTTGTTGACGTGAGTAATTGCATGTGCAAATATTGCAGGCGACTCATTGATGAGCATTAACACTAATTTTTAAGAGAAGCAAAATTAGAGTTGTGGGGTGAAGAGAGGTTATAACATTAAAAGTAGTGAAACACTACATACCAAAATCAGTGAAGTGGCACTTTGCACCAAATGTAACGTGGTGACTATCACCAAGTGATGTACTTATTGATATCCTTGGACCACATTTTTATCATTAAAATCTCATTTTAGATAGTGTGAGAGCACCTCCACCTTCGCCATGAGTTCGGCCACGACCAGCCACGGTACAACAGGGTAAAGATTGCCTTGGGTCACGGCAAGCGGTCCCAGCGGCCCACTGCGCCTACAATATTCTATATGAGATCCAAAAAATTTACCCAAATATAGCATGCAAATCCATCCCCAATTACCTCAAGCAACACTTTAGCTTCCCGATGACACATGCTGCAATGTATCAGTCTAAGCTTGGCTGGGATATTTAAACCGTGCCCTACATTTAGCCTCCCAATGGAAAGTCTTTTCCACAACGTCGCCTCTCCACCAGATTGAGGCACCAAACATGGCCGGCAAGTAGGCACGGTATGAACTCACTCTACTCCAAGCCAAGGAGTTTTCTCGGTCTGCAGCGATGAAGTAGAGATGCTCTAAAAGTATTAACCCTTTAATTCTAAAGACTTTGTTACACCAAAACCACCCCATGACTGCCTCCAAAAGATGAGACTTTGCAAGATTGATTTAGACAATGTTTTACTATTCTCAACCATAGAATCTGCAAGCTAACTACTACACAAAGACACTTAATTTCATTGTAAACTTTGAGCGCACGAATTGTAAGATACATGCATTTGAAGATTGTGTTATGGTTCTTTTCTTCCTTGCGTGGACATGGTTAGCCTACTTAGACTCAAATAATGGATTAATGTTCTACCTTGTGTTAGGTCATTGCATGCCTAAAATCACAAGTAACGGAGGTGTTTAGAATAAGAAAAATGAACTTGCAATGACTACAGTATGGAAAGTAGTCGTCTACTTACGAAAGAAATTTTATTTCTATGTAGTATTAAATGTTGGATCTTGAATCCAAACGGTGAAGAAAATTAGTATGCCTTTTTCTAATAGGAAAACAAAATTAGGAAAAGTAAAATTTCTATAGATTTCTAGATAAATACAATGAGAGTTGCCATGAACATTCCTTCACTCCTACCCGCCTCAAAAATTGCATTATTCACCTTTACAATTGTACTATGTAAGTTCTATAATCTATCCCTCTATTCCTATGTCCCGTGGACTTAGGTCTAGAGGTGGAACGAACATACACTTTATTCACGCCGGTCCCCGTCTAGGCCGGCGTTACTCTTCTTCTTCTGTAAGTTCTATAATAGTATTATTAAACTTTATAGTACCATGCCCGTCCTACCTCCCTCCCTAAGAAATTGCTTTGGCCAATGTAATTGTGTCCTTAAAAAAGATTTAATTGTTGAATTTAGAACAAAAATTATCGTCCACGATGCTTTTAGTAATGACCATCTACAATAGAAATTTCAAAGAGGAATGTTATAACTTGACACCATAGATATCTCCCCAAACCTTCAAAAGACATCCAAGGGGAACCTTGGAAATTATGGGTTAAAGGGAATCCCCTATCTCATATTTTGTTTATTGCTCATTTGCTTACACATGGAACCTTTGAAAGAAAGGTCACTTTCTTTCAAAATAACAAGGTAGTATTCATGGTCAATTTTGAAAGAACGGTGGATACTATCAAGAAACTTTATATTGCATTAGATATGGCCTAAGAACAAATCTTGCCATTATTACTCATATATCTTATTGATTGCAAAAAATGAAATATTTTGGCTCCATTCTAAGACACAATTGTAATCGACCCCAAATTTGCATTTTCATTCAAAACAACTCTATAGTTAAAAAAATGAAATAATAATGAAATAGAAATGAAATAAAATAAAAACATATAATAATTTTAATTGAAAGAGCTTTGTGAGACAAGTTTGTGTTCCTTGTGAGTTTAACCCCTAAAGTTCCTTGACAATTTCCCTCAAAAATTATAAGTGGTACTAACTTTCAAACCACAAAGTCAAAAAATCAAATAAAAATATGTCCACGAAGCTCTTATCAAAGGCAATCTAGAACAAAACTTTCAGAGAAAATTGAATTTTTTTCGAATTTTAGGAACCTGCCCAAAAATTAAAAAAATCCCCCCGAAGGAGACTCTGGTTCTTTAGGGGTTAACCCCTAAAATCGAAAGCCCTCAAAACTGCCAAAAACCCTCAAAACTGCCCTCTTTCAATGCAAGGTGAAAATTTTTAACTTTTGACAAATTTTCGAGTATGTAACCGTAAGATCTAGTACCTAACTTGTACATGTACATGCATACCAAATCTTAGATTCAAATTCCTCACCATTTGTGAGATCGTAATGTTCAAAGTTGAAAAAAAAGATTTTTTCCTTGTGGTAGAATGGAAAACGAATGTTTTGGGGGTCAAAAAAAACCATTTTTGGAAGGAAATTTGACATGAGGCTCTTCAAATTCTTGTTCCTATTTGAGTAAGGAATATGTCCATATAATTTTTACCCTCATAGGACCTATAAAACCTAAAGAAATGCTTAATTTTTCACATAGAGGTATGCTGAAATACAAATACAAATGCCCATTTTCAACAATTAAAAAGGCATGTAAAAAATTATTGGATTGAAAATCCAAACGGTGAGATCATGCTTTACTGCCTCTTTTACATGTAAAAAAACAAAATTCGAAAAAAGGTAAAATCTCAGTTTTTGGTGAATTTTTGAAGTTACTGCGATCTAATTGATTTTGGGCAGATTTTGAGAATAAATGAACATATACCGCAGTTTTGGGCAGATTTCATCATGCCCTAACAATGTTTTCAAACTTTGACCGTGAATATCTCCTAAAGTATGAGGAATTTTGAAGCATGAATGGTGCCATTTTAAAGGTATGGGAAAACTCTACAACCTTCCAAAAGTTGAGCTTCATACGATCAAAATTTAGTAACTGAGAGCCTGACCAGAGTCAGATCGACCACATTCTGGTCGATTTCGACTTTTAGGGGTTAAATGAAAACCTGATCAGCTTCAAGATTCTCGCCGTCGCTCAACCCTAACGTTCATGAATGTCTTTGTCAGAGAGAATTAAAAAGTGTACTTGTCATCTGCCTTTTGTAGTATTGTTTTATTTTCCGTACATACAGTTCTCTACAGTCTGAACTCATATTTAAGAAGTTTTCTATTTTGTAATTTTGATAAAAAAAATTAGAGCAATCAATGGGCAAGTGTGGAAGTTGAAAGGTCTAGAGCTTTATTAATATTATTACTATTTTTGGCACAAAACAAACTTTGTTTTGTTTTACACAAAGTTTGATTGCAGAAAATAACCAAGATAAGAAAGGTCATAGAATTTTCAGAGGACTTGTTGCAGTTCTTCTAACTTTTGCAAAGCAGCATTTTGCTCCCAGGCTCTTGGATGTATGTAGATGCTGTTCCAAATCGGATGTTTCTGCTGCATTTCTTCTACAACATGGCATGCAATCAAAATTCTCTGCAAATAGGCAAGACCTCCATCATAGTCCATGTCAGCCCAACAGGACAACAGGACAAAGTAACAGCCTTACATGAGGATTGGTGGTGCCACTGTGTTGCCATCCCACCATGTGGGAGGTGCAAGAGCCAACCATCAACTAAAATACCTGCAATACCTTCCATTCAATTCCTCCTTTCCTTTCCACAGTTAAAAAGATAAATTTCACATGCCTACAGTTGTGTGTTTCTACTTAACCCCCAAAGGCCCAAGAGTATCCCAAGGAAACTCTCGAAGGTTTGGGCAGGTTCCCATGGTGTCAATTTATAACATTCCTTTTTGAGATTTTTGTGTAGATGGACATTGCTTAAAGCCTTGTGCGAGTCCAATATTTTCTTAAATCCGACATTTTATGAATAAGGGCCTCTTTACACTAGAGGCGAGAGGCCGCGAGGAGAGAAATTTCAGCCAATGGGAGGTGTAGAAACCGAGAAGACCAAGGAATGTCACTTTATACCCGATTTTTTCAGCCTAAGGGACAAAATGAGGGGGAAATGACATGCACAACACTTTTGTCCTTCGTGGTAGCAAAAAGGAACATTTTTCAAGGCCCCCGGATTTTTTGTCAAGCCCACCTCAAGAGGTGGGCCTGACGCAAAATCCGGGAGGTCGTTTGGCCAAAATTCTCACAGCCAATCATTTTTATTTTTAAAGAATATTTCAAAACGGCCACTTTTACTAGTAGCTAGTTTTTTGACTCATTTTCTACCCAACGGCTATTACTATTCATTCCCAATTGTCTTCTTTAACCCTTGAAGGACCAAGGCAATTTTTCCTCAAAAACACTCCAAAACTGCCATTTTCAGCACATTCAACACAAAATGATATAAAATCATTTTTTGAAAATTGAACCGTAGGATCTTGTACTAGACTTGTATGAGAGTGTGTGGTAATGTTTTTGGTAAGTTTGACCGCACGGATTGAAAGATATTAGCCTTTGAAGTGCGACATAATCTCTTTTTCAGGTCATACTATATACCTTCAACAAACTTCGACCACCTTCTACGGCAACTTTTTGCACTACAGACCGTGAATTTATTGTGTTTACTTGAAAAGGATCATGTTAGGCACATGTGCACCAAATTTTAGAAGTAGAAGAGGTGTAGAAGATGTCCTAAAAAATCCTGCAATGCAACTATGTGCCGAGAATCAACAATACACTTTATATTTTGCATATATCATATCCTTCTCAAATATTTGAAATTCACAAATCCGTACGGTAGATGCAAAGATCTCAATTTCTTTTCCAAGAGGACATTTTCTTTCTTTTAAATGGACAAAAACTCGAATTTCTATTGAATTTAGAAGGTATTAAAGTTTGGTGGCAGTATTTGTGATATGTCACACTAAACTGCTGCACTATTTGTATATGTAAGTGAAAATATATTGTAACTTTTGAATCGTAAGTCGGAATTCTACGAAATTTGTGTCTACACAAAGCTAATCAAAAGTTGGCCATTCAATAAAAAATTCAGAAATTAATGCTTAGAATTGAGAACGTGGTACCTTACCCAAACTCAAAATGTCCCCCGAGGGGACATTGGTCCTTTAGGGGTTGAAGACAACTCCTTGATCATTAGAAATCATCTTCTTCTTCCTCATATGTGACTAGGAAGTGGTATAGGTTTGCTTGTTTTTTGAGGTTTTTTTGCCTAATTTTTTTGCCCAATTTTTTGCCCAATTTTTTTGCAATTTCAACCATGTATTAATCTCTGAATTTTCATAGTAATACACATTAGTACATCCATATACAAGCATATGGACGTGAAATGATCCTCAAAACATCAAAAAAACAACCGGGATGGCCTCCTTTCGGGACCTAAAGATTGAGGGCAGCATAGTAAAAGGTAGGAAAGTCAAATTGTTACACAAAGGGGGGAGAGAAGGTTGGTGGCACACTTCACAAGGTATTCCCCTTTCTTGGGAAGAGGTCCTCGGTTCAAACCCCTATGGCCGCGCTCTTTAACGAGGCTCAATGGGGGGAAAGGGGGCCCTTGGCATCGCCTACGGCCAAGGCCAAATTGGCCAAATCTGAAATCTGATTTTTTTTTTAAAATCCAAATTTTTTTATATGCAAAAATCTTACGGTTATAGTTTTTGTAAAATGTACATCTTTTTGAAAAAAAATTATGTGTACACATGAGTATGAAATAACACAAAACTTTATAGAAGGAAAAAATACACACAGACAAACCTTGTTTTTTTGCACATCTTGTTTTACACCAATACAAGACCATCATCACCACAAGCTCCTTCCTCCTCTCCTCCATAGTGCTGAAATTTCAATATACAAGGCAAAAATGAGAAAGAAAGAAGCAAAAGAAACCGCAAAGAACTAGAAAGACAAGACCGGCTTTGGGGTGGAAATAGGAGGTAGTGTAGTGGAAGTTACGACCAGCCTTATATTAGAAAATATGTTTTAAAAATCAACACTTTATTTTGTGGCCCCTTCTCACTTTACACTATATCCATAGACCGTCAAGTTCAAAGGTTGGCTTCTCAAGGATGAGCCATGGCCCTTGTGAGGTTTTCTCCACGGCTTCTCGCCTCTAGTGTAAAGAGGGCCTAAGTTAGTAGGGTTTTGAATATCTAATGGGGAGACCGGGGACGTCGGGCAACTCAAAAACTTTTACTAGGACAATCTATCGAATGTGAGATTTTCAATACTAGCAAATTATATTACTTCCTTTCATGTTGTCAAAAAAAAAATCTCTTGTCTTAAGTGGAAAATAGCATAATAATCCAAGTCAAACATTTTAGCACAATGTCTCACTTTGTCCGGGAAGGTATCAAAAAAACTTCTTCTTTTCCCTATAAAACTTAGAGATCTTCATATTTCTTACATTTTATTTTTTCTACTACAAGGTGTGGTGTAAACCTTTTTATTGACCATTCAGATTATCATTCTAAATCATATTTACTTCACAAAATATTAAAACGTGAATTGGCAAGTTTTGAACCTCCACTCCTTGCACATTTGTTTTGAATGCGCTACACCCGTTCTCTACTTCTAAAACTTGGTGTACCAGGAAGTAACATCATGATTAACATGATGGTAATGTTTTCAAACCTTGTGTAGTGCAAAAATTTGACACCAAGTGTAGTCAAAGTATGATGATCCACTCAAAGCAGAGAAGAAAAAAAATGGATTTCTCTACTTCAAACACTATAATCTTTCAATCTGTGCAATCAGAGTTATGAAATTTTGTGAGGACGTTAACAAAATAAAAGATGTATAAATAAAAGGTTTTGGTTACGTCACTACTCGTTGTTCTAGAATGAAGAGTTTTGAAGTGTTTTTGGTGAGAGAATGCCTTGGATCTTTAGGGGTTAACCCCTACAGGACCACGGACAATTTTGAGGAATCTCTACTCCATTGATTTAAAAATGCCAAAATTAAAATTTTTCTGAATGTAATTGAAGGATCTTCTTCTTACCTTTTATGAGATGGTGTGGTTTTTTCATGTAAAGTTTGGCCATACGAATTGGAAGATAATTGCAGTGAACATTAAAAATGTTGTCCCCCAAATGCACACTTGGTCCTTTAGGGGTTAAAATCCTCCTCATGAGTATTGTAGTATTACAGGCTCTCTCAACTGAATTACAGGCCGGATTGACTAGATTTCCAATATCAGAGAGCACGGCTACTTTTGCCAGGCTAGGGCAAATTGACCCCCTCGCGTGGACTTACCCGAGGGGTCCACGAGATTGTGGGGCCAAACTCGGCCCCTAATTTGTTTTTGGATGGGGCCCTATTTATTGCAAGAGTGGGTAAACAATGACAGTTGACCCCAAATTTGTCAAAAAAATTCAAAAAAAGCCTCTGGACCCCCCAAAATAAGAGGACCAGAAAAATGACCCAATACAATCAAGACGGGCCCACCTCAGGTAAGGATGAGCGAGGGGTCAATTCGCCCTGGCCCTTTTGCAATGGCTGCCAAGATTGCGGCAATGCTTATGGGGTTTACCCAGAAATCATATACTATTTTCATGTGGTTTTTAGAATACCAATGTGCTGGAATTTGGGGGGGAAGGGTCCATATTGAGTAAGATAGAATTCTACCCAGCCATCTTTTAAAAAGGAACTACAGTTGTTAGCAAGTACCAGACAAGTCCTAATTTTCCATACGGTTTGATAAATAATATCCTTGTTAACCTTTTGACCAGTTAATTTCTGAGGATTTTTTTTTTTTTTTTTTCACACAAGTAAAGAGAGCTTTACTGCAAGGGGAGGAAAAATTTCTGAGGAAATTTTAGATTCTAGAATGAGGAGTCTCTCTCTTTTTCTTAGGGGCCTTCAATAGCTGCTTTTATCAGGTAGCTATTCCTTGATTTGAATTAACTGTTCATGGCCAATGATTTCCACAGCCTAAATTTGGTACATTCTTCGAATTGGGTCACAGGCCAATACTTGTCCAGATTCCATGTACCACATCCATGTGTGCTTCTAATGCTGGTTTGCACCCTGGCCAAATACAGGAGGGCAATGAAGTAACTTTGCGGTTTTTTTTTTGTCTGCTCATCCTTATCACAAGGGATACAATTGAGGCAAATTGACCCCTTGTTAGGAGTTACACGATGTGGGCCCCGTCTAAATTGCATGGGGTCATTTTTCTAGCCCTCTTATTTTGGGGGGCCGAGAGGCTTTTTTTGGATTTTTTTGAGACAAGTTTGGAGCCTACGGCTATTGGTTACCCTGCATGACCCTTCCTTGTTAAAATGAGGACCCCATCCACAAATAAAATAGGGGCCAAGCTTGGCCCTACCACCTCGTGGCCCCCTCGGGTAACTCCTACGAGGGGTCAATTCGCTCTGGGCACAATTGAGGGTCAGGGAGAATTGACCCCCTCGCTCATCCTTACCCGAGGTGGGCCCCGTCTTAATTGCATGGGGTCATTTTTGTGGCTCTCTTATTTTGGGGGGTCCAGAGGCTTTTTTGGATTTTTTTGGATAAATTTGGGGCCTACGGTCATTGTTAACCCAAGTGAACTCTCTCCTGGTGTAAATAGGGCCCCATCCAAAAACAAAATACGGGCCAGGTCTGGCCCCACCACCTGGTGGCCCCTCGGGTAAGGATGAGGGAGGGGTCAATTCTCCCTGGCCACAATTGAGGCTGTGCATATCAATCTGATCCATTCACCTCTCAGTGAGAACTGAGATTGGATATATATCCCATCATCATGCCTCTTTTTTTTTTTTGCATGAAAATCTGTAAATTTTACATTAGTTAATTGAATCATGATTCACCTCTGCTTGAGTTTTAAAGGCACAGTAAAGAGTAATGGAATCATTTGGAGACTGGATGGGATATAGGAGCTGTGGGTTTCTTTGGATTGTTGGGAAGTGAATAGAGCACCCCAACTCCATCAACTAAACCAGAGAGGAATCAATCAAGGTACAGTTCCAACTTCACATTGATCATGCCAATGTGGTCCAAGTCTTTCGTGTGTCTCCCCCAAGATAGCCTCAGATGGTGACAAAGTAAGCTGCACACAAATCAATCAATCATTAGAAGAAAAAAAATTACACTAGATCTTGAGAAGAGGGTTTTGGCTGGCCAGGGAGAATTGACCCCTCGCTCGTCCTTACCCATGGGGGCCACGAGGTGGTGGGGCCAAACTTGGCCCATATTTTGTTTTGGATGGGGACCTATTTTTAGCAAGAGGGGGACCTCCGAGGGAAACAACAGCCATAGGCCCCAAATTTGTCCAAAAAAAGCCTCTCGACCCCCCAAAATAAGAGGGCTAGAAAAATGACCCCATGCAATTTAGACGGGGCCCACCTTGGGTAAGGACGAGCGAGGGGTCAATTCTCCCTGGTCATTTCGGCTAACGGATGGCATGGTTAGCTACAGGGTTATTCAATTTCCAACATTTTATTTCAGGCCTTGTGCCTTATTCATGCAGCCAGCCCTCCAACATGACTTGGACTTGGACTTCCTCTTCCCGGACAACATCATTACCTGCTCATTAGGCATCGTGTTGTTGCTCCTGGGCTTAGTGAAGCTGGGCTCCATGTGTTTTGTTAGAGCATGCCATGAAAGTCCAACTGGAGTACACGTATTACTAAAATGTCAACAACATTACATACACTCACTAATTGTCAAAAGAGATAACAAGGTAGTGTGGAAAATTAGAAAAATGATTACATCCTCTAACAAATCTTAGGGCCGCTTCACACTATGCCCAAGTCGAGTGACCGTCCATCAAAATGAGTGGCCAAATTATGACAAGAGGCCAAACTTTTTTGCCAAAAAATACATTAAATAATATAAATTGAAAGTTTGGCCGGTTGTGGTGTGAAGCCCCAAAGCCCAAGTCCAAAGTCCAAACCCCATATCATTACGCCAAAAAAATGAGCAAAAAAATATCAGCGAAAAAAATCAGCCAGAAAATTCAGCCTCTTTCATCTAATGGTCCATATCTAGTCAGATTTTGATTATTTTATTAAAAAATTCAACGGACTCTCGATTGTAGTTTGGGTTCGCTGTAATGGGCAAGCTCGAGAGGCCGTCGCTTTGGCGCCAAAACAGCCCAAAAGTGCTGCCATGTAGGACGACGGCCTTTGGAGTTTGGGCACAAGTGTGAAGGCCCAAAGTCCGGACTTTGGCCATTCTACCAATCTCATTGGTGGAAATCGATGGCCTCTCGACTTGGCCACCAAGTGTGAAGCAGCCCTTAGTACATTATTCTGATGATTGTAAGCACATTCAATAATAACCCACAAGGAAACACAATACCTTAGTGGTTATTGCCCTGCACTTGTGGCAAACAAAGATGTCACTGTAAAGCAAGATTTAAACCAGATATACTATATGTCCGAGATTTGCCATACAATAGCCCTCCATCAAAAAGATTAAGTGAAACCTTACTATTCAGTTAATAGAATTCAAATATTGTAATGATAGATTCTTCCGAGATACTATTGAATAAGAAATAAATAAATACCAACCACTAATAAATGAAATCAATGCACAAGGATGGAAAATATATCCGTTATAGTTATCTCGGCAGGATTAAGAGCTACAATTCACATTCCATCTATGAAATCAATAGAAGAAAAATCAAAGTCCCAACTACTATTATTAGAAACACTTTCAAAAACATTAACACCATTGCAATACAACATGCCATGTCAATCCTCTTACATAAAAGAAGACCGGAAAACACCCGATCTCTACCCAAAATACATGACCCACCCTAGACTTGCGATAAACATAAACTAAATTAAATACAATAATAATTACATGAACCAGCCGTACCAAATGTAATATCCTCAATACCAATACACCGTGTCATTACAACCAAGACAAAGTGAAGTTGTACTTTGAGATTCTATTCTATAGTGTCTACCGTCAAGAGGGGAAGTACTTCTATACTACTAAACCTATGTCCGGTGGGCATTTTTTGTGGTGGAATGAACATGCACTTTATTTACGCCGGCCTATTCTAGAGACCATATTTTCTCTTCTTCCCCTGTGCAACACAACAATCCAAACAACTAAACAAAAAAGCAAAGAAGACAAGTTGACATGGAGGAGGAGGGTCATTTGTTGTGGCCAAATTTGGATGTGTGTTGGAGTGCATTGCCCATTTGGCAACATGTGAAGTTGGAGGGCATAGGAAGGCCCCCGCACCGATAGTTCACTTGTTGCGATTGTATTTCATTCTTAGATTTGACATGCTCTATGAGTGATTTTTTTAATAAATGTTGAACTTTGCAAGTGGGGTTTGAGTCTAAATTCTTAGAATACTGGAGTTTTTTGTAAACCTAATCACTATTTTTTATAGTACAATTCTTTTTAAATTGCTTTGGATTTGACAACTTGTTTCTTTAGAGTATAATATGGTTCCAAAATAACTAATTGCGCAATTTTTGATGCATTTTAGCGTCTACAATGAAGTTGATGATTGAACAATAGTAAATTCATTATGTAGTTAGTGTCATACAATATTTATTACCATGCCAAGGTTTTTCTAAAAGTGAAAGAGAGTAACCTCAAATGTCACCCCTTAACTACACAAAACATTGCATTTAGTGTATGGTCGCAAATAGTGTACTTACTTTTGTACACTATTTGTGAATAAGCTCACAATTTGTGTAAGCCTCCATTGTCATTTACAAACCCTCAATCAATCATCTACCCAATGTCAAGCCTTTATTCTCCCATTGACTCCCTACTATTTTCAAGTCTAATTACACTTCCAAAACATCCTTGTTTTCTCACTTGCAACCGTGAGATTGGGAGCGTGAGATCTCGGTGTTTTCAGAGGTTTGAGTGAGCAAGGTTTTTGAGTACGGGTTTGGCTTGCCTAGGGTTCTAGAAAATTTGGGATATGGGCGCTAGAGTTTCTGAGTTGTGGACGTTGGGGTTTCTAGGGTTCCTCCGGTTCCTTGATTTCACCACAAATTTTTTGTGGCGGAGGGGGAGTCATATACCCCTTGTTTTGAGGGGTATCAAAATTGGCAGCAAACTGTATGGGTTAAGTGCAGTCCCCAACTCTACTCCGGGAAAATTTGGGTAAGGTTCTGGGAGCCCCTGAAGGAAAAATTTGTGTGAAGTTCTCATCGGCAAGTATTTTGACTAAGGAAGGGACTCCAAAATGAATAGCCAGTAATCCATTGGGGTGTTACATGCCATTTCTTTGCAGATGATTCCTTGGAATGAGCTAAAGTGGGGGTGGTTGCCGGGAGTAGCAAGTGATGGTAGATCACAAAGTAATCAACCTGCCCCCATAGTGCAGCTATCATATTGATCGGCTGGCACTTTGCAGTTGCTCACCACAAAGAGCCTTCACAATGAATATTGTACATATTAACTCCTGAAGGCCCAAGACATCTTCATAACCAAAAACACTTCCAAACTACTCGTTCTAGTGCAAGAATTAAGGAGGTAAACCAAAACTCTACATCTAACCGTAGGATCTCACTCATACACCCCTAAAGGACCATGATAATTTCACACCAAAAACACTTCAAAATTGTTGATTCTAGTGCAATGAGTAAGGAAGGGAACAAAACCTTACATTTATATTTTTGACCGTAAGATCTCAATTACGACTTACTGAGTAACACACTCACAAAATTTCAAAATATTTGACCAAACAGATTGAAAGATTATAGTGTTTGAAGTCAAGAAATGGTTCATTTTCTTCCTTGCGTCAAGCGGATCAACAGACTTTGACTTCACTTGGTATCAAATTTTTGCACTACACAAGGACTAAATCTTTTACCATTGTGTTAAGCATGAATTTAGTTCCCTACGCACCTCTTTTTAGAGGTAAAGAAGGGGTGTAGCATACTCAAAACAAGTGTGCAAAGAGTAGAGGTTCAAAAATTGCCGTTCCACATTTTATTTTTTTGTGAACTTATTATGATTAAGAATGATAAAATATGAAGATCTCTAGGTTTTATGCAGAAAAAGAGAAGTTTTTTCCCTATTTGCTCAAAATATGTTAAAATGTTTGACTAGAGTTAAAATGTATTTTTACATCAATGACAAGATTTTTTTTATATCTATAAAGAAGGTAATATTCTCGATATGTATGAAAAATCTCAATGTCAATAGAAACTTCTAGCAAAATTTTGGAGGTGCTCGGAATCCCCATTTTAACTTTGAGTGGTACTAATTCTCAAACCATGAATCCAAAAATAATAATAAAAACAATTCACAAAGCTCATATAAGGGACAATCTATTATAAAAATTTCAAAAAAATAGGATTTTTTTTTTAAATTTAAGGAACATGCCCAAGTCAAAATCGTCCTCCTAAAGAGCACTTGGTACTTTAGAGGTTAAGTGAGGTCCTCCCTGTGTTGAGTAGACTTTGACTTCACTTGGTGCCAAATTTTTGCACTAGACAAGGTCTGAATTCATTACCCTCATGTTAATCATAATATTAGTTCCTTGTACCCCAATTTCTAGAGGTAGTGAAGGGGCCAGGGATAATTGACCCCCTTGCTTGTCCTTACCCGAGGTGGGCCCCGTCTTATTTGCATGGGGTCATTTTTGTGGCCTTCTTATTTTGGGGGGTCGAGAGGCTTTTTTGGAATTTTTTTTGACAAATTTGGGGCCTACGGCCAATCTTTACCCTCGAGAACCCTCTCTTGCTATAAATAAGGATCCATCCAAAAGCAAAATAGGGGCTAGGTTTGGCCCCATCACCTCGTGGGCCCTTTGGGTAAAGACGAGCGAGGGGGTCAATTCTCCCTGGCCTAGTGAAGGGGTATAGCATATTCAAACAATTGTGCAAGTAGTGGAGGTTCTAAAATTGCCAATTCACGTTTTATTTTTTTTGTGAACTAAATATGTTATAGAGTGAGAATCCGAACTATCAATAAGAAGGTTCACACCACATCTTGTAGTAGAAAAAAATTAATGTAAAAAATATGAAGATCTCTAAGTTTTGTGTGAAGAAGAAGAATTTTTTTTGGTACCTTGCCCTACAATTTGTAAAAATGTTTGACTTGGATTAATATGTTTTTTTACTAATGACAAGAATATTTTACAATATGAAAGGAAACAATATTACTTGCTAGTATTGAAAACCTCACATTTGGTAGGGTGTTCTAGTAAAAGTTTTTGGAGTTGCGTGACGTACCGGCTCTCTCCATTTGAAATTCAAAACCCTGTAGTTTTTTCATTTAATGTTGGATTTAGGAAAAAATTGGACCCACACAAAGCTTTTAGTAATGTCCATCTACACAAAAATCTCAAAGAGGAATTTTATAAATTGATACCATAGGAATTTGCCCAAACTTTGAAAAGTCACCCACGAAGACTCTTGGGCCTTTGGGGGTTAAGGTAATCAACCTAAATCCATAACACACCCATGAAATTGGGGTATATCCAACCGTCTTTCATTACATTGCCACCATTCGGTTCCAAATGGTGGTTTGTTGTTAGGTAGGACCCCTTACTTTTGGTTGGCGCTCATGGGGAATAGCTATTGGCGGCCAACAGCTAAACATGACAACACACTTTAAAAATTACAACTAAGTCACATTCCATCGGAAAAATATGAATCACTTGCGTTGAAGTTGCAATTTATTGGCTATTATTGAAAAATAAAAGTGTTATTTATTTCTTCTCCCCATATATGCTTAACTTGTCGGTCATTTGGGAGAGGGGGGGCGCTTAACCTTAGAGTATCTCCACACTTTGCAACACCGGTGGAGGAGCGGGGTCTGGGCGGTGGAGAGCCCCACCGCTCGTCCAACCTTGCTGGTCTTGCCTCCGGGAGGGCCTCCGGCTCTGCTCACAAACAATTAGTTGTCGATGAGGCAACGGTCCCAAAGGTCCTCTCCACTTGTGTTTCATTGGGCTCCCTGCCCGCTTTTCACTACATTTGTTGCAAGTACTGACCACATTCAATTTTCACTTCTATATTCACATTGGAGAGCTGGTGTTGGAAAGCCGATGGGGCTAGCTCTGGCACTACTGTGAAAAAGTTGCAAAAGGTTCTCCAAAGAGCTCCTCTGGTCTTGAGAATCGGTGGAGATGCTCTTAAGGTAAGCCCCTAAAATCGACAAATTAAGGAATGTGCATATCTAGAGAGAGGAGATAATTAAACTATTGTTTTTCTAGTGATAGCCAATAGAATTACAATTCCAACCCAAGTGATTTCATATTTTTTCGTCGAAAACTGAATTAGTTATGAATTTTCAAATTGTTGAGCCATGTTTAGTGGGTGGCTAGCAATAGGTACCCTCTATAACCAACGACCAAAAGTAAGGGTCTTGACTACTAGCAAATCTCCATTTGGAGCTGAGTTGGTGGTGATAGGATGGAAGAGGGTTGGACATACCCCAATTTTATAGGTGTTGGCTATGGATTTTTGTTGGTTATGGGGGCTTAGGGCCACTTCACACTTAGTGGCCAAGCGAGAGGCCGTCGATTTCCACCAATGAGATTGCTAGAATGGCCAAAGTCCGGACTTTGGGCCTTCATACTTGTGCCCAAACTCCAAAGGCCGTCGTCCTACATGGCAACACTTTTGGGTTGTTTTGGCGCCAAAGCGACGGCCTCTCGAGCAAATCTTCGGTCGCCCATTTTAGTCGACCCAAACTACAATCGAGAGTCCGTCGATTTTTTTATATTAAAATAACCCTAAACCGACAAGATCTAGAGCGTTAGATGAAAGAGACTAAATTTTTGGCTGATTTTTATTGGCTAATTTATTAAGACTGATTTTTTTTGGCGAAATGATATGGGTTTGAACTTTGGACTTGGCCTTTGGGGTTTCACACCACGACCAGCCAAACCTTCAGTCTACATTATTTAATGTATCTTTTTGGCAAAAAAGTTTGGCCTCTCGCCATAGTTTGGCCACTCATTTTGACGGTCGGCCTCTCGACTTGGGCATAGTGTGAAGCGGCCCATACCTTATATCCTACAGACTTCATATCCTACAGACTGGGCGCCGTGAGGACTCAGGAGGCGCTCTTTCTCTCACAGTAACTCAGATCGCCATCTGAATTAGTATGTGCAACACTACAGTAGATGCCAGAGCTCGATTACTTCCATGCAAATGCACACACAAAGACGTGAGAGGCGAGATCTGAAAAAATCTAAGCACAAACTCTAAACTAATCCAGCAAACGAGGCATTCACGGCGCATGTTTGGAGGAGGAGGGCCCCAATACAATCAATAAAGAATTCAAAGTTGCCGGCAAATCACAAACCCCGGGAGAACTATTGGAGGACCACTAGTTAATGATTTAAAAGTAAATACCTTATATATTATAGTAAAAACAATGGTACCATAAAATATTAAAATATCCAGAATAGTGAAGATGACTTGGGCGTCCCCTGAGCTGGTGGGACCCCGGGCGAGGCTTCGGCGAAAATAACGTCCACGGCTCTCCTGCGCCAAGTCCCCACGACCCTTTCTTTTTTACTTCCTTCTGTTGCCCCCCTTTTTCCCATTTGATTTTCCTTTTTTGTTTTTTGTTATGACTTTTTTACTCTTGGGGGAGGCCCTCATTCTTTTTCCCGGACTTATTTTCTCTTTTCCTCTCATTTTGTTGGGCAACTACCACTCAGCCCTGTAGGTTTGTCCCTCCACATTATTACACCCAATCATCTCGTTTATTATTTCATTGGTATATATTCTTTTCGGAGCAGATTGAAAAACTATCATCTCATTTTCATGCCAATCAGTGCTCATTGCTACGATTTTCTGTTCTTTTTGGGATGTTTGAAGTGAGCCAAAGTATCAAGGTTTGGAGATCATAGAAATATTCATGTGAACTAGTGTAGAGACATGTCGTCCCCGATGTAAATGGCGACTCTTGAAAATGTTTAGTACACTAGTGTAGAGACATGTTGTCTTCAATGAGACAAGGGTTGTCCCCAGTGATGGAAAAATTGTCAAAAAATTGGAGAGATATTGGTGAATTAAATTGGATAAAATTGCATAGTAGAAGCGCATTGTTGTAAACAACATCACATTATTTTGTCCTCTCCATGTGCTACTTCTTCCAAAAGCACTAAACATTTTCAAGAGTCGTGGCATGCAAAATTACAACATACAATTAGTCTAGTTGTTTACCACAAAATTTTAGAGAAATTTGAGCAACAAGAATATGAAAGCTACAAGTTATTTAAATTATTTAACTCTATTTTTATTTTTTATCTAAAAAATAGTGTAATTTTTATGAGTAGTTAAAGTATGATTAAGTAAGATAGTATGGATAACAACAAATTGTACTCACCCTTGGTATACATTGCAACTATACAATTTATTTTATCTACTTAAAGAGCCACAATTAGTCTAGTTATATATCATGATGTATTAAGGTGATTCTAGTCAAGCATATTAATTCCTAAAGGCCCAAAAGTCTTTGGAGGGAACTCTTATAGTCTTTGGAGAGGACTCTTACAATCTTTGGAGGGGACTCTTAGGCCTTCAGGGTTGAAATCTTTGAATATTCATAAAATCCAACTTTTCTAATTTTGGAATTGATATGCCGCATTGTTATTACCTTAAAGAAAACTAAACTTAGCTTTGGTATTTTGTATAGTCGGTATACTTGTTTGTATCCTTAGACTTTCTTTCTAATAGTAAAATGCTCTTTTTAGAAATCCAAACCTTCAGAATTCATAAAACATGGTTCAATGGATCATTATTGCATCTCAAAATAATTGTGAGGATTCTTCACATTGAACCCTTTGTTGACAAAAACTCATGTAACATCATAGCAATGGCATGTATATGAATTTTAAAAAGAAAAAGAAAAGAAAAATATATACATATACATATCAAAAGCCCTTTGATGTTCTTAACATTCTCCAATGAATGACATGGCAAGATTTCTATTGTTTTTGAAGACTTGCAAAATTCAAAGGTTTAGATGGTGCATGGTTGGAGTCTTTATCATAATCCAGAAGAAGAAGAACTCCGGTCCCTGTCGAGAACCAGCGTGAACATAGTGTTTAATCATTCTCTTCACTAAGTCCATGACCATGGGACATAGGATAGTGTAATAGAACTACCCCTTCCTTTTGAGGATAAACACTTTCCTACACTAAGTGCTTCCCTATACTAAGTGCCTAAGAGACAATCGACATTTTATCCCCGCGAGGACTTTTTGGGTATCCATACAATGAGATCTTAAGAACTCCACCGTAGTTGGGTGGACTATGGTGGTAGGCACGACGCCGGCATGGGGACTTGAACTCACAATGACTTCACCGGTGTGCCATGACTCAAACCAAAAGGACTCCACCGGGGTTTAGAGAATATTGAGGTTATAGAGCACCAAAGCGCGAGAACGGCTCCAAGCCCGGGCACAAGCGCAGATTCTATCCGATCGTTAGTCGGCAAGAACATGTTGGGCAGGGGTCGGGTTAGATTGTCGACCCCGGACCTCAACCACAAAACAACGTCCGGATAACCAATAAAGCAACAAAAAGCTAAATGACATAAGAGAGGGTCTAAAAGGGCAAGAATAGTACTAACCTGGATGTTGTGGGCTCAGGTTGAAGTAGCGCCTTCCATCCGCCATGTACCTGGTATAAGCGGGTTGTTCTAGTTGCAGTGCAACGTTCACATACATCTCAAGTGTCGTGAGGCCCGCAAAAGAGTGTTGGGGTCGTGCCGATTTCAGCACCTACAGAAGTTCCTCTTGCGTGAACGGAACATGATCGAACAACAAATGACAAGCTTTAGCCTTTGCCCTCTCTTGATCCATAAGTACCATTACTTGTCGTTCCGCCTCAACATGGTGCCATGACTCAAACCACTACACCAAGGCCGTGGTGCTTCATCATGATCCATAATATATCCAAAAAGGACTCACTTTATACAAATGAGGAATTGGATTGCACACATACTACACAAATGATTGTATTTTGTAAGAGACACACTAGTAATAATAATTCATGGTAATTTTGGAACTATAGCAAGGTGTGAGGTGCACTAACTATGATAATAGAGTGTAAACTAAGTGAAATCACAATTTGTTTGAGAGCAAAGACACAACAAGAACACCTAATGCAATCCTAATACAAAATAGGATATTTTGTGTAGTAGAGCGAGGGGTATAATTATAGGCATTTGACAAGAAGCTTGTGGTGTAACTACACTAAACATTGAATATAGTGTAGAGGGATTATTGATGTAGATCACTCACACTAATTTCCATCAAAGCATGTGCATGCCAAGTTCTGATTGGGTATTTGTTCTCAACCAAGTGTGTGTCAGTCAACAATTGCATGTAAATTTTCAATTAGTGTAGGAAATTTCAAATAGTCTAGTCTACACTATATTCACGGAATGGTGTACCAGTTGTTGGTATACTTGTTGGTTTCTCCAAACCATCTTTCCACTATCAAATAATAATGTTGATCCATCTTCATGGGTAATGGATATTCAACTCTATCAGCTATGAAGTGTACATTGTTTTATGTGTCATGTGTATAAAGAATTGTTTCAAATAATCCTTCAACCTCTGCCTTATTGATGGTGACAAATTTTGGATATAAATAAATCATTACCTGGGTTCAATTTTTAATATTAACAATCTGCCAACATCCATGCTTCAATATATCCATGTGAAAAAAACTTCATTTTATCTTTAAACTAAAATGAGATAAGATTGCAAGTGGGGATGCTAAGGCTAGAGCAACTGCACATTAAACAGATGGTTGGCACTAAAGAGCTGGCCATGTGGGATTTGCCTATGGACCCTGGTTGAGCGTTGAGTGGAGCCACAGGCTCAACAGGGCTTGGAAGGGGTGGGACAAAACCTGTCCCTATTTTTGTGTTGGACTGGGGTCTAAATTGATTTCGTGTGGGGTAATTTGGGGTCGCAGACCCTAATTTTGGCAAAAAAAAATCCAGAAAAAACCTCTAGGATCCTAAAACGGGTAGGGCCAAAAAAATGGACATACTTGAGGCTGAGGTTTGGTGCAACGCTCGACCAAGGTCAATAAGGAGATCCGGCCATGTGCTCAAGTGCAGAGTAAATTGCGTGGAATTTGTGCAGTAAAAGCCATGCTTCCATGTAGCATTGGAGGGGTGATTCATCAGTGAAGCAACCACTACACAAAACACTACATATAGTGTGGACCAAACTATTCAAAACACCTACACTAATTCAAGTACACGCAAATTACAGCGGTCCACCTCTATTCTCAATCCACATCAAATCATGTTCCTTAGAATATAGTGCGGGATGTTTCAAAATTGTTGACAAAAAATTAATATGGATTATGGAGAGGTGGCGGCAAGTAGTGGTGAGGTGGCGGCAAGCGCCGAGGAGTGGAAGAATGGGGGTGAGGTGGCAAAGAATGGCATGACACATGCTGAAATGTATCCACATCAATTGTGTTCCAAAACCAAAATTGATGTGGTCCACATCATTTTTCACCCACATTACCATTGAATCCACACCATATTCATGAGTACTACTTATCCATTTTTGAATCCATGATACTATTTGAAGAATTGTGACTTTTCATCCAATTCTTTTTTGGAGAGTTCATTGACTGTGTAAGCATTAAATGATGTCGAAACTCGCCTCATTGATGTAATCATGTATTTTTCTATAAAAAATTAAAAAAATTGTGACAGAGATCTCAAAGTAGTGAATTTTAAAAACTTACAACTTTTGCTTTAGATATAATTTGAGTCATTCAAATGATTGTTTTTAAACTTGAGTCCAATTAATGAAATGAAGTTTTGGGCCTATAACCATGGTTGGATGGTATTTTACATTTACATAACCCCTAAAGGACCATTTGTACTTGTCGGGTACAAATTGATTTTTGGCAAGTTCCTTAAAATAATTTTTGAAGATAACTTCTTGAATTTTGCAATAAGAATAGAAATACGGGTTATCTTTGAAAGGATATTTTTAAAATTTTGTAGTATTTATAGGGAAAAGGTTATCATGCTTCAAACATAAGAAGCATGTTCATTTTGGCAGTTGGGTAGGGTACTATAGAGATGAATAGTGCTACTGTAGAGTTGACAATTGCACTTTTTTGAGGCGGGTAGTAGTGAAGGAAAGTTCTTGGCAACCTTCATTGTTTTCACTTAACCCGTGAAGGACCACATGTCCCTACAAGGGACAAATCAATTTCGGGCATCTCCTAAAAATCCATTTTTGAAGATAACTTCTTGAAATTCTTAGTGAAAATAGGAATACGGGTTATCTTTGAGGAAATTTTTTTCTTTCTTTTTTTGGACTTATAGGAAAAAAATTATGGTGCTTCAAACATAAAAAGCTCAACTCTTTTGGCAATTGGGCAGGATACTATAGAGATGAATAGTGCTACTATAGAGTTGACAATTGCCCTTTTTGGAGGTGGGTAGTAGTGAAGAAAAGCTCTCGGCAACCTTCATTGTCTCCACTAAAAAATGCATCAAAATTATCATTTAAAAAAAATAAAAATCTATTGTTAGAATAAATCATCATAATACCATTTCACCGTTTGGATTTTAAATCCAACAAAAATTGCTTCATTAAATTTTATTTTATTTTAAATCTTAAATAAAGGGCCACTTTCTATACCCCTAGTCATTGCAAGTCCATTTTTCTTATCGCAGGCACCTCCATTACTTGCAATTTTTGGTGTGCAATGACCTAATACATCGGATAGCATGGATCCATTGAGTTTATGCAATGTGTATTGCAAAAAATTGACATTATCTTGAGTCAGTACGATGAACCTGTCCGGGCACAATAGAAAAAAGCAATTTTGCAGTCTTCAAATGCATGTATCTTTCAATCTGTATGGTCAAAGTTTACAAAAAAATTAGGGTGTCTTTTTGAAGTAGTTAGCTTGAAGATTGAATGGTTGAAAGTAGTAAAAAAATGTTTGAATATGTCTAGTAATACTTCATCTCGATGTAGCAGTTTTGGAGTGGTTTTGTTGAAGCACAAGGCTTGGTCCTTTAAGGATTAAAAACGCATAGAAGTTAAGGATTTTACTTTTTTTGAAAAAAAATTGGTTGATAGAATAAGTCGTGATAATTTTATTCACTGTTTGGATTTCAAATTCAACAATTCATTTTTCTAATTGAAAAATAAAATTGCTTTCCTAAGTAAAGGACCACCTTCTATACCCCCACTTGTTGCAGGTCCATTTTTCTTTTCGTAAACACCTCCATTACTTGTGATTTTTGGTGTGCAATGATTTAATACAAGGTAGAATATAGATCCATTAAGCTTATGCAATGTGTAGTGGGAAAATATGCCATAATCTTGAGTCAAGGTAAGTTAGCCCTACCCGGGTACAGTGGAAAAAAATAATTTTGCACTCTTCAAATGCATGCATCTTACCATCTGCACAGTGAACTCTAACAAAAAAAAATTGGGTGTCTTCTTTTAGTAGTTAGCTTGAAGATCCTACGATTGAAAATAGTAAACATATGTTTTAAATAGACTAATAATATCTCATGTCAAAGTAACAATGTTGAGGTGGTTTTGGTGAAGCACAAGGCCCGGTCCTACAAGGATTAAATGTGGGAGTTTCATTAACACCACAATTTTTGGCACTACACTATATACCTTTGGTAAAATTTTCAGAATTTTCTATCATACTTTGTTTGTGATCTACGTTTTCTTATGTTTTTTTGAAAATTACAATCATTTCAAATTTTCACAAATCACTTTTTGGATTTTTGTGACATATACAAGACATACAGTCTCTTCTCTAAGAAATGAATTTTAAAATGTTCATTTATTTCTATCAAAAAATTAGAGCTTACATTGGAATGAGAATTGGGATTGTTGCCGCGGTCATAGGCTATGATGTTGTAGAGACAAGGAATGTATTGTACAAAACATTAAACTAAGTACTGGAAAATTTTGAGCCTCCATTCATTGCAGGATTGTTTTTGAAAATGCTAAACAACGGATATTTAACAAATATCTAGAAAAAATGATCATTTATGGACAAGTTAGAAAAATGAAACTTGGAATTCTTATTGGCAGTGAGCCAATGCTTCTCGTCATTTGCAATTTTCAAATGGCCATAACTCACTCAAATTTTATCCAAATCAAACATATGAGGTGTTTTTTGATATTTACATTCTTTATAGATGTCATAAAACCCCTCATATACCCAATTCAAATAGTATATGAGTGAGTTATGCTTTATAAAATATTGTTGATTAGATACTTTCGCAGCTCTCGACGGACCGCCAACCATTATTTCTAGAATTTTTTTTCCACATCTAGTTAAATATATGCTTAACATCATGTGAACCATATTGGTAGTAATTTTAGACATTGTCTAATTCTAGAATTTGACCCCAAGTGAAGTTGTAGTCCATTGATCCTCTCCATGTAAGAATGGAAAAAGTTTATCTTTCCCTCCATACAATATCACATATCAACTTGAGCAGGTGAAATTCATAAATAGTTCTTAAAATTTTTCTAGGAAGTCTAAATCAAGATCCTAAAGATGAGGATGGAAATAGTAGTTTTTTCCTTCCTTTCTTTTTTGATTGTAGTTAACAGCTCTAGAGTGTGATAAACGATATATGAGTATTCTTAGAATACTAAAAAAAGATCTAATGGGTTCAAATGGACTTCCATTTTTTATTTCCTTGCTTGCTTGAGAATGGACAGTTTTAAAATGTATTCAACAAAAAATTGTGAAGTTTAGAATCACAATTTAGTTGAAGATGAATTGATCTCATTGTAACGTGATGAATGGAAAAAATCAAATCTAAAATAATGGTGTTTGGATAGACGAATTGGCTGCAAGAATTTGTACTTGTAAGAAGAGGTGCACCTTTCAATAATTTCAATATTGAATATGTAATTACTTTGAAGACATCATGAGTACAATTTGTGGAATTGACTGTTGCATATGAACACAAGGCCTCACTGACTACGACAGGATTGCATGGGATAGGATCCGGACGGCGAATTGAGAGATGAATAGGGCCAAAGTGGCGACCAATTTCGACTCTAAATGGTTGTAAAAAGGCCTTGTCTTTGAGATAGGGTAATCAGGTTAGGTGGGTTAGGGAGTTTCATTAGGGTCCTGGTTCTCTTGGCTCTGCACTACCGGCCTTGGCGTGCCTCGTTTTGTTGTTTCCCTCGGTTTCTTTTGCAATTCAAACTTTGTTTTGTTTTTGTGCCAAAAAAAAGAAGAAAAAAAAGTGTTGCATGTGAACAAATTGGATTGAGAAGGAAGCAAGCATTTTCTCATGGTTTAACCCTATACCGTCCAGGTATGTTTCTTGGAAAACCAAGATTTCTGCTGATTTTTTCTTTGAACCGGATTTGATGGAAATACAATGCCTAATATTAATATCTAACCTTACAAAATTGAACTTAACCGATGACCTAAACTTTGGGGATATTATTCACAACAGTTGATGGAATAGATTATAGTGTTTAAAGTTACCGTATATTGGATTTCATACAAATTTCAAAGCCTATTTCCTCATGGATTTCATGCAAATTGAGTTTTAACATCTCTGGAGTCCCATTTCGGGCTTCTTGGGCGGTAACGGATTAACAAACCTAAAAGAAATGTTGAGAGCAAGATCCACATTCTTCCATCGGATAACTATGTTCTGCACTTTATATGATATATTGTAGATCAACCTTAAATGCGATTGATATTTTTGCTATTATCAATATAAATCATTGCCATATATGAACATTTATACTTTCAATATTTTATTTGTACATATGTATTACATATATAGTATTCTCTTTGGGCATTCACTCCATCCCATATGTTTTTTTGGTAATAGTGTCTTTATCCATAGAGTTTTCCATAGAATCCTTCTTCACAATGCACAAAATATACTAAATGGATGTTTATAAAATATTAGCCAAATGCAAATTAGAAATGTTGAAACCGCCTTAAAATATCTTAAATAATCAGCAAGTGAGACTATACAATGGTTTGATGAACCAATTTTTTTATATTATTCTTACCAAAAAGTTCACAATTCTAGCATTTTCGTGCACAATGGCTATTGTCGCAGACAAATGCATTTTTAAATTGCAAGGAAAAAATTGCTTGATTGCGTGTTTAACATGAGATTATTGTATGGTGTGTTGTCTTTCTATGAGATATTGCACATTCTAAAATAATTTGTATATGATCAATATTTTTAAAATTGATAATATCACAAAACATGATAGTTGGTGAGAATGAAGAATATTGGACCTTGATTCGAAGGATACCTTTCTTCGTGCCACCCGAGATTGATAGAAAGAATAGCGGAGCCGACAAAAGCACGCTATTAGCAATCACACCACGTCCAGTTGAGTTGATTTTTGTAGAGCTTTAGTGAACAAGTTTCTTGGAGATTCGGTCGTAGAGAAATTTGCCTACTGATTTCGTGTCCAAAGACATACCAAACGGCAAGCCAAGTAGCTTGCTGATATCATCAATCCCCGCCCAGGTGATCCCCATGAGGTCGGACCATGGTGGTCTGCCTGCCCCCCCCCCAAATCTTGCGAGTAGCCGCAAGACTTATTCCAGTTGATGGCAAGACCCATAGCACGGCAAAACTTATATAGCAGATTCATCATAAACCTCACCGGTTCTTCCTTCGCAAGTAAGGTGAATGAGGTGTCATCGGCGTACTGCGCCATAATGTGTTGGCGGCCAACTGAGGGGAGTTTGATGCCTTCCATGCGACCTTTGCTCGCCTCCGCTTTAACCATGGAGTTCAGTGCTTCTACTATGATGATGAAGAGATACGGCGCGAGTGGGCAACCTTGGTGAACTCCCCTTTCTATTTTAAAGGCGAGGCCTGGTTTGCCGTTCATCTTGACTGCCGATGTGGCATCCTGGAGCAGGATCTTGATCACTCGAATGAGGGACACTGGGAAGCCGAAGGCCTCTATGATCTTGCAAAGACAATCCCAGTCCACCATGTCGTAAGCTTTAGTGAAGCCAAGCTTCAGAAAGAGTAGGGGTTGCTCAGACTGTTCGGCCCATGACATGGTTTCATGAGTGAGTAGCAGGTTGTCAAGAATGTAACGCACAGAGAGAAAAGCCGATTGATCCGAGCTCATGATGTCCATCAGAATTGGTTGTAGCCATCTCTGTATCGGTTTGGCGAAGATCTTGTACGAAGTGTTCAAAAGAGAGATTGGTCTTTAGTTGGTTAGTGACCGTCGTTCCCCTCCCTTGTGAAGTAGAGCGAGTAGGCCGTACGACATTCCAGTCAGGAGCTTGCCTTCGTTGATGCTAATACGTATCATGTCTGTGGAATCATTACCGATAAGATCCCCGAATGTATAGTAGAACTCCACACCAACTCCATTAGGGCCTGGCAACTTTCCGTGGCGCATCTCAAGCATAGCTGATTTCAGCTCCTCTTCTGAGAACGACTCGCTTAGCGCATCCTTCATTCAGTCATTGAGCCTAATATTAAGGTACTCAATCAATGAGTGCATTGCTTCATCTGTTGTCGGGTAGGGTGATCTCGCCTTGTATAACTGCTCGTAAAACTTGTAGCATATCTTATCTAGTCCAGCACGTGAAGTCTCCAACCGCCCTTCCTCGTCTTCTAGCTTTGTAATACATGACGCAGATGAACGCACGTTGTGAGACTTGAAAAACTCACACAAACATTTATCCTTGACCTCCATCCATTGAAGGCGGCTTCTCAGCCGCGCTCCAACAGCCTTCTTCACCTCCATCTCTTGGAGGCGCGCGGATAATTCATCCAGGAGAGTTTGTGCCGCAGGATTCCCAAGGTCACTCTACAACCTTGCGTGAGCGTTCAGCACCTCCCTCCTCGTCCAAGACTCTTCCCTCTTACTTTCCCTTGCTTTATCGACATAGAAACGTTTGTAGAAACGTATAACTCTTCTAAGTTTCCCGAAAAAGGTCAAATGTGAAAACCTCAACGAGGTTTGGCGGATTCCACCTTGCGCTTTGGGGTGCTTTAGCATAGAGGTGTTCAGTACATAATTTGATATGCGCTCTTGGGAGAATTCTAGAAGTATCTCCCTCCACACAGGAAGATGGTCCGATAGCAATGTATCCCTGAGTATTTTGTGTGAGTCGCTTGTTGCACGTGGAGATGCCCCCAAAAACGTGTGTGTTTGGACGAGCCTCGCTAGAAATCTTTGTCCGTCGCCTCTTCTACTATCCCATGAGAACCTCATACGACTCCTTCGTGGGAATGCATCCTCCAGTGCAAATACACTTTTTAGCTCTTGAAACAGTTGTTTCTCTTCGATAGAACGATATGATTTGCATAGGTTGGATTTGTCCTCCTTTGCTTCCACAAAGTTCCAATCTCTTGTCAGTACCCACCTGCATTCGCGCGGTAGTATTTGTAACAGCTCCCTCCATAGAATGCAGCGCTCCGTCAATGCATGTGGAAAGTAGATGTTGAGCACTGCAATATCTCCTCTTGGGATTCCTTTAAGTCTCACCCATTGCGCATTACCTCCAATAGTGTGTCCTTGACTATCAATCAAGTGCGATATCTTTGGGGACACCCACATCCCTGTCCCCCTACTCCCAGCACCTTCTTCATTTCCTTCGTTATTGTACGCCACTTGGACTTCCTATCCTATGAAGCTCGCACCCTGCCAGAAAAGACTAGCAAGCGCTTGGTACTTGTTGCCTCTAAGTTTGGTTTCCTGGAGACAGATGATGTCAAGTTTATCTAGCAAACTAGAGTAATAATCACATATGATGTCCCTTTTAGTGCCTTTGTTCATCCCTCGAACATTGTGAGTAACTATGGACACTTTCATAAAGGAGGAGGAGGGGGGGCGAACGGTACATATACTCCTTTGGATGTGGTCAGTGCCGGGCTGAATCTGACTGCCTTGTTCGGTTGCAGCTGCTGCTAGTTACCCGGGAGCTCTTTGCTCACCTGGAACGAAGACCTTGTTTTACTTGGTGAACTTGGATCTAGCACATCGTCCCACCCTTGGTCTCTAAGCCATTTTATGTATATTGAACTTAGTATGGCGGGAGCAGGGGTAGGGGCACGACTCTTCTTATTCAGTCGTCCTGAGAACTCTTCATTCCCTTGTATGTCCACTGGCCCCAAGCTAAGGTCATCCGACTCTTTCCCTGTCAGCCGTGAGTATTCCTCTTCTCTCCCAGTAAGTTGTTGTACTCCTTCTCCGGTAAGTGGTTCGTATGTTTCTGTCTGTGCCACGTCAAAGTCCAAGTCAAGTCTTTGCTTAAACTTGTAGATGTCCAGCCGCCTCTATTGGCGATAAGAACCCTACAATCGTATGAGCCGCCGCTTCTATTCTCACGTGGCTTGGTGTTGATACTGGAATCCCAAAATCTGCCGAGGAGGCTATCATCTGGTCTTCTGACCTTGAGGCACTAGCGCTGTCACCATACTCCATTGTCTATATCTGATAATGCATGCCTATCGTCTTCGGTTGCACAAACAGACTTAGCTGAGGTCTTCTAACTTCCCCGTTCCGCTTCCTCTCAACTCCTGCTGCCGACATATGAATTTTTAGGCTTCTCCTAAGTTCCTTCACCTGTAGGCTTTCTAGGTCCCTTGTTGACGTCGTGTCCTGATTATGTTTGAAACTTGCCTCTCTAGCAAGATCTGGGCCAGCCGTGGTTCCTTGATTCACCTTCTCGCCTTCCTCAGGTCGGGCCGTGGTGAGTTGTGGCGGGGGTGGCAACTGCTCTTGCGTGAGTCGCTGGTTTGGGCTCTCCGCCTCCCCCTGATCCATCTCTGTTGTTGTCGGGGTCCTGCCGCTCGTGGATGTGTTCTGTTCCAAACTTGGTGCGTGGCTCTTCTGCGGCTCCCGTACTTGATTTCTATCCCGATGGGCTGCGGCAACTCTACCACCTTGTTGTCTCGAAGGTTGTCTTGCATGTGTGCTCTGTAGCGCGCGACAGTCTCTTATCAGATGCGATGTAGATAGATAGTGTCTGCACCTTTTTGGGAGATTGTTATAGTCCACTGCTAATGGCACCATCTCTCGTGATACTGGGTTCATGACATTGATATTCATGACAAACGGTTTGGCCGTGTCAATGTTGACACAAAATTTTTTATCTGCAGAGTGTCGGTTACCTCTGTGTTTGCCCACAACCCGTCCGATGCATCTCGCGATGTCATGTATGCTGCTGCGCATCTCGTCTGGGACCGCCTTCACAATGATCCATACCAGCATCTGCGCCTTGATGGGCGCACTCGGGTCGAAACTAGCCACCCACGGTTGTATCATGCATGTCCCCCAACGTGAGATATGTGGAGTAAGCATGAGCAACTGTTGTGTAGCACGCATGTCTTTGGTAACAATCTGGAAGAAACCATTTCCCAGATTGCGACCATACGAGCATTCTGCTTGTACCTCTCTTGAGAGTGTCTCAAACCATGCCGAGACAAGTTCCCATCTCGATTTACCTCCCACAAAATAAGCTATTACTGAGTTCCGTTGGAAGTGATCCATTTCCTTCCTCACTGTATCCTCATCAAGCACAAACATGGCAGCTTGCTTATACAACAAAAAATCGGATCCACTACGAAACAATGAGTCAAGTAGGGTCTCACCCGGAGTTACCTTTGAGGGATTGAGCTCGGCATGACTGCATAAGTGAGCCAGTGCCGCAGCTACTTCCAGTTCAGGAAGCTCATGTTTGAGTAAAGCCTCCACTCTCCTCCTTTCCTCCTCCGCCGAAGGCTTGATGGGCGCATGTGCTATATGTGCTTTCAGTGCCTCCACGAAGCTAATCTTTGTTGCTAATAGGAGGCCGGTAGAGTCCGTGTCTGTGATCGGTCTTGCCAGTGGAGAGTCGATCGCTGGTAGGTGAGACAGCTCTGCCATGGTACGACCTTATATTGGATTCGGTGGACCACGCTTGACTTTGGTTGAATCAGGTTGCTACCTGTCAAACCCTGATCTTGTGTGAATGGAATGCCGTGAGACACAACGTATCTAACCTAACCCTAAATTTCTAACTTGACAACTAAACCCTAAACCCTAACTAGACCTAATTCTCACCACTTTTCGTGTGTTGATCTTGTACACTGTTGGTGCTTGCGGATCACTTATACACGCTGAGTAGATCTTATTTGACCTTACATGTCCTGGCATTGCCCGTTACCTTCGAAATCCTACACACACACACACACAGTTGCGGTGTCGCCACCGCCTACGAGAGCGTATCGTGACCAACTTGTCTGTAATCTCATAAATTACTTGGCCTCGGGCACTGCGAGGCGTTCGCGCGCCCATGTTAGCTGGATTCAGTACTGCCAACCTAAGGCACGAGGAGGACTCAACTTGATTAATATTGTTGACGCTGCGACTGCTATGATGACAAAATGGGTGATGAAGGCATTAGAGCCAGGGGACTCCAATCTTCACTTTTTGCTTAATTACAGGCTCTCCTCATTTCAGCCCTTCCCCAAAGGTAGGTGGAAGGCCAGTTTGGAGTTCTTCACGCTACACAAGCATGAGGCGAAGAAGGGTTCCATCGTCTGGAATAGAGTGTCTGCGGCCTGGAAGCTCATGTTGTCGTCCCTGAAATATGTGCCACCTTCCACGCTTGAAGAACTGCTGGGATGTAGTCTCTGATTCTGCCCAGCCCTCCAAGCGATCGGCCCTGGGTTTGCCCGCAGGCGAGCTTTGGAACTTCACCATCAAGGTTTGCGGAGGTTAGGTGACATCTGGAATGGGAAACGGTTCCTCAACTTCGATGAAGTCCAGAATATGCACAACCTTGCTTTTTAGGAAAGTGGTGCCTGGCAGACACTTATCCAGCAGTTGAGATGTACGTGGAGCAGACTCCTTGCGGCGAATAGATCTAGCACTAAATCAGGTGACTGGATCGGCATTTTTGACACTGACGAGACCATGCTTCCAAGAATGGTTCTCCAAGTGGAGGAAAGGTTTCAAGTCGATTTAGGATGGCACAGACTAGAATTCCTATCTGGTAGAGATGTATTCGTCGTTAAGGCGGCGTCACATTGTCTGCAACACATCGGCTGGTCGGACCGCTTAAAGATGTCACCGAGGACTCCGAATTGGAGCTTCCAGGATGACGACTGGACGTCCTCTCACTTTAGTTTGATCTGTCAAGTGCGAGTTGTGAAGGTGGTGAGAGGTACCAAGAAGATGATCTTACACTTCTACTATAGGAGGTGTGACATGTTGATGTGGGACCCGGAGAGGTACAAGCGGGACGGCGAGCATTCGTTCATAAACTTCTCTGCCAGGCTTGGACGCAGTCTTTTGGTGTGCGGGCACCAAGTCCCCTCGATTGTCGCTAACAAGTGGAGCGGGATTCTCCCGGCTTCTTATAGACTCAAGTGGCTTAATATTTGGGATTCTGAGAGGACGCAGAAGGAAGCCGGCCTGATTTGGGCTATTTGGCTTAAGGGCCGCTTCACACTTGGTGGCCAAGTCGAGAGGCCGTCGATTTCCACCAATGAGATTGCTAGAATGGCCAAAGTCCGGACTTTGGGCCTTCACACTTGTGCCCAAACTCCAAAGGCCGTCGTCCTACATGGCAACACTTTTGGGTTGTTTTGGCGCCAAAGCGACCGCCTCTCGAGTAAAACTTGGGTTGCCCATTTTAGTCGACCCAAACTACAATCAAGAGTCCGTCGATTTTTTTATTAAAATAATCAAAAAGTGACAAGATCTAGACCGTTAGATGAAAGAGACCGAATTTTTGGGCTGATTTTTTTGGCTGATTTTGATTGGCTGGTTTTTTTGGGTTGATTTTTTTTGGCGTAATGATATGGGGTTTGGACTTTGGACTTGGCCTTTGGGGCTTCACACCACGACCGGCCAAACCTTCAATCTACATTATTTAATGTATTTTTTTGGCAAAAAAGTTTGGCCTCTCGCCATAGTTTGGCCACTCATTTTGACGGCCGGCCTCTTGACTTGGGCATAGTGTGAAGCAGCCCTAAGGCCGCGGCTGTTAACGTCTAGAGAGGGAAGACACATGCCGCCATTGATCAAAATTGCCTCGTTTGTGATAAGACAACTCTTGAGACTATCTCCCACAAATTTTGGGAGTGTGATTCTGCAAAGGAGATTTAGGCGTGGGGGTCCAACCTGATGACCCATATGCTGCCACAACGGACTAACACCTGGAACACCCGAAAGATTAAAGACAACTCAGAGGTTATGGGGAGCCTTCGTTGGAAGCAACGGAAAGGGATCCCTAGACCGAACAGGACTGGTTGTCTCAATACTGGTGCGGAAGCACCTCCTTCCCCGGTTGCGGAGTCGTGTTGTCCCAACAGAGAAGAAGACTCAACCAGACTTAACAGGAGTATGGATAACCCCAGAGAGTCGGAGCTGCCTAGCGAGTTCATGGCGACCTGGAAACAAGGTATTTTTGGACACATGATCTCGAGGAAATTTACCGCTATCAGCAGGATCTGGCTACTTTTGAGAGGCATCATCTTATGGCAGTTGTGGTGTGAGAGAAACGACGCTGCGTTCAACGACACCAAGTGGAACAACCAGAAGCTGAGAGCTAAAGTGTGGATTAGTTTGGTAGACTACGGGCGTGCGGCGTGGGCTAAGACGTTGTCCAGAGGTACTCATGCCCCTGAGAAGAGCAAGAAGTTTTCGAAGCGGTTCAAAGACCTTTGGTGCTGCAACGACGTTCTTGCCTCTTGGGTGGATATGAAGCCTCTGTGGCACTTGTCTCCGTTCTCTCATAGGTTGTTATCTAGTTCTAACCCCCCCACTAACATCTAACCTTGTCCTTGGCGTTTACACGTCCTCGCCGGACCTTCTGTTTTTCTCCCCCTTTCCTTTGCAGTAAAGGTTTCTTTGCTTGTGTCAAAAAAATAAAAATAAAATGTTGGACCTTAAAATTCATTTTCTTACTACTCCAAAGCCTTTCATGTGACAACATAACTATTTTGAAATACCTAATTAAGCAATACGAAAATTACAATTCAATGGAAAGTTCTTTATGGATATTGGCGAAGGTATAAATTCATTTCCTGAATCTACTCAAAATATAAAAAATTGTAAATTACTAAAAGGATTTTGAAGTCCTAGTAAACAACTGCACTTCACTTCAAACACTATCCTTTGATCCATGTTATACTAAGTATAAATTAAATCTAGAAGATTTTCATAGTCTAATTGGAAATCTTAAGGTTGAGAATGAATGTAATGATATTTTAAAATATGCCTTTCTTTATATAAGAATTGGTTTTTAAAAAATATATGAATATATTTTCTATATTAATTTTGAGATCTAGATAATAAAGCTTCATTCATACAATGCACTGGTGCTAGATAGAAGAAGAACGCCGATATCCGAAGGGGACCGGCATGAATAAAGTGTCTGTTTGTTCCACTACTAAGACCATGCCCACCGGACAGGGAATTAGTATTGGTGATAGATAATCTCATACCACCATGGTATTTGTATGTGAGATATCTTCCACCCACAATCGTATTTTGCATATTTTGCTAGGATGTTTTGCAAGGATATATAAAGTCTGTTAGTGTCGGGTCGGCCAATTAAATTTACTGTACGGTAGGGTGACATTCAAATTGGCATTTTGGCAATTTCAAGGATAGTGTCCTACATTGTTGCCAACTTTGACACCCTCCTAAGGGCTGAAAATTTGTTATTTTACAAGGAAATTATGGGGACAATATTATCTCTATATTAAAACATGCGTACCAAATTTCAAGAGTAGGAGATTTATTCCAAAAGAAAAATGCAAGATTTACCAACATGGAGTAGTTGTGAGAAAAGCTTCATAGCTGCCAACTTTGACGCCCTCCCAAGGAATGAGGAATTTTATTTTTCCCATGGAATTTTTAGCATGAGATCATCTCTATGTTGATTACATATGTGAATAATTTCAATTCTAAAAGATCGACACAAATATAACAAATTCAAAATCTAGCAACATGTGTAGTTGTAAGAAACATTTCACTCATGGCCAATTTTGACACACTCCCAAGGATTGAATATTTTGTTTTGTCCCATGAAATTTTTGACATGAGAATATCTCTCTGTTGATCACATGCGTGCCAAATTTGAAGGCCAAAATATCTTTATGTCAAAAGATTTTTGAAATCTACCAACATGTATAGTTGTAAGAAACATTTCACTGTGGCCAACTTTGACACCCTTCCAAGGGTTCAATTTTTTATTTTTTCCCATGAGATTTTGGACATGAGACCATCTCTATTTTGAATATACGTGTGCTCAATTTCAAGACCAATTGTGCACAAAAGAAAAGAAACAAATCTAAATCTACTAGCATGTGTAGTTGTAGGAAACAATAAGAGAAACCATTTCACTATTGCCAACTTTGGCACCTTCCCTAGGTCTAAAAAATTGTTAATTAACCATGAAATTCTTGGCACAATATCATCTTCATGTTGATGACATGTCCGCCGAAATTCAAGACAAGAGGATGAATACTAAAAACCATCTTCAAAATCTACCAACATATGTAGCTATGAGAATTATTTTGAATATCCTTTTTTGAATTCATCGAGAGGCCTTGAAATTTGGCACACTTGTAATAAACATAGAGGTGATATTGTGCCAAAAATTTCACAGTAAATTACAAAAAAAGACAGCCCTAGGGAGGGTGTTAAAGTTGGCAGCTGAGAATGACATACTACATTACTACACATTTTGGTAGATTTTAAATATCCTTTTTGTATTCGTCTTTTGGGCTTGAAATTTGGCACACATGTTGTCAACATAGAAATGATCTTGTACCAAAAATTTCATGATAAATTGACAAATTTTCAGCCCTCAGGAGGGTGTCAAAGTTGGCAGCATTGTGGAATTATCTTAGACCTTACCTCAGTAGCCTAGACATCCTATGTCTCCAGGAACACAAACTAAGAGGTCGAGCACTTGATACTCTTGCGGAGAGACTTTGGAGACAATCGAAGGCCTTTAACTGTGCACCAGTAGAAGCTAATCAAGCACTAGCAGGGTGCGGGGGACTAAGCATCATGGTTTCCTCTAAAATCAAACACCAAGTGATAGAAGAAGGCTCCTTCAATGGCAAAACGGCACAATGGATTGTCTTGAAAGGATCCTCCAGAGGGAACCTGGGCATCCTCAATATTTATGCACCGCACTCCCCCCTACAAAGATCAATGCTATGTCAAGAGATGATGGAGAAACTAAATCCCAATCATAAGTGGGTTATTGGAGGAGATTGGAATTTTGTAGAAAATCCAAGGGACAAATCATCGACCTCAGGAAGAAAGATTTCTGACAGAGAAATACAAGACTTTAACTCATTCAAAGCTTTCTTTGGGGTTCAAGATTGCTTTAACCACAACCAACCTATCATCTTCACGTGGGACAACCGCCATAGTGGAAGAGAGGAAATCCTTGAACGTTTGGATAGGTTCTACACCTTTTTAGCTCTAGGAAGCAACCAAGAGGAACACATCAAGAAATACAAGATATTGGGAAACAATGGACTCTCTGACCACTCACTAGTCATCCTTCACCTAGAATTAGACCATTTGCCTCCAAGAGGCTCCAAATATAAAGTGAACACATTTTATTTTAAGAATGAACAGGTGGAAATGGAGGTGAAGGAGAGATGGCAAGCTTGTCCCCCTCAACTCCATTTCTTTGGAAAAGTAAGGAGGGTTCTCAAATGGTATAAGACCTTCTACATAGGAAAAGAAAAAGAACGACAAGTAAAGGAAGAAGAGGCAAGGTTGTCCATAGAGGAAGCTAGGAACAACCTTCACCAGCACCCAGATGACCTAGCTGCCCAGGAAACCGAGAAACTTGCAAGAGAGGTTCTCACTCAATGTGAGGACTGGAAATTGGAAGGGCAACAAACCCGAGGAAGAACAAGGTGGAAGAGGGTGGGGGACAAACCAGTGAAGGAGTTTTTCAACACATATAAGCAGAGACCCTTACACTCAAGTATTACAGAACTCCTTGATGAGAATGGAGACTGCCACACATAGCAAGTAGGAATGGAGAATGTTTGTTACAACTTCTATTCAAGATTATATTCAAAGAGGCCACTATCTGAAGAGATTTTGGAAGCTCAGAGTGTGTCACTTGAAGGCCCAAGCTCTAAACTCTCCCCAATTATGCAAGAAATGCAAAAGCTAGATATCACCCTTGAGGAACTGACCTATGCAGTAGAACACCTCGCACCAGTGAAGTCTCCAGGACCAAATTGAATAGTGACCAAATTTTACAAACTAATGTAGCCTAACATTGGCAAGGAATATCACGGGTTGTTAAAGGAGGCTTTAGAAAAAGGGAGCTTTCAGGGGAATGTGGTGGAAGGGCTAATAGCACTAAGGGCTGCTTCACACTATGCCCAAGTCAAGAGGCCGACCGTCAAAATGAGTGGCCAAACTATGGCGAGAGGCCAAACTTTTTTGCCAAAAAATACATTAAATAATGTAGATTGAAGGTTTGGCCGGTCGTGGTGTGAAGCCCCAAAGGCCAAGTCCAAAGTCCAAACCCCATATCATTACGCCAAAAAAAATCAGCCCAAAAAAATCAGCCAATCAAAATCAGCCAAAAAAATCAGCCCAAAAAAAATCAGCCAAAAAAATCAGCCAAAAAAAATCAGCCCAAAAATTCGGTCTCTTTCATCTAACGGTCTAGATCTTGTCACTTTTTGATTATTTTAATAAAAAACATCAATGGACTCTCGATTGTAGTTTGGGTCGAGCAAAATGGGCGACCCAAGTTTTGCTCGAGAGGCCGTCGCTTTGGCGCCAAAACTACCCAAAAGTGTTGCCATGCAGGACGACGGCCTTTGGAGTTTGGGCACAAGTGTGAAGGCCCAAAGTCCGAACTTTGGCCATTCTAGCAATCTCATTGGTGGAAATCGACGCCCTCTCGACTTGGCCACCAAGTGTGAAGCGGCCCTAATTCACAAAGAAGGGGAACATGATTCTCTAAATAATTGGCGACCCATCACTCTTCTGAACGTATCCTACAATTTTTTTGCAAAAGCTCTCCAGATATGTCTCCAGCCCATCCTGATGGACCTTATTAGTCCAGACCAATCAACTTTCCTCCCCATGAGGTTTATCTTGGACAACATCTTCCTAACACAAGAAACTATTCACCACGCTAAAGTGTTCAATCAACCCCTTCTTTTCTTGAAGCTAGACTTTTCCAAAGCTTATAATCGTGTAGATATTAACTTCTTGTTTAAGGCTTTGACGAAGATGGAGTTCCCCAAAGAATTCCTGAACATGACCTCCCTACTTTTCGAAGGTGCTAAAGCCCGAGTAAGTGTTAACGGACTTACCACGGAGACTTTTACCATTGAGCTAGGAGTTAGGCAAGGATGTCCTTTAGCTCCCTATCTTTTCTTGATAGTTGGGGAAATCCTAAACTCTTGCATCAAGAAAGAAGTTGAGAGAGGAAGGATTAAAGGCATTAGCATTCCAAGAACAGAAAGCCAACAAGTACTCACCCAATACGCAGACGTCACATCCCTCACACTAGCTGCAGAAGAACATGTTATCCAGAATACCCTTGTGGCACTAGGGACTTTTAGTGAGGCATGAGGATTAACTACAAACTCGGAAAAGTCAGCAGCTTACTACTGGGGGTGTGGAGGACAACCTCAACTGGAGTGGATGGACAATCTCCTCTTCAAATGGGCCCAAGAGAAAAAAAAATTCAAACTCTTGGGCACGGCTTTTGGATTGGATTTGAACACTATGGACATCGATAGCTTTTTGGAAGCAAAAATTGACAGGAAATTTGAATATTGGTCCACTGTTAAGGCCAACAGCACTGCTAGAATCATAATAGGCAATAGTCTTCTTGTGTCAACTACCCTTTTCTACCTGGCACTTTGGGGAGGAAGCGCCACCGGTATTAAAAGGGTTACTGGCAAAATCAGGAATGACATGTGGGTAGGTTCCCCCAACCCACCAGAGCTAGAGTAGCGTGGAACACCATCTGTCAGAAGAGAGAGGAAGGGGGGCTCAATGTGGTGGATCCTACAGAAGCAATGACAACACTCATGTGTAAATGGATTATTGCAGCCTGCATGCCGAGTAGGTCAAACTTCAACTCACTTCTTCTCTTTCGTTTATCGCACTGCCAACCTGAAAGAGGGCCTAAATGGCATCCAAGTATGTGGTGGGGGTTTAAATAAGGCTTCCAAGGTCCCAACGGATCTCGTCTCTGGAACATGACTAAATTGGCATGGCGTGCAATGGTTAGAGAGGTATCCATTACCCCGGCTAACACCAAAGAGGAATGGTTGAGTACACCGCTCTAGATTGAATCAGGAGCATTTCGACTAGGATTCGAGTTTCCCAAAAAACGAGGAGTTCAACTTGCACGGAGGGGTCTTGAATTCACCAGGGATTTGTGGTCTTCTGCGGATAATATGATTATTAACTTCGAGGAAGCAGCCTCTAGATATGGCCCTGAAGAGAACGAACTAGAACCTTGAGAGAGACTAGAAGAAAGACTGAGATCCACCCAACACTACTGGGCTACGATTGGCACTCATCCAACTAAAAGCACCGAATGGCTTGGTATCTTTGACCCTAGGAATGACCACACGCCTCGTGTGTGTTCACTGGAGAAGCACTCATTGGAAGACGTGAAATTGGCAAACAAGGGGACTGGTTACTCAGAGAACATGGAGGGCTCTTCATGGTGGCCGTCCAAGCACGAATCCTTCTTTGAAAACCGATTGTTGGAAACCCTAATACCATCATCATCCATGGGTGACTTGAGAGGGTGAGAGTCACTCTTCTTAAAAGGTAGCGCAAGGTTGGTGTCCTTCTCTTCTTCGGGATGATCAGCCTACTCACTTGGGACCCTAACAGAGTCAAGTGGACCAACGGTGAGCCTCTGCTCTCCTACACCACCAAGTTTGGTAGGCAACTTCTCCGTGCTAGGAGACCTCCTCCTAATGTTGTCATCACGAAGTAGAATCAGGTTCTTACTCCGAGCTTCAAGCTCAAGTGGAGGAATGTTTGGGATTCTGAACGAATTGGTAAAGAAGCGGGCTTGATTTGGCAACTCTGGCACAAGGCCATCGCGGTAAATCAATGGAGAAGCCGTGCCTCGCCTAATATTGATGCTAGCTGTATTGTCTATGACCGCGGGGAGACGGAGAGTATTGTGCATAGATTTTGGTCTTGCCCTCAGGCTCGTTCCACTTGGCTTTATGTGGTCAAAGTCCTACAGCACATTAGCAGTTCCCCCAATCAGAGATGGGGTCTCCCCACTCTCTAGCAGGCTTTGTTTGCCTCTTGCCCTCCCTGGAAATTTGGGAAACTCAGCAGGTTCTGGCTGCTGCTCCGTGGCATCACCATCTGGACTCTGTGGATTACCCGCAACGACTGGATGTTCAATCAACACCGGTGGACTCCCTACACAATTGAGAATGTGATCTGGCAAGGCCTCACTGACACGGCATGATCGTGTGGGATAGGATCCGGACGGCAAACTCGGAGATGAATAGGGCCAAAGCCGCGACCAATTTCGACTCTAAGTGGGGTTGTAACAAGGCCTTGTGTTTGAGACAGGGTAATATGGTTAGGTGGATTAGGAAGTTTCATTATGGTCTTGGTTCTCTTGGCGTGCCTCGTTTATGTTGTTTCCCTTGGTTTCTTTTGCAATTCAAACTCCGTTTTGTTTTTGTGCCAAAAAACAAAACAAAACAAAACAAAACTAAGTTGGCAGCATTGTAGAACACTATCCTTGGAATTGCCAAAACTCCTATTTGAATGTCACCCTACCTTACAATATAAATACACACATGCAATCTAGATGCCAATTTAAATGTCACCCTACTGTACTGTACAACATAAATACGCAAATCAAACTGGAGGAACAGGACCGGGCAACTTTCAAGATAACCATTACCATCCATACAAATATAAAAACAGCCTGTACAGTCTTTGGCAGGGAAAATACATTCATTTTGGAAAGAGACATGTGGTGGACAAAGTTATGCATCAGCATGCTCCCTCAATGGCATTCTCCATTTGCTAAATTGCCCCTTGAAAAGAATAAACAAACCATGGTGGAACCAATCCTTATCCTCCTCAACCCATCATTGTTGAAAAAACGTTACAAAGCCCTGGCGGGGTCCTCCTGGACCTTCGGGTTGTTCTCCCCCTTTTCTGTGCAGTAAAGCTAAAGGTTCTCTTTACTTGTGTCAAAAAAAAAAAAAAAAAAAAAAACGTTACAAAGAAATGTAGTAGACTAAGGTTGGATGACCTATAACCACCAACTTAAGCTTGCTGATCTATTTATAGCGTTTGTATACGTGGTAAGACATTTTTGGGGAATTCAAAATAGGATTTCATGAATATTGCAATTGTCGTGACCATTTATTTCTTCATATTGAAATTGCTACAAATTTTCAAAGTGGATAGTAAGCCGTGACCCATTCCTCGACTTACCAAACTCTCTATTTCCACACTAAGTTGTACCAATAACCACTTCTGCATTGACTAAAAATCGGCAGCTTTGAACCAATCATGAACTAACACCCAATCATATGTGACTTCCTAAAATTTCGGAAATGGGGTGGGTCTGTGGTGGTTTTAGTCCACTTTACCTTGTCCATTATGGGGTTTGTGGTGGTTATAGGTCATCCAACCTTAGAACTGTTGGTGACTGCCTTCGATGTATTTAGCATGAAATTATAGAACTGACCCTCAAGTGTGGAGTACAGTTAGTACAGAAACCCCGCCAGACCCCGCCAGGTCCGGCGAGGACGGGTTAACACCAGGGACAAGGTTAGATGTTAGTAAGATGGTTAGAGCTAGATAACGGCCTAAAAGAGAAAGGAGACAAGTGCCACGGAGTACAGCTCTTTTGGGTTTTCTTCTTGTCAAATTGTAATGAGAGAAGTTGCTATTCACAAAACTATGTTGGTTTAACCATTGAAATAAATCCTATGGACAATTTCACTTTTGCTAGAATCAAAGTGCTGTCAACAAGTTTTGAACAACTTTTGCCAAAATGCGCGTAGGCAAAAATAGAAAAAATGCTTAGGACATTGACTACTCCATCAACAACCATTGATGCAAATAGTGGCAATGTTCAAAATTCTATTGAAAGGCAGTTTGATTGCTAAATTGTCTAGCTCAATTGCCCTTTATAAAGAAGGACATCCAACTTGTCTGTATGTGAAAAATCTCTTGCCAAAAGTTGTCGTAATAATCATCAACAACAAAACTTTTTAGTTTCAAAAAGAAACAGAGGGGTGGTTTACACTACAGACCAAGAGCCATGGATTAATTCCATGGTCACACTTCCATGGTCACACTTCAGAAAAATGTAATTTTTAAAGCCCTTGGGCCTCTCACTAAGTGTAAACCGATCTTGGACCGGGAGGAATGACCATGTACTAAAAAGTGGGGGAGCTTATTTTTTTTAATGAATGCCTAAAATAGGTTGTTTTGCCTAAAAAACGAAGAATAAAAAGCAAGCCAAGAAGACAAAAGGGTGGCCGCCATTGTATCTCCAGTAACATTGGCCCCCTCGGATTTTTTTTATATAAATTAAAAAATTAAAAATAAAATTAAAATTAAATTAAAACAAAATTATTTTAATAATAATAAAACCGCATTTCAAGCCTATGGTCTCCTCATTCTGCAATGACAGAACCCTTTTTGCCTCTCTCGCCGCAAAATCCGGGGGACCCTTCAACATTATCCACTAGGCCTATTTCTAGGCCTTTTCAGGACCTCAAATGTTTTGGTCACGTTTCTTTTTTCCTCGTAGTGTAAACCCAAGTCATCCCGGGACGAGTTGATGGAGCCAATCATAGATTTTAGAGGTGCATGGGACGAGTTATTGGTCCGTAGTGTAAATCGCCCCTGAAGAACAAGTTGAAACAATACTTCACCATATCATTAAGAAATGAGAAAGGAAGAAAGAAAGCTTTTTGGTTATAAAGAATTAGGAAAAGCAATGGAAAAATTGAATGCATTGATAAATGCAAAGGACTTAATTTACATAAAGAATTTCGAATTATTTTTAAAGTATTATATCACCTTGAAGCCACCAAAGGTCTTCACCAAATGTGAGAATGAATTTAGAGGAAACTTGATTAATTGCTAATGGCCCAAGGGAATTTTATCTCAAGAAACACTCCAAAATTGGCACACTAAAAAGTGGCAAGAATATCTGATTTTGAAGTGAAAGTTTGGAATTTCAACTGTAAGATCTTAAAATATACTTTTATGTGAACATGCCATTTTTTACTGGTTGTATTTCACACCACGGATATGAAGATTATAGCCTTCAAAATGCATTAAAATTTGATTTTTCCCCCTTGCGTGACAATGTGTGGAGCTGTTTGACTTGAGTTAAGATTATTTTTTACACTAAAGACAAGAATTTTTGTTGACACTTTCAAAGAAGATAATATTCTTTACTTTTAAAAAAATCTCAATGCCAATAGAAACTCTTAGCAAAACTTTTGTAAGTGCCCGGAGTCCCCACAAAGAAAAGCATACCTTTCTTTTCAAAGGTCCGATGAGAAATATAAAATATTCCCACAAAACTACTGCTGTATTCATAAAAAAAAATCCATCAATTCATCATCAAAATTGAGACCACAGGAACTACCTGAAAACAAAAAACCCCATCCACGGTTAAATGGGCCTTTAGGGGGTTAAACTACACCGTTCCCTGAATATAGTATAGACTAGACTATTTGAAATTTCCTACACTAATTGAAAACTTACATGCAATTGTTGACTGACACACACTTGGTTGAGAACAAATACCCAATCAGAACTTGGCATGCACATGCTTTAGTGGAAATTAGTGTGGGTGATCTACATCAATAATCCCTCTACGCTATATTCAGTGTTTAGTGTAGTAAAGGACCATTTGCCCCTTTCAAACCTTTCACATGTATTGTCAGGATGAATTACAATTTTTTAATTTTTTTAAAAACAATGAATAGGCAGCAAAGTAATAGCTTGACAAAATTGTCCATTTTTTTCACACCAAACCCTTTGATCAGTCATTTGAACAAGAAACTGCATTTACAAAAAGGTGAAATGCAAGAATGCAAAAAAGATCCCATTTGAATCTCAGCCATCACGCTGGACAATTCAGATTGTAGGCAATGGTTGTAAACAGAATATGCTGAAATCCTGAAAATCTAGAAACAGAGTCAGAGTGTTTGGAAGCAAGTGTGCAACCTATGAGCGTCTCCTTGAAGCACAATCGTACTACCGCAAATGAAGAGGGGGCTCCAAGTTTCTGGTAGAATATGGCATATGCTATGACAAAGATGTTGGGTGCCATCAATTTGTCAGATCCACTAATCAAGGCATTGTACTACATGAATGCTATTTTGTGGACATGCGATATCAAACCAGAGGATGCTTCATGGTTGACTGTTGTACATTTATTTAATTTAATTTAATTTATTTTTGGCACAAAAACCCAATCCTTTTGTACATTCCATGTAAGTCAGAGATTGTACAAAATTACAGTCAAAATTACCGTACAAACTAACCAAAGTCTTTTGTATATTCCAGCCAAGTTGAGAGGCAAATTTACCGTCATTTTTTCAGCCCCAAACAATTGGCAAGAGGGCAAACTCTTGGGCTTAAAAATACATTAAATCATTTCAATTGAAGGAGATTGACGGCCTCTCAAAGGAAGGTTTGGGTCCTCTAAAACCGGCGACCCAAGCTTGCACTTGAGAGGCCGTCGCTTAGGCGCCAAAACTCTCTTAACCCTTGAAGGACTGAGTGTCCCTTGGAGGGACGATTTTGAGCACATTCCTAAGATTCGGAAAAAAACTCTTCTTTTTTTGAAATATTTTATACTCTGTGGATGTTTTTTTTTTTTTTTTGGTTGGGTCATAGTTTCAGAGTTAGTACCACTCAAAGTTAGAAATGCGGAGTCATGGCAATTGCAAAATTTTGTTAGAAGTTTCTATTGACATTGAGATTTGTTATACATATAGGGAATATTGCCTTCTTAGAGTATGTCCAATAATGAATTCTTGTCTTTAGTGTAATAAAAACATTCTAAATCAAGTCAAACACTTTTACACATTTCGGGCAAGCGAGGATAAAACTTCATATTTTCTACATAAAACCGTGAGATCTTTATATTTTTCACATTTTATTTTTTCAACAACAATATGTGGTGAGAACCTTCTTATTGACCGTTTGGATTATCATTCTAAAACATGTTAAATTCTCAAAAAAATAAAGTGTGAATTAACATTTTTAGAACCTCCACTCCTTGCACATTTGTTTTGAATATGCAAAACTCCTTCTTTACCTCTAAAAATTGGGGTATATGGAATTAACATCATGCTTAACACAATGGTAAAAGATTTAGACCTTGTGTAGTGCAAAAATTTGATACCAAGTGAAGTCAAAGTCTGTTGATCCACTCAACACAGGGAAGAATATTAACGATGTACTTGAATTCAAATGCTATAATTTGTCAATTGTGCGGTTAAAGTTTTTGAAATTTATTGAGTATGTTGATTAGAAATTCTTCATTGAGATCTTACTGTCAAAACTATAAATATAAGGTTTTGTTTCCTTCCTTACTCATTGCACTAGAATCAACAATTTTGAAGTGTTTTTGGTGTGAAATTGTCACGGTCCTTTAGGGGTTGAAGTGTTACCATGTAAACACAATGGAGAGCAACGGCCTTTTGACTTTGGCCTTTGGTGTGAAGGCTGAGAGCCCAAACCTTGGCCATTCTTGCAATTTCATTGTTAGAATTCAACTGCCTCTCAACCTTGATCTTGGTGTGAAGTGGCCCTTAGTACACAATAAAGCTTTGAAGTTTTTGTTAAAAGAAAATAATATCATATGCAGTGTAATGACTAGCAATTCCAAAAACCATTTTTTTTGAAAATGGGCAAAAATGCTACAACCTGCATTTTGAAGGAGTTTGGACGCCATCCAAGCATGTAATATGTGGAGATACCTATGCCATACCCTATAATATCCAAGATATACCTATGTGATATCCATGGATATCATATAAGGAGGTGGCTAATACTTATAATGTTGGTAAGCATTCTAGCCAGATTTCATTATTTAATAAAAATCATAGTATAGTAGTAGCATCCAAATTTTTCTTTTGGCTTTGCAACTAATTTTAACTGGTTTAGGAATTGATGGCAATGATAGATCTTTATATTTTAGTGTCACAAGCTCTTTTCCCATGATGGGTCCTCCTCTTAATCCCTAAAGGACCAAGGCATTTGAGAGGAATATCTTCTCCATTGATTAAAAATGCCATGATAAACTTCTTGAGAATGTAACCATATGATCTTCTTCTACACTTAGATAAAATGATGTGGTAGAAGTTTTGTGAATTTAGACCAAATGAGTCGAAAGATAATTGCAACCAAAGCAAAAAAAATTGTTTCCTGCAAGGACACTTGGTCATGTGTGGGTTAATGGTGAGAGAGCCTATATAACTCATTTTTTTGGCCCTCTTATTTTTGGAGGTCCAGAGACTATTTTGAGCATATTTTTTCCAATTTTGGAGCTTGTAGCCCCATATACGTGTGGGAGCCACAAGTGAGATAGCGGGTAGGTTTTGTCCACAACCTCCCTTTGAAAAAAAACTCGCATTACTGATTTAATCCCTGAAAAACAATCGTCCCCTCAAGGGACAAATAGAATTTTGATTGAGTCCTTAAATTTCAAATTTTGGTATGACCTTTTAAGATTTCTTATTGCATGAGCAATTTTTTTAATAGCTTTCCACTAGCATAATTTTCTTTAGAAATTTGACTTATGGTCAAGAGTTACAAACACTTTTCAAACACTTTTCAAACACTTTTCAATGACATGATAATTTTTCAACAATTTTTAGTGACATATGACAAATAGTGTAGCAAAACTATAAATTAACTCTAAATTTAATAGAAATTAGAGTTTAGCCTTTTCTTAATTTCAATTGGAAAGGGAATGAAAATCTTCGCATCTACCGTTTGGAATTTTAAGTTTCAAGAATATGAGAAGGATATTTTATATGCAAAACTTGTTAGTGTGTTGTTAATTCTTAGCACATACAATGGCGACCAAAAGTTTTCGGACAATGAACCACCCCTCTAATAGGTCTTGACTGGAGCTTAGTTGGTGGGTAAGTAAGAGATTTTTTGGGCCACTTTTAATTAGTACACCACATGGCACCTAATCAACATTGACTCCCTCAAAATTTGCCACTTGTCGAGATTATACATGCAAAAATCATGAAGGGGTGTGTACAACTTAATATGCACATCAGTTGAACACATCGCTATCTTTTCATTACAAGTGCACTTGTGAGGCATTTTGTTTTGGATTTTTTTTGTAAGATTTAGGGAGGCCTTAGGTGATTTGCTATGGCTCCTAGAAGGTCTGAGAATCAACGTAGAACAGTTCTTGAGATGTTTGAGCGAGGCAACTCATATGGTGAGATTTCAGCAGTTTTGGGCATTCCTCGAAGCACTTCTTTTCACATAGTGCAAAGGTTTTGTGAGAGAAAGAGCCTAGTAGACAAAACTTCACCCGGTATACCTAGAATTCTTGATGAACAAGATGACCGTGACATTGTGAGGAGATTAAATGATCCAAATACTAGTACAACGGCAACTATGGGAAGAGTGTTACGATATGAGGGCTTACAATTAAAAGGAGTCTTCGAAGGCAAGGTTGAGAGCATGTGTGAAGACCAAGAAGCCAGTTTTGACAAAGAAACATTGAGCACGTCGTTTGCATCAAGCATGTCGTTCTCCAACACGACAATGATCCAAAGCATACTGCACATTATGTTATAGATTGGTTGCGTGCTCAAAAATTCCAGCTCATTGGACACCCTCCACAATCACCCGACCTCAATCCAATAGAACATCTTTGGAATGAAGTAGATCGTTGTCTGAGAAGGTCTAAGAGGAAAACCACTAGTAAAAGTGACTTATGGGAGAAGATCCAAGAAATTTGGAATTATATAGAGCCTAATGTTGTTAGGAAGTTGATACGCTCTTTGTCTCAAAGAGCTCTTGATGTCTAGTACCAAATAAAAGGTGGCTACACATGGTGGTAGTGTTTGTGAGTGCTTATGAGTTGAATCAGTGAGTTGAAAAGGTGTTCAGTAATTTTTAGTCTTGTTTTTCTACAGTCCATATGCAATAAAAAACAGTTTGACCATAAAGAATCGTATAGCTTGTTGCACATTTGAATTATTTTGTGTTTTTCTGATTCATATTTTCATTGAAAACTTTGTGCTTTATTCTTGTTGCAACTACATGTGCTTGTGGTTGTGTTCTTGCTATTTTATGAGAGTTCATGTAGATTTGGTAGCTGATTTTGTAAAAAAACTCCTATTGTTCAACTATTTCTGGTCGCCACTGTAGTTACATTGCAGGATTGTTGAGGACATCATTGACCGTTTTCTACTTCTAAATTTTGGTGCACATGTGCCTAATATGATCTCTTCTAATTGAAATTAGAAAATCAGAGCCCATAGTGCAAAATAATTCCATAGAAGGTGGTCGAAGTTTGTTGTAGGTGTTTGATATGATTCTTCCTCACTGTAAAGACATGAATCAGTGCTGTAAAATTGACAAAATTTTTACCACATGCTTTTGTACAATTTTAGTACAAGATCCTATAATTAGATATGTAGAAAATGAGTTTCTTTGCAATTTGTGTTGAATGCATCATAACTTAACATTTCTGAGTGATTTTGGGTGCTAAATTCTCAAAAACTATAGGAGTTAAGGACCTCTTGCAATGATCTTTTGGGCTTGACAATAGAAGAATGTTGTTGCTCTTTCTAAGTACCGTACGCATTGGTCTCGTTTGGACACCGCCAGTACAAATCATTTTTTTTGTTAACAAAGTGGTTCACACACAATGGATATCACCTAGGTATTACATGACTATAGCCTAGATATTACAAGGGTATGACCTTGGCATGACATGGGTATCACCTTAGAAAAATATTTTATATCTTCCAAATTTTTTGGACACCCTCCATTTTCAATTAATTATGTACAAACGGGACCAATGTGTAGGGTATTAACTTTGCGGAAAAGGTAGTGATGCTCTTATCATATGCATGTCAAAAATCAATTGTGTTGCATCAAAAAAAAATCTGTAACTTGAGTACCAGGCCTTATTTTTTTGTCCATCTGGAGCCAAGTTGGCTATTTTCCCCCCAAAAAGAATATTCCCGGAAAAAGTGAGAAAATTATGATTTTATGTGGCCTAAACTTCATTGATGGCCATTGCAATATCGCCATAATGCCACTAATGAACAACCGGGACCCCAACCTATTGCCAAAAGGATGTACAATTCTATGTTTATGGAGATGAATTCTCCAAAATGGATACTTATGAAGAAAATTTGGTTTTGTATGGTATCAGGAGAAAGCCAGAAGTGCTACGTCTCCGTGGCCTCTATAGCCACTGTGGTTATCCCACTAAAGCGGAAAAAAGGGCTGTTGAGTACCATTGCAAGTGGATTGACGCCACAATCATCAGATTCAGCACAGTAGCTTAAGTCAGCACCCTTGAAATCTCCACATTCAACACAAACTCAGTGTGCAGAATCAATCAACCAATCATGCGCACAACCCAAGTTCAATGATTTTCACAGTTTCAAAGGAACTACAGTGGCAGTCTAAGTTCTAACCATATTCAACCAACAAGGAAACTGTAATTCCAAACTAACGACTTAATGAAACAATGCTACACTAAAAATGAAAATCAGTGTCACGGATTCCATCTATCTCGGTAAGTTCTTACTGTCAATCAAGGTGCTACACTGATTTTGATGTTTAGTGTCATGGGCAGTAAATGACTTGTAAATGCTGTAAGTTTTCACTCTTGATGAATATTTCTACGGACCATGTCCACTATGATCCCCTTCTGTGAGTAGTATAGATTGTTGTGCTCTTAGTAAAATTTTTAAATCAAAAGTAAAAGCTTACAGCATTTACAAGTCATTTACTGCCCATGACACTAAACATCAAAATCAGTGTAGTGTCACCAACACTAAATGTTGTCAATGTATCAATTTTTCTAAGGAAATACTTAATGTAATAACCCTACTACAATGACATAATAAAGCCCACTCACCAATACCATCCACTTCTACTATGTTCCTTGAATTTCATGAGGAAATGTAGGTTATCATTTTACAACCAATGTATTGACCAATGAATCTATCACTTATGGTAAACAACATTTCCTTCTTGAAATCTAAGAAGGGTGCAAAAGTGGATGATATTAAGCTCATTGGCATAATTGGATTGTCCTACATTATATAAATATTATCACTATTGTAGACAAGTACATTGTTCACTATATTGATATTGTCGATTCATTCAATTCCTATGGATCATCTATTCTAATTTACATCAAGCACATGCATGATTGGGTATTTGTTTTCATGTATTGATATTGTGGATTCATTCAACTCCCCTAGATCACCTATTCTAATTTACATCAAGCACATGCACGATTGGGTATTTGTTTTCAAGTATTGATATCGTGGATTCATTCAACTCCTGTGGATCACCTATTCTAATTTACATCAAGCACATGCATCATAAGGTATTTGTTTTCAAGCAAGTGTGTGCTAGTCAACGATTGCATTGGTAAATTTCCAATTATTGTAGAAACTCAAACCACTCCCCTCCACATTGTATTCAATGAACAGTGTAGTGTCATCCACAATGATACTACACTAAAAACCTCATTTAGTATATCCACACTATTTGATTCACAAATGCTATATTTTTTTTACTCTTGATGAATATTTTAATCAGCTATGTCTACAATTATCTGCCTCTTTGATTAGTGTAGACAGTTATACTCTTGGTAAAAATCTTCATAAAAAATTAAAACAATAGCTCTTCCAAATCATACAGTGTGGATACACTAAATGATATTTTTAGTATAGTTATCATTTTCAGTCTAAGCCTACATAAAAATGGAAAGAAACTAAAAGAAAATACCTCCAAATTTTCAAAAAATGGAATGGTATTAACCCCTAAAGCACCATGGCATTTTAGAGGAATATCTACTCCATTGATCAAAACATGTGAAGATGAACTCAAAGATGGGGCACTTGGTCCTTTAGGAGTTAAACCCAAAGGACCAACTGTATATTATGGGGACAACATTTTTCACTTTGACTGCAATTATTATTAAGTTGTACCATCAAAATTCACATTTTTTTATCACACCATCTCTTATATGTTTAGAAGAAAATTCTACTAAATAACATTCTCAAAAAGTTCACATTGGCAGATTTTAACCTCTAAACGACCATGCCACCGTTGGGGGGGCATTTTCCATTTTGGGCAAAATTCTATGGTCTCACTTTTGATCATGAATTTCAAACCTTTAAATTTTTTTTTAATGAAGATGCAACATAGTAGTAGCTATTTTACATATAATAATTTCCCCCTTTATTTATATATATATATATATATATATATATATATATATATATATATATATATATATATATATATATATATATATTTCTATCTTCATACCAAATTATAGTCTTTAGTGTAAAAATTCATTTGAATCCAAGTCAACTAAATTTACACATCGTTGGACAAGGGGGAAAATGAACTTTTTCTTGCATTTCAAATGTTGTGATCTTCATATTAGTGCGGTGGATTGCAACCAAAAGAACATGGCACGTTCATATAAAAGTCTATCTAAAGATCTTATGATTAAAAGTCCAGAATTTTAGTTTACAATGTGATTTTCATACCTCTTTCCAACAGTGGCAGATTTGGATTAGTTTTGGAGTAGAATTGGCCGTGGTCGTGTAGGGGATAATCAATGGAGTAGGGATTCCTCTAAAATGCCATGGTCGTTTCGGGGTTAATGGGAAGTACATGGCAATTTGCAGGGCAGGGAAGGAGGAGAGAAATGATTGTGGGCGAGAGAAAACTGGTCACGGTGGCCGAGAGAATGGGCGCCGAGGTGTGGGACGCGGCGGTATGGAATCCAGGAGGAAAACATAAAATACAGGCTCCCGGGGATATAAATAATGATTATTGGGAAGGAAAGGCGGGGTCAAGGGGCGCGCCTGCCACAGGCGAAGATTGTCCCATCCTGCTGCTAGAATATCATTGTTCCGGCATTGCAGCGCCGAGGTCCGCCATGTTGTGCTCCCAGTTTTCGGGGGCTGCCAGCCTTTCATTCTGTCTGCTCCTCCGTTCTCCGGGGCAGCCCAGCACCGTTGAAACTTGCCGCTGGCTGTGGAGTGTTGCGCTCACCCACCGCCCGCCGCTTGGTGCTTATCACCAAGGTTCCTCCTCCGGAAACAAACGCGCCGGATCCAACACGCCGTTACTACTGTGCTTCCGCGACGTCCCTGCTACAAATACATAGCCTTATAATCTCTCACAGATTATAAGCTGTGAGAGATTAAAAGCCTATGTATTAACCCCTAATGGACCACGACCCCTTTCGCTCTAAAACCAATCCAAAATTGCCACTGCCAAAAAGAGACATAAAAATCACATTTTAAAGTGAATTTCGGATTTTCAACCGTAAGATCTTAAAATAGACTTCTATATAAACATGCCACAAAATTTTGGTTGCAATCCACCGCACAGATTGGTAAATTTTAGTGTTTAAAGTCAAAACAATGGTTCATTTTCTTCCCTCCGTTGAGTAGATGAGCAGACTTTGACTTCACTTTGTATCAAATTTTTGCATTGTACAAGGTCTAAATCTCTTACCATTGTCTTAAGCATGATGTTATTTCCCAACACACCAATTGTTAGAGGTAAAAAAGGGGTGTACCATATTCAAAACAAGTGTGCCAGGAGTGGAGGTTCAAAAATTGCCATTTCACGTTTTATTTTTTTGTGAACTACGTATGTATTTAAATGATAATCCAAACAGTCAATAAGAATTTTTTCACCACATATTGTTGTTGAAAAATAAAAAGTGAAAAATATGAAGATCTCTAGGTTTTATGTAGAGAAGATGAATTTTTTTTTTCCCCGTTGCCTAACAATGTGTGAAAATGTTTGACTTGGAATATAATGCCTTTTTACACTAAAGACAAGATTTTTTTGAAAATTTCCAAAGAAGTAAATATTCTTTATATGTGTGAAAAATCTCAATGTCAATAGAAACTTTTGTCAAAATTTTTGGAGGTGCCCAGAGTCCCCACTTTTGGCTTTAAGTGGTACTAACTTTCAAACCACAAATCCAAAAAATAAAATAAAAATATGTCCACGAAGCTCTTATCAGAGTCAATCTAGAATAAAAATTTCAAAGAAAATGGATTTTAAAAAAAAATTTAGGAACCTGCCCAAAATCAGAAATCCCCTCGAAGAAGATTTGGTCATTTAGGGGTTAAGGCGTCTCACAGATTATAAGCTGTGAGAGATTAGAGTTTTCCTGAAAGTCACCAAAATACACTGGATAGGTACCCCAAATCTTAAGGTCTTATGTTAGGGCCGCTTCACACTATGCCCAAGTCGAGAGGCCGACCGTCAAAAGTCCAAACCCCAAATCATTACGCCCAAAAAAATCAACCAAAAAAATCAACCAAAATAAATCAGCCCAAAAATTCGGTTTGTTAAATCTAAAGGTCTAGATCTTGTCAATTTTTTATTATTTTAATAAAAGAATTCGATGGACTCTCGATTGTAGTTTGGGTCGACTAAAATGGGCGACCTAAGTTTTGCTCGAGAGGCCGTCGTTTTGGCGCCAAAACAACCCAAAAGTGTTGCCATGTAGGATGACGGCCTTTGGAGTTTGGGTACAAGTGTGAAGGCCCAAAGTCCGGACTTTGGCCATTCTAACAATCTCATTGGTGGTAATCGACGGCCTTTGGAGTTTGGGTACAAGTGTGAAGGCCCAAAGTCCGGACTTTGGCCATTCTAGCAATCTCATTGGTGGTAATCGACGGCCTTTGGAGTTTGGGTACAAGTGTGAAGGCCCAAAGTCCGGACTTTGGCCATTCTAGCAATCTCATTGGTGGTAATCGACGGCCTCTTGACTTGGCCACCAAGTGTGAAGCGGCCGTTAGCAACCGGGACCACATGCACATGGTGTCTTGCCTTGGGAAAGGGCTTGGGGAAACTTTGGTCAACTCTTTGAGAACTCATGGTACTATGGGGGAACTTTAGCTTGCATGGGGTAGGGCCCAAGAACATTAATTGCAAGCGTTTCATTGGTGCAGAAAAAGGCGATATGAATTTCTTCATGCTCTTTTTTTAGCGGTTTATACATCTCATACTGTCTGGCACCATATTCCTCCTAACTTGTCCCTTCAGGAAGCACTTTCACAAAAACTCTATTATAAACCAAGTTAAGACGTCTCTGCAACAATTACATAGGCTTATAATCTCTCACAGCTTATAATCTTCCATGATAGGATGACTGCCTTTTTTTTTACACAAGCAAAGAGAACCTTTACTGCAAAGGGGCGGGGGAGAAAAACAAGAAGGCCCAGGAAGACCCCGCCAGGACTGGCGAGGTCGAGTGAACACTCGGACCAAATTAAGTGTTAGCAGAGAGCTTAGACCTAGTGTTAGTTCTAAAAGAGCAAGGAAGCGAATTCCACCGCGGCTTCTCATCAACCCGGGACGCTAGAACGTCGTTGCACCACGACAGATCTTTGAACCGCTTCGAGAATTTCGAGCTCTTCTCCGGGGCCTGAGTACTCCTCGACTGCGCCTTGGACCATGCGACACGCGCGTAGTCCACCAAGCTGAGCCAAACTTTAGCTCTCAGTTTCTCGCTGGTCCACTTGATGTCATTAAACATCATATTGTTTCTTTCGCACCACAACTGCCACAAGATAATACCTCTCATCAAAAGCTAGATCTTGCTAATGGAAGAAAACCGCCTTGGAATTCGGTGTCCAAAAATACCATGCTTCCAAGTTGGAGTGAAGGTACGAGACTGAACAGCCTCCCTGGGGGTGTCAAGTGCCCTGCTCGTATCAATGGAGGCCTCATCCTTGTCGATACTAGCCGCCTCCTCGCGCACATGCAATGGGACAGGCTGAACTTCTTGGATATTAAACTGCTATGAGTATAAGTTCAGTCTGGGAACCCCTTTCCTACGCTGCCACTGCGCGCTGTTCATAACGTCCGCGCTGCCCTTGTTCTTGTGAGTGGCCTGGTTGATGTGCCGACTTGGCCGCATTTGAGTCAGTAAGCTGGCACCCCAGGTCCATGCCTCTTGAGCGGAATTTCACTCCCAAAACCTGTGGAGGATCGTCTCAGGGGTGCCGTGATCACACGCTCTGCAGTTTTGATCAACGGACGACTGGGTCCTCCCTCTCCACACATTGACTACAGTGGCCTTGTGCTAAATAGCCCAGATGAGACCAACCTCTTTCTACGTCTTCTCCGGGTCCCAAATATTAAGCCATTTGTGTTTATATGACACTAGGAGGATCCCCCTCCACTTATTCTCAACAACCGAGGGCACAAGGTGCCTTCGCTGAAGAAGCATGCGACCTATTCTGGCAGAGAAATCCATCAATGGGACCTCTTCATCCCACTTAAAACGCTCAGGTTCCACGTAAGCATGTCGTTCCTTCCGTAGAATAAATGCGTGGTGGTCTTCCTAGTGCCTCTGATGACCTTCGCAACCCGCAGGCGCCAGATCATGCCAAAATGTGTAGAGATCCAATCCTCAGCTTGGAAACACCACCTGGGCGGCCTCGTCGCGACCTTATTCCAGTCCAACCAGACTATCCTCTATAACCATTGGGATGCCGCCCTAACGACATAAACCTCACGACTAGAGGGGATCTCCAACCGTTGCCACCCAGACCTGGTTGGAATCTTTCACCGACTTGGACCACTATGGTTGGCAGTCGAGCTTCAACGGCATCGAAAACCCCAATCCATTCGCCCGGTGTCGTGTACAGGTTGTCTCTCCGCAGAAGCTGACTCCAAGTATTCCACAGGTTTTGCGTAAGAACACGCCATACTCCTCTTTCCGCCTCCACGAGGGCGTGATTGACCTGCATCTCATCGAAATTGAAAAAGCGAACGATGTTCCAGATGTCTCGGTACTTGCGCATACCTTGTTTCTGTAGCTCAAGCGCCCGCAAACGGGCGAACCCCGGCCTGAACGGCAGGGCAAAACCGCATATTGCAGCACATAAATTCATCTAACGTAGCCGGTGGAATGTATTTTAGCGTAGGCAGGATTGACTTCCATGCAGACGTCACTCTGTTCCACACAATTGAACCCCTCTTGGACTGGTGCTTGTGCATCGTAAAGTAGTCAAGACTGGTATCCCACCTGCTATTGGAAAAGGGTTGGGACGAAGCGAGGCAGAATCTGAGCAGGGCGTGCAAGTTGGACTCCCTAGGCTCCATGGCCTTCAGTACCCACTTTGCCATGAGTGCATTCGTTGCATCTTCGATATTAATCAAAATAAGTCCTCCTCGGGTTTTGGGCTAGCAACACTGCAACCAGCTTACCCGGGTGCGCGACCACCTCGTTTAACCTGAGGCCATGTAGCTCATAATGATCCCCTTGACTCGCATGATACCTCTTTTAGTGCCTCCCTATATAGACAGGAAAAATAGCGAAGCTGACAGAAGGACGCTATTAACGATCACACTTCTTCATCTGGGATTGAGTTTCGTAGAACTCCAGTACACTAATTTTTGGAGATGCGCTCGTAAAGAAGGTTGTCCACTGAACTTGTGGATAACGACATTCCAAATGGGGAGCCCAGTAGCTTCCCAACGTCATCAATTTCGGCCCATGTAATATCGAGCTGGTCAGTCCATAGTGGTTTGCCCATACCCCCCCAGTCTTGCCAATACCCACAGGATTTGGTCCAATTGATCACCAAGCCGGTAGCAAGGCAAAAGTTGTTAAGCATATGGATCAAATTCCTTGCTGGTTCTTCTTTCCCAAGAAGAGTGAATGATGTATCATCGGCATACTGTGCAAGAATCTTTTGCCGTCCTTCACACGGGAGCTTGATGCCCTCCACTCGTCCGTTGTGGGCCTCTACTTCAACCATAGTGTTCAAGGCTTATGCGACAATAATGAAAAGATATGGTGCGAGTGGGCAACCTTGTCTCACTCCTCTTTCAATTTTAAAAGCCGGGCCGGGTTTGCCATTCACCTTGACTGCAGATGTGGCGTCTTGGAAGAGGATTCTTACCATTGCCACAAACGCGCCTGGAAAGCCAAAGGCATCCAGTACCTTGTAAAGGCATTCCTAATCAACCATATCGTAAGCTTTAGTGAAGTCCAGCTTCAAAAAGAGTAAAGGTTAATTCGATTGCTCGGCCCATGACATAGTTTCGTGGGTGAGCAGCAAGTTGTCCAAGATGTAACGAAGTGGAAGAAAAGTTGACTGTTCAAGGCTGATAATATCCATGAGGATCAGCTGAAGACGTCTCTGTAGCAACTTAGCAAAGATCTTGTATGCCGTGTTCAATAGAGAGATTGGTCTCCACTTGGACAAGGATCGGCGCTCTCCCCCTTTGTGTAGCAGCGCAAGCAAGCCGTGCGACATTCCTGGGAGCAATTTGCCTACTCTTACGCTAGTCCGATCATGTCACTGAAGTCAACACCTACAAGCTCCCAGTATGTGGTGTAGAAATCCACTTATAATAGTAACCTGGTCACAATATAGGGGCCCAAGGTGTTGAAATTTCCTGCCCTTCTAGCTCGATAGCGCCGAATGAACGTGACGATGCTCAAATGAGAACAATGGGAATCGAACCCGGACCACCGCTACAACACAACCATGTATTTTCCAAACAACCTGGCAATGTCAACAATGTGACGACCAACAAAACCAACCTTCTACTTCTATACAACAGAATACACCCCAAACAATTACTTTACAGTGTACTGGTTCTTGGTTTCTGGTATACAGTGTCCACCCTGAGAGGGGTTAGTAGTCCTATACCACTGTTGTTATGTCCTGTGGGCATATCATCAAGGGTAGGTCGAACGGACACTATATTCACGCCAACCCATAGAGGTCTAGTGTTCTTCTTCTTCTTCTTGTAGAAATCCACTCCCACTCCGTCAGGGCCCTTTGGCTGCCTTTTGGATTTGGCAAGAACCCATCTTTTTCTCTCTAGTGAGAATATGACTTTTCATTGAATTTTCATCCATTTGATCATTTTTCATTCGTTGGTGAAAGTTGGCGATGGAACAATTTTGTTTAACCTCTAAAGGACCATTTGTACCTGCAGGTTCCTAAAAATCCATTTTTAAGATAACTTCTTGAAATTTTTAGTGAGTGTGTAAAGGAAAAATATGCCATTATCTTGAGTTAAAGTATGTTGACACAGTGGAAAAAAAAGATTTTGCACTCTTCAAATGCATATATCTTTCAATCTGTAATGTCAAAGTTTACCAAACTTTTAAGGTGTCTTCTCGTAGTAGTTAGCTTGAAGATCCAACGATTGAAAATAGTGAAACATTGTTTTAATAAGTCTAATATTATCTCATCTCAAAGTGGCACCTTGGGGTGGTTTTGGTGAAGCACAACTTAGGCCCGGTCCTTCAGGAGTTAAAGATGAAATAGAGTTGGATGTGGGCTTTTCAAAAAATCAAGAAAGTCATCTAACTCTATGTAGCCACATATAGACCCTAAATAGAAACTCCAATATAAATTTTGGTATTCATGATCTAAATTGACATCGGTGTAAGCTACGTGAAATCACTAAAAGCCCACCTCATCACTTTTGAGATAAGTAATAATAAGATATTGGAGTCAAACTTGAGATAAGTAATAATAAGATAAGTTGTAATTGCTACTAACTTAAACCTATGCCAACGTACAACCTGTGCTACCTATGCCTCCATGCTTAACAAAACAAGCTTATAATGAGATTAGTTTCATTAAGTTTGTAGTGGATAATTGGGCAATCATGTCAAAAAAATCGTGGATTGTATGTTATGTGTGCCCAATCTTCCACTACCCAAGAGCAATGCTAGCAAGTCACCGGAAAGGTAACTGCAACGGAAAGTCTCTCGGTTCAATGGCACTTTTCTCCACAACGACTCCCCACTAACGGTGTGAGCCGCGAAAACGGCTCACGGTGACGAATGGACCACGCACCGTGTCCATTAAGGTTAACAAGTAGTGGAAATGGGTTATCCCATTGGTTAGCTCTTGGTTTTTTTTTATCAAAATGGCTAAATAGCCTTTTCGTTCACTAATTCCTTAATAGGAGCCACTTTATGGCAACCACGGATTTTATTAAGTTAACCAAAAAATAATTAGGAAGGAAAAAATGAAGAGAAGATTAGGAAAAAACAAAAACAATAGAAAAGAAGGAGAAATAGAAGTGGTGGAGAAGAAATTACCTCCTACCGAGTCGGGGACCACAATTGGCCACGGTGAAGAAACCACGGGAAAAAAAATTAAGAGAAGAAGAAGAATGATGGGAGGAGAAGGAAAGAAAAGAAGGAGGCTTAAAAAGCCCTTAAGAAAGTAGTTTAGAAAGTCCAAAAGGCTTGGGGAAAAACCCTCACCATCACTTGGTAAATTAATCCTAATCCCAAGCAAGGGGAATTCAATCTAGGTAGATTAGTTAGATTTAGCACCATTGAATTTAGCATAATAGCTCACTTATTGGAGATCATGGACACACATGTGGCATGGGGTTAAAGTGAGATTTAGATATTCCTTGGTTAGTGGGACACCCACTTTTGTTAAATGCAAGGGTGGCACGAAGATAAGTAGTCATAGGGTAATAGGTTTTTTAAGGAGCAAGTCATTAATGGAAGAAGGCAAAGGCGACGGGGAACATCCTTGGGAACGCAAGGGGAGCAAAGGCTTGGGGGGTTACCCCCTGGAGAAGCTCATTCGTGTGTAGGGAGAGTGCGGGGAATGAGAGAGAGACGGGGGAAAAAAGACTGAGATTGTGAGAGAGAGCCAGAAGTCCCAACCACGAACAAGAGGTGAATTAGGTACAAGCTGGAGCCGAAGCACAAGAGGGCAAAGATCACAAGAGCACGAGCTGGAGCCGAAGCACAAGAGGACAAAGATCACAAGAGCACTAGCTGGAGCTGAACCACAAGAGGACGAAGATCACAAGAACACGAGCAGGATCACATGAGCACGAGCTGGAGCCGAAGCACAAGAGGGCGAAGATCACAAGAGCACAAGCTGGAGCTGAACCACAAGAGGACGAAGATCACAAGAACACGAACATGAGGTGAATTAGAGCACGAGCTGGAGCCGAAGCACAAGAGGACAAAGGTCACAAAAGCACGAGTTGGAGCCGAAGCACAAGGGGACGAAGATCACAAGAACACGAGCAGGATCACAGGAGCACGAGCTGGGGCCGAAGCACAAGAGGGCGAAGATCACAAGAGCACGAATTGAAGCCGAAGCACAAGAGGACGAAGATCACAAGAGCACAAGCTGGAGCTAAACTACAAGAGGACGAAGATCACAAGAACACGAGCAAGATCACAGAAGCACGAGCTGGAGCCGAAGCACAAGAGGGCGAAGGTCACAAGAGCACAAGCTGGAGCTGAAGCACAAGGGGATGAAGATCACAAGAGCACGAGCTGGAGCCGAAGCACAAGAGGGCGAAGGTCACAAGAGCACAAGCTGGAGCCGAAGCACAAGGGGATGAAGATCACAAGAGCACGAGCTGGAGCCGAAGCACAAGAGGGCGAAGGTCACAAGAGCACGAGGTGGAGCCAAAGCACAAGGGGACGAAGATCACAAGAGCACAAGCTGGAGCTGAACCACAAGAAGACGAAGATCACAAGAACACGAGCAAGATCACAAGAGCACGAGTTGGAGCCGAAGCACAAGAGGGCGAAGATCATAAGAGCACAAGCTCGAAGACCAAGGATGGAGGGTGAATCGAACTGAATCAGGGAGCCTCTCCTCTCCCTCGGACTCGTAATCAATTCCTTGTGCATGAAAGGAACCCTAATTTTTTCTAGTAAAAAAAATCACGCGGAAGCGCTACCAATTTTTCACTAGGATTAGGGTTTGCTATCAACTCAACCAAGCAATCGGTTTAATCTACAATAGTAAGTGAACGCAGCTGGAGGCTCATGCATGGTGTAGCGTTTAAGTAGGGCTAATTGTGTGAATGCATGTGGTATGCACGTGAATTGATTTATGAGGTTCTAATCAAGTTCACAAGGTTAAATTGAACCTATCCAAGCTTTGAAACGACGAAAACGGAGCTTTAAAGGGAAACTTATGCTTGATTTAAGATTGGGTTCAATCTAAGGCTGAATTCAGCCATCACAGCACTAATCATCAACGAACCTCCTTAAGAGACCACGCTTTGGGTCACCATGCTTGCATGAATGGTTGAAGGACGGTTGCACAAGGGACTGTATCCCACATTTAGGGTCTTGTGTTCAAGATAAGCCACCCGTTAGGGAGTGGTTTATTTGGCTCACAAACGGTTTGGACCTTGACCCTTTTGAGGGCCTCCCTTCAAAACCAGACTCTCACGGAAAGAAGAGCCTCTTCTATAGTGCACTGGTTCACTCCCTCAACCGCCCTTGCATTGTTCATTTTCCTCGCTTTTCATTGTTCATCACTTGTGTCCGTGCACTTTTTGTTAGGATTATTGTAGTTATGGCATCCCATGACCAAATCTTAGAGAAAGTAAAAGAAACAAATCAAAAATTGTGGTGACGTGGCCTAGGGAGACATGATTCGATTATGTGGTTGCGAAATATTTCGTGAGGTCCAACTAGCTACTGGAGAGCCCACCGTTGAATCTCATCCACAATCAAAATTAATCCCCTAGACACGTGCCATGGCGGGCCCATTCAAGGGCAAGTGTCGGCGTTGCTCTAACTCCTTGTCATATTCACATATTCAATTAGATGCCTAGGAGTAATCCAAGAACATGGCATAATTCCTCCCAACAAATTCTTATTATATACTCACATCAACTCTTGCACGGATTTGCGTAAATATCCTGGTCAAGCGTTGCACTAAGCCTCAAGCTTGGAAGGGTGGGGGAAGGTAGGGACCAAACCGGACCCTATTTTTATGTTGGAGGGGGCCCTATCTGATCAACAGGGAGGGCCTTCGAGATTAATTTGGGGACACAGGCCCGAAATTTGGCAAAACAATTCCAAAAAAAGCCTCTAGAGCCCCAAAAGTTAAAAGGCCAAAAAAATGGACCACCCAAGGCTCAGGCTTGGTGCAAGGATTTGCCTATCTACCCCGGTCGAGAGGTGCACTGAACCACATGCTCGGCGGGGCTTGGAAGGGGTGGGACAAAACCTGCCCCTATTTTTGTGTTGGAGTGGGGCCCTACTTGATCCATTAGGGGTCTTCTAAGGATAATTTGGGGCCGTAGGCCCTAATTGTGACCAATTTTTTTAAAAAACCTCTAGGATCCTAAAACGGGTAGGGCCAGAAAAATGGACCCACCCGAGGCTGAGGTTTGGTGCACCCCTCGACCGGGGTCAATAAGGAGATCCTTGGTGCAACGCACGACCATGGTAAATAGGGAGATCCCTATTGCACTTTGTGCTCCGTAATGCGATGCGAAAATTACCAAGCCCTCCACTAAGTCCTCTACTGTACTCAGTTTTGACCGGCGCTATCCACGTGCGCCATATTTAGCTACAAGTTGTCTGAGGTTCAGGTGTACAGTGAAGTAAGAGAGAGTTGACAGTGGACAGCCACTTGATATTTCAAGGGGCGTGAACAAGTGTTTCTCCCAACTTGTTCCAACTGGTTCCAACTTCCAAGCCCCCGCCTAGCAATCAGAATCACTGGCCCCTGCCTAGGATTCTGCCTTCTAAATCGGTCGTCCTGGCTTCCGGGGCGACTCACGATAACTTCCCCATTCACTCACACGACTCGCATATTATGCATTATAATATCATCCGCTTCACGAAATGCTGGTATAATATCGTGCATCATTCCCAAGACTCAGAGATAACTTCCGCCTGCCGCGCTCTTGGATGGATGACATGACAAACTCATAGCTCTTCGTCCATCCGTACTAGCTCTGACGTTCTGATATTGTTCTGGCACCCATTCATTCTCTTGGTTCTTGTAGCTGCTGCTTAGTGTTTGGATACGGATATTGGTGGCGTTTGGAAACCACCTGAATCTATGGAGTGCTCAGGTATTTCTTCATTCTACTCCACCTCTTTCCTTCCGTTTTCTGAAGACATTTCCCACACAAGCTCTGGCAGTGTCAGTGACGTCGCAGTGCAAGCATCTATCTTGTATAATGTGTCATTGTATCACATCTGTCAAGAAGATGACTTATCAGAACATGTGTTTGTTTTGAGGTTGCATACGGTGGTACGATTGGTCAGCTTCAATGAAAATGTTGCAGGTTTTTTTTTTTTTTTTTTTTTTTTTTTTGACACAAGCAAAGGGACTTTTTTTTGACACAAGCAAAGGGATTTTTTTTTGACACAAGCAAAGGGACTTTTTTGACACAAGCAAAGGGAATGTTGCAGGTTTTTCAACTGGTTAACTCTGGTTATGGATATTGTACATGCTAGAGGAGATTGGTGTGATAAGCTGATAAGGGCAGTGGCATCTTCCGAGGAGGAGATGCATGATAAGAGCAAATAACTTAACCTGCAATATCATATGCACCTTAGGAATGGCATCGAAGGCACCAAATCCCTATGAGCCCCATGATTGCATAGGAATAAATGCCATATGCTCAAAGCATCATATTACCAGCTTCCAATGTAAAATGCCACCTACTGCTGCTGAATGACAGAAACACAGACTACTGTAGTACTGCGCTAAAAATGAGAATTAGTGTCACGAATTCTAATACTCTTGCTCAAATTTGATTGCCGTATGTGGTACTACACAAATTATGGTATTTAGTGTTAGCAATACTAACCCCTAAATTTCCAAGAGTCCCCCGAGGGAGCTCTTGTAATCTTCTATGGGGACTCTTGGAAACTTAGGGGCTAACTATGAATACAAACACTAAATGTCAACAAATTCCAAAATGTGACGAACACTAAATATAAATCTAACACTATTTGACAACTTTAGAAAATTTTGGAGTAGGAAAAAAATGCTACATGTTATACGTACTATATTTAAATGAAGTATGTATGAGCAATTAAAGTGCAACTGCATAATTAATGGCAAGATGAGGTGTAAGGCTTTGCCGCCTCCTTAAATTGACTTGATTTTTATTGTTATTTTCTTCAATGCAGTGTACACTCTAAAGTTGTTTACATTTAGAGTTATCTATATATTGAAGTAAGTGACAAGAAATGCCAAGCTACACCTAATACAATACTTTGTGTAGTGTCACCAACACTAAATGTCAATAATAATTGATGGGTCCAACAAGGTACCTTATGTGATATATACAAATACTATCACTAATGTAAATGAATAGTACACTTACTGCAACACTAGATGCTATGTGGCACTAATTGTCATTTTTTGTGTAGTGTCACTACAATATCACAACAATCACTATTCTCAGAGTGACTTAAGTAGAAAAATTTCAAGAGCCCTTGACTACATCGTGGCTAAGTTTGGGGATCCATCATTTTCCGGCCAGGGTGAATTGACCCCCTCGCTGGGACTTATCCGAGGTGGGCCCCATCTTAACTGCATGGGGTCATTTTTCTGGCCCTCTTATATGGGGGGGGTCCAGAGGATTTTTTGGATTCTTTGGAACAAATTTGAGGCCTATGGCCATAGTTTACTGCAATGGTCCCTCCCTTGTTATAAATAGGGCCCCATCCAAAAACAAAATAGCTCTAAATGTAAACACCTCGTGGCCCCCTCGGAAAAGTCCGAGCGAGGGGGTCAATTTGCCCTGGCCTCATTTTCCTCTGTTGCAAAAGTGTTTGGAGATGAAGTAAGTATGGTGGTAATATCTACGGCCAAGGCGAATTGACCCCCTCATTGGAGGATTAGTGGATGGACGGAGGTGGACGAGGACCATTCCCCTCCTTGTTCCCCCTTTAACCTAATTTTAGGGTTTAGAGAACCCTTGGGAGGGTTTTAGGGTTCAGGATTTTAGGAGTTAGGGTTCACCCTCTAGAGTTTAGGGTTTATAGGTGGTGTTTAGGGTTTAGAGTTTGAATGAAGCTAGGGGAATGGATAGGAGAACGGAGTTGTGGGAACGGGCAAGGAAACGGGGAGGGGATGACCTTGTCCACCTCAGTCCATCCACTGACCTCCCAATGAGGGGGTCAATTTGCCCTGGCCTAATGTCTACATGTCAAACTTTTTGCAACTGGGAAGTGCTAATGGATTCCGTTTTTGAGAGAGAATTTCGTATTTTCTCCAAAATTCTCAAAGTACTCAATGCATGCAGTGCTGGCACAAACCATACCCATACTTGGGAAGTTGACAAAACCAATTAAGAATCAGAATTTCTGCCCCAAGTTGCACACCATATCTAGTTGTACACCATACTAGACCCCATGCCTTGTGAATCTTGTGTAATTGTTGCTTTCAATAAACACCAAAAGTATCTATCCATCATTTCAGAGTCAAACACCATCTTCTGGATCCAAAAACCAACCCTTGAATCAAAACTACTAACCCGTCTCAAAGGTAGGACAACCGAAAACCGACTGGCGACCCAATCCAGCTCCCTTCTTTACGATTCCTAGATTCTACGGAGGATATGTACCATGTCTTTACGCATTTATCATCGGATACATAATCAATATGGTGACCGGGTACATTTCTTCCCTGAATTCTATAAAGGGTATAGAAGGGAGAAGTATTGGGTGGCTAGTCAATTTTGGATTTCCTACCTTAGTTGCAAATGTTGAATTCTTGCAAACATAGATTGAACAATTAAAGATATTTTTAGTGGACATGATGAAAATATTAATGAACTAGAATAATCTTTGCTTGATGCATTAATCCCTAAAGCACCGAGACCACGGTTTTTTTTTTGGCTTCAAAAACTTGGCGGGAACAAAGACTAGTGGTCTAGATGTGGAGGGAGGAAATTTGGTTGGCGCAAACCAAGCAGTGGTGCCTTAAATAAAAACCCTGACTGAGACTATGTTTCACCAAAACCACCTCAAAACTGCCTCTCTAAGATGAGACGTTGCAAGACTAGTTAGAATATTTTTTTCTTCTATTCTCAACCTCATGATCTTCAAGTTAGATACTATAAGAAGACACTCAAACAATTTTGTAAACTTAGACTGCATGCTAAAAACATGCATTTGAAGAGTGCAATATGGTTTTTTCTTCCTTGTGCATAAAAGGTCAATGTACTTTGACTCAAGATAATGACATATTTTTCCACAATAGATTGCATAAATATTATGTATCTATGCTCTACCTTGTGTTAGGTCACTTCACACCGAAAATCACAAGTAACAGAGGTGTTTTGGATCAAAGATATGGACTTGCAATGACTAGGGGTATAGAAAGTTCCCATTTACTTTGGAAAACAATTTTCTTTTTCAAATTAAAAAATAATTGTTGACTCTAAAACCTAAATGGTAGATCAAATTATTATGCCCTTCTTCAAACAGGAAAAGAAGAAACCACTAAAAAAATAAAATTAAAAAAATTCTTGATTTCTACGCATTTTAATGTAAAAGCAATGAGGGTTGCCAAGAAATTTCCTTCTCTACTACCCACAACAATAATCTGCACTATTTAGCTCTACAATAGTACCATTTAGCTCTATAGTACCCTAACGCCTTGCCCACTCTCCGCGTTTGAAATTCAACACTATTAAAAACTTTAGTTTCATGCTTTTAGGAAAAGATTCTCCCTGTATGAAACTACTTATCCACATCTCTAATATAAATTTTAGAAATCCATGATCTAAATTAACATTGATGCACGCTATCCAAAATCATTAGAAGTCCACCTCCAGACTTTTGGTCTTTAGGGGTTAATATATGCAAACAATGGAAGTGTATTTAGGGGAAGGTTATATATGTGCTACACAAATGTTACCAAATCTGGATCCAAAGCAAGCTCGTGCGACTTTCAAACTTACAAAATACATGACAATAATTACAAGTACCTTTGTCCAAAACAAAGTAGTGGGAGCAAATTTGAAAAGGGAGATAGACAAAGGTCCTACTAAAAGTTATAAACTATTTTACTCTATTGAATAATTCCTTATTATGCTCAACCTTAGCTAAGGATGATCTATAGTAGAAATAACATCATGAGAACAACTCAATTATGCCCTAGATTTGTCACCATAAAAAGAGAGTATTTATCTAGCTAAAGAATGTTATGTAGACAACTAATGTAGGACAACCCAAAACCGACTAGCAACCCAATACCACTCCCTTCTATACCCGTCCTAGATTTCAATGATAAAGTGTGGCCCATCATCACATCACTTATAAATTCATTGGTCAATGCATAAGTTATGTAAAGACATGCTACATTTCCTCCCTGGAATCTCTGGGAAGAGTGTAGAAGGGAGCAGTATTGGATTGCTAGTCGGTTTTTAGGGTTTAGGGTTTTCGGTCCTACCTTGTATGTGACAAAAAGACTTTGTTGGCATATAAAGACCCTTCCACCCATGATGAATAAGAAATTTGAAGGCACAGTTTATTCAAAATATGCTGATTTAAAATGTCAAAAAGCAACAGGTCATTGAAATTTTAGCCATCTACTTTATGAATACAATGATTGCTTATTGAGCAACAAATTTACTTAATAATTCATGTCACTGTATTACATGCAGAAGTTTAGGCCCACAATGTGCAAATTCATGATGGTTCATGGAAAATGGCCTTGGATGGTATGTAAGCAATCATAGAGAGAATTGTCACAATGAGGCACAGTCTCCAAAAACCACTGTGTAAGACAAAACCCAGTTGTGAAACAACAATTCTAAAATTCCAAAACTCCCATGCACACTACAGTACCCCTGTACAAATACATATGTGCAACACAGTGTACTGGTAAAGAATTACCGTAGGGAGTGCCTCATTACAGTTACAGAGGTTTGCCTATCTCCTCTGAGTGTGAGATATCAGTCTACTCTAAATTACAACTATTTTTGAATAAAGAAATGAAAAAAATACAAACCATTTTTGAATAAAGAAATGAATGGAATTAGAAGTCCTGGAGTCATAGTTGTTGATACGAGACAACACTAGTGGAGGCAGACAATCTCCCAAGATATCCAAACTGGTGTCAATCTGCCATCAATTTAGACCACAACGATAAGTCTCCAGTAAAAAATCCGTGCAAAGACCTGGTTGCAGAAACTCCAGAGAAGGCCAGTTTTTCTTCCCAAATATGAACTCATCCAGGAAATGTGCAGAAGAATCTTCACCTATTTCCATTTGTGCTTTCCATGCTTGAAGCCCTTCATGCCCTTGAATTTTTTGCCATGCTTGAATTTGCCATGGCCATACTGCATGTGTCCATATCCACCATGCATGCCAGGGACCATACCAGGATGTGAACCGTGATGTGAACCGTGATGCATTAAACCATAGGCGCCCGCCAAAGCTGCAGCTCCAGCCACTACACCTCCTACAGGAAGAATACTTTAGTCAGATCTAAGTAGTTTCAAGAAGTAAATGCAAATTCAAGAGTGTGTTCCAGAAAGTATAACACCGATTTTTCTAGTCACTTTTCTGCTTGTGATTGTTATCTGTAGCACTGTGTTCAAGTAACTGACCAAAATGAGTACTATATCCTGCAGAATGCCCAAATTTCTATTCGCATACTGTACAGCAAAGAATGAGTTTCTGATCATAATCACATCGAATCATCACACTCTCCTTAACAAAACACAGACAATGATTCTAGCGATAAAAAATTGAAAACACATGCCTTTCACAACTTATCAATCACATGATGAAACAAACAGCAATGACCAAGACTTACAGCTTCAAAGAGCCCTCAGCTTGCACTACCACCGAAATGAATAAGACAAAACCAGAGCACATTCAGTACTTACCGATGGGAACTCCACTATGCCCAGCTTGTGGGTACCCAGCGGGAACTGCACCATATGGCGATACTGCAGGAGGATAACCGTAGGCACCCTGAGGAGGGTAGCCCGCGGGGACTTGAGGATATGCAGAAACCTGCGGGTACCCTTGCTGCGGATACCCCTGCTGCGGATAACCCTGCTGTGGATAGCCCTGCTGTAGATAGCCCTGCTGTGGGTAACCTTGTTGTGGATATCCTTGCCCTGGATATGCTTCCGGTGGGTACCCATGTTGTGGAGGATATCCCCCAGAATGCCCAGATCCATACCCATGCGTAAACCCTTGCACCAGATGTCCAAAGCCTTTCTCTTGACTCTGTACAACATCAACATGGAGAAAAACATCAGAGAATCACTGCCAATCCTTGAAAAACCATACATAACTGGTGCCAGAGTGCAACTCCCTATTCCTTAACATGGCATGGGTCAAAGGTATTCTCTCCATCTTTGGATCACACATATTCTGACACCCTTAATCTGATATCATCACAAGGTACAACATACAGTAGTTTTACCAAACAGGAAAAAAAATGCACAAACTCTACTCTGAAGATCGAAGAAAAACACACAAACTAAAAAGACACAATCAGGGTAATGCACAAAACAAAACCCTAATTTATTTTCCCATCGGCATAGAAACCATCAAGAGAAGAAAAGAACAAGGCAGAACGCAACTACAACAAACTTGGAAGAAGCGATCAAACACTTACATCGTTTCCTCCGCTGGGATTCACCGGAATCTCCTTGGCTTGCTGATCGAACGGGGCGCTAGGATTCTGCGGATTGTAAGGATTATTGGGATCCATGTTGAACTCCAAAGATCCACACCGTGGCAACTGAAAAACCGAGAAAACTAGCAGCGCTGTAGCTAAGAAAAATATTTTCGCAACGAGTGTGATAGAAGTTGCAGCAAGCGGAAGTTTGTAGAGCGGACACGCTACGCGTCTGGAACTTGAGTCCGCAACTTACTCCAAACGCGTAGGATGACCGTAGACCCCATATTTGTGGAAACCCTGGCAGCAGAGTTTGGATAGAGCAATGGTGTAGCTTGGGCGTACATCAGGATTGGCGGGGGCCTAGTAGCGTGTGGGGTTGTGTGATGGGGTGGCCGCGTTGGTAGGCCGGCGGTTGAGTGTGTTTGGCGGCTGGAGCGCGTTGCCGGCGCATGCCCAGCGCTTGGGTTTGGAGCTGGAGCAGCGCCACTGAAGATCATCTCGCCACGGAGTCCTTGTTGACTCCTAAAATAAGGAAATTTCGGTGTAAACCTCGATGAATACAAATAAAATACCCTACGTGTATGCAAACTACCCTACGCTATGGTCAGTTTCGGCACTTGCCTGCCGAAACTGACCGTAGCGTACGGTATTCCATGTTAGAGGAATTTATGATTATTATTTATATTGATATTATATTATTACTAGTGCATTCACCCATTGTTCCCATCAGGTAATGTAAGTTTAGGTAAGTTAAATAAAATTTAAAAGTAAAAGTTAACTAAAGATTAAAAAGTAGAAGTAAAGTCTATCTCCTCGGAAATAACTCCCATTTCTCTCCCAATTGTGTTGGGAGTGTTGGGAATAGGTCCAATTATTTGCCGTTATCTTTTCGGGGGAGTTATTGAGTGGAACGCGATATAATATTGATAGGTTTTAGTAACATAAAAGTTCTTGTACCATGATAGGCTTTTGTTTGAACTGACTTACGTCGGTACCTGCCACTGGTTCAAACAAGTTATAACTCTGAAAGAAACGGAAGAGAAAAATCATCGTTGCACAAGCTGGTTGCTGCACCTCCATGTAATGTACAAAATGGCGTTGTCACAGCCGTGTCAAGCAAGGCCTTCCCTGCGCGACAAAGCAGCAACCAGCTTCTGCAACGAGCTGATTTCAGACTTGGACTCCCTTCGCACCTGTTCTAATTCTAGTTTCAAAGCCTCCAGTTCCTGGGCATGAGAGCAGCAACTTTTCTTCTCCACCACCACATCTTTCACTTCGCCTTCAGAAATCTCGCCCTCTTCCTGCTCCATGTTTTCCTGGTCCAAGAGCTGGAACTTGTTCACCCAGGCTGAGTTGTTCTTCGAAGGGCCTGGTCGCCCCAGGATGGATTTTGTACTGACCATATTACTGCACTCTGCATCTTCAGAGACAACCTTCCTGCGCTTTGGTACTTCATTGTCCTCGCCACTGACAGAGGGTCTCTTCAACGGTTGAAGCTCCTCACTTCCCAATCCCGGTGTAATCACTGATCTGGAGTTCACCATTTTGCGTACTTGAAACTCTGCCGTTCTCATTTGGTTTCTCAATGGATACGTCAAAGTCACTGTCTTCTGTGGGTACCCAGCTGAATCCTGTGGACATGGAAAGATGGTGTGAAGTTTGGATTGAGTAGTAACAATTTGAATCCACTTCATTGATGGCGACAAACAATAAAACACAAGGAATAAAGAGAAGTACATGAGAGAGAAGAACTACCTTGCCAAGTACCCCATCAAGGCGCTCAAATGCGTTGTCGGCTTCTTCTATGCTTTCAAAAACTGCTACAGTCGATCCTCTTTTCCCTTTATTCTTGTACACAATATCCTGCCATCATGATATTTGCAAATGTTGAGGTCAGAACACAATGACACCTGTACTGTAGACATTAACATGATCGTCGTCAGGAAAGAATTGTACCTGTATTCGACAAGCCGATTCTGATGGAAATATTGACCGAAGTAAAGACAAAGCGACAGAATTTGGCAACATGTGCAATAATAATTTGCATAAATCCTCTTGATTCACCTCCTACAAAGAGGAAGAAATAAAGTCAATAATAATATAGATCATATGTGGTATGATCGACATGCTCTCAATATTTCGAGGACCACCACAATAAGTTATTCGATGTGATTTCCAAGAGCAAAGATGAGATCTATAAGACGTATTCAAAGGTAAAGATATGTACCTTTCGTGGCAAAGGAAGAGACAAACTGTTTACATCATGCTCAAGCCGGTAATGAACCAACCGCATTGGAACAATAGAATCCTCTAAGCAATCATGAGGCTTATCATCGTCCCTAAAATTGTACTTCAAAATGGCCTGCAGCCCCGCAAAGTTGTCAGAAATCTATTCAGTGGTTACGATACTAACGAATGATAAAATCGAAGGGCGTTCTTAAAAAATCCCCACATATCAATAGACACCGTATCTGACTGTTGTAATGAAACATCCATCTTACCTGACAAAGATTGGAAAGGCTGGGGCAGTAAGCCGGCGGCCAACTAGGGTCTCGAAACAACAACGATGTATCAATCACTCGTTTATGGTCGATTTTCAAGGCTGCAAATCAAATCACAAAAGGCCGATTCAAGTCAAAAGAGTTTAACATAGGTTTGATGGATTACAAGCTCACACACCTTAACCTGCTCAGATTAAATCATGACGGAATATAATCAGACATGCTTATCAGCATAAACAAGAAGTTATACCTCTCAAGTCATGGTGTAAACTGTGTCCGACAAGGATAGTGCCAGGAGTCAATAAATCCATCACCAGCTTCTGCCAAACCACACACAAGTTCAGAATAACAGGATTCTACTAGACACCAAACAAACGTCGTATCATGTTAAAAAATTGACCATCATAATATGACTATAAACAGCCACAGCAACTACTGCACTGCACCACCAAAAGGGAGAATACCTGAGCATCATCATGTGTGAGAGTCACCCCTTCCAGATCCTTCTTTGAAACCCCAGTGATGTTAGTGACATAATCGGTCACCTTTCCGTTGGGCACAACTAACTCGTCAATCAAAGTCTGCAGCAGCACCAAAACTCTCTAGAATCAGAAATTCTGAACACAAATCAAGGAGATCTTAAAGCAACACTGTTGAATGCAGGATGCTACACACATAATGAAGAATATGATGGGTGAAGAAAAATCGGCTGGTGTGTACTTACGTTGTAATCACTCCCAACTGCACACACGCGGACAAGTTCCTTGGCATCACCTTCACAAGTGACCATCTCACAGTCAAGTGAAATCAGCCTCACGGGACTGCAAGGGTCTCCTCTCTTCGAGTGTTTCCAACCCTGCAAACATTACGGTGCCAAGATCAGCTTCGCCGAATTAGAATTTTCATATGAACATCATAAGGTTTTATGGAAACTTTGCATGACATTTCATGACTTTGTGTGGCTTCTGCACAGATTCGAAACTGGTTCCAGGCTTTAAACTACGATTGTAATTTGGATGCACGAACTTGGAGGGAATTGATTGATGACCTCCATCCATGATTGAAAATTGTAGTAGGAGCAAAAGCGGGCATGATATTGGGTGGTCTCCACGAGCTCCTGCACTGCCATCCCTACATTAACATACTTCAAGCTTTGCTCTAGCACACACACAAGTCCACCTAAACATACTCTAGATAAACATCATCCATGGCTTAAAAATCCCGTGCAGCTGACTCAACAAATTTTCTACAGTACAATCTAGACGCTAAGCCCGAAACTCGAGCTTCGCCTGAACCTGAAGCTCACATGAACAACTTAAGAATGCCCTGCAATGCTCATGATGCATATATCTCGAACCAATCCTTCTAGAACAGTCTCTGATTTGCATACCTGTTCCGGAGTCTTTGCAAATGGATGCGTCTCATTTAGCACTTTCTGATTTGCGCAGTACGCAGCCCAGTTGCGTATCCTTTTAACCAGCTGCGTTCCAATCCAAAATTTCTCAACAAAAGATTTACTATCCTCAAATCTTAAACCCTAACATCATAAAGAAAGTTTCAGAATTCCACAAAACAAATATCTCATAGCGAAGTACAGCGTCCGAAAGCGAAATCGATTCAAGACTAGGCTCACATCCACGTCTTCCTTTCGAGTAAACGTCTGCACAAACGCAGCGAGCACATCCACAGGATGCCTCGCAGGGTCACTGTGCATCCCGCCCCGCTTCCGATTCACCATCGCAACGAATTCCTCCCACTGCCCCTGCTTCCCTTTGATCTTCCGCCATTGCGCTCCCTTCACTATCTTCACCAGAATCTGTTCCGTAGAACCAGACAGAAACCAACCACAAAAACCCGAAAACCCGTAAACACTAAACCCTAAACCCTGAATCGTGAAAAAATGCAAAAGAGAAATTGTATTCGGATTTCGTTGCTTACATCGTGGTCTGTGTCTTTGAATCCGGTCAGGTGCTTCTGACGCTTAACGGACTCCATGGTTAAGTGCGACGCAAATTGTTGAAGCGCACCATCGCCATGAGCTTTGATGAAGAGGACGACTCTTTGGTTTAGAATTGGCGGATGACGAATGATGACGACGGACAGAGTATTGGATGAAAAGTTTACCACACAATATCATGGACAGAGGTCGTAGATGAAAATATCGATTGACGGATGGGGAGTGGATGACATCCTAGGATAGAAAGGATGCCACCCATGGTATTTTAAATTTTTAAAAAATGATTTATTGATCTATTTCTTTATTGATTTATCTATTTATGTATGTATTTATGTATGTATGTATTTATTATTATTATTGTTCATATATTTATGTATATATGTATGTATTTACTTATTTTCTTATTTATGTATTTAAGTATTTATTTATTTATTTAATCTTTTTCATTATTTATTTATTTCTCTATTTACTTCTACACATATTTTTTCTTTGACACACACAAGTTGACAACTAGCAGCAATCTTGTCAAGTAAAGCAAAGATTTCACAACTAGGAATTGAACTTGCAACCACTCCATTTGGTTTGGGTATCTTCCACCATCACCCAACAATTTAGGTATGGGAATCATAGCGATTAGCATAAATCATTAGTCATGGTACAAAACACCTCTTTGCCAGCCGTGAACAACCATCTATCCAACAAACTACCAGCCAAATCCGGGAATCATGGATCACATCCACAAATCACGGAGCGGATACTGCTTGCAAGCCCTAACCTACCGGTTCACCGTTACCACTTAATTCTACCTCTAATCCCAACCTCTACAACTAGTCTCCATGGACATCAAAATCAGCCCGTCTTCACCTAATCTTTGTCGTCATGGCTCCGGTCTTCTTCCTCCTCCTGAGAATTCCGTTCTCCCCCTGCCGAAGTCCCCACTCGTGGCGATCCCGCTCCTTCTTCATCTTCGTTGCTCACCACCTACTACACCTCGACTGTCTTGCTTGCAAGTGTCTTCTCCATAGAATCCCGAGTCACCGTGCGTGATACTAATTGGGTTTGTCATTTCAAAGGCGTCGTTTTTTCCTGCCCAATCGAGGTTTGCCTCTTACAAACCCTGGAATCCGGGGTGGCATCTTCATCTCTACTCACCTCTCCCTTCTTACCTTCGTTCCACAGTTTAGCATTCGGAAGCCACTCATCCATTCGCTTCTTCGGTACCGGTCCTGGGGTTCAGAATTCGATTTCCGGTTCCTGTTCTTCAACTGACTCTGGAAGTGCGTCTACATACTTCCTTTCGGAAGAGACCTGTGACTCTTACCTTTTCCAATATCCCGGGAGATCCTTGCATTGATCTTCCAGCACTCCTCCAACACCTTCTCCATCTTCGAGTGGTGTTCCACCAATACCCCAACGAACTTCTTGGCCACCAGCTCAGATAGCTTCCGAGCTTCGTCAAATCCCTCGTCGAAGAGCCTTGCCTTCATCAATACGTCGCCCGGATGCTGCACGAATTCGGGGACTCGGGCTAGGGCTAACGCGGATTCGTTAGCTTTCGTGGCCGATGCGGCGGCCTCCTCTCCGTTCTTCTCCGCCATCACCTTGAGTTTCCAGTTCCGGTTCTCAAGTGAGGTAAGTTGAGCTTCTAACTCCTGTACGTTCCGGAATTGGAGCTTTCTCTCCAACTGGCCGCAAAGTTCCTCGGGACTTACCTTTCCACCCATTTGGCAAAGATGGCCTCCATGTGCTCAAAGTTCTCTCTCGCCCTCTCATATCCCGCGGCGATGGTGTCGAACGGATCCTCTATGTCTGCCCCTTTGTTGGTTTACTTCTATCGGGTAGGGGGTATAGTGTTGGAACGCTCCGTCTACTTCTTCCTCTTCCTTGCGCTGGCCGACCTGGGTCTCACATCTTCTTTGGAAGAATCTGGTTCCAGACTCTGATCCTTGATCCTAATCCTTACCCGATTCCTTGTCCTCGACCTAGTCATGGCTAGCCAACACCCTGGCGGTCTCGAAGGTGGTTTCTTTGTTATTGCGCAGCAAGTCGTAATGGTGGTAGAGGTGGTACAGAAAAGGGGAGATCGGGGCAGGTCGTGCCTTTCCTAATCCGATAAGCAACTTCCCCACTAATTCCCCAACTATTTCTCCCCATGCTTCTGGCTGTTTACCCGTATAGGATCCATAGATGGTGTACGCCAACTTAGTGGTAGTCTTAGAGGGGCGATCCAGATACAAAATTAGGAGTAAAAACTCCATCACTCTCCTCACTGCCAGATTCTTACAATCCGTAACGGCCATCCCATCCTTGGGATCAGCTTTCCGTGTAAATTTCCCTTCTATGAACGACTCATAGTGCAAACACATATCTTTTACCTTTTGTTGAAAATCCGTAAACAACACTTCAGACCTCCGTCGTCCACTTCTCCAGATCCGCTCATAGGGTGTGGTCCCATTCGTTTGATCGTCCCACCATCAGCTCCCGCGCCATGACGTCGTCACGAAAACTCCATGGCTGCTCCCTCAATCCCTTGCAGCCCATTCTTTTCAGATCTAGCGCTTTCGGGTCCTTTACGGATTCAGGAACCACCGGAATCACCATCTTGAGGTTGACAACAACCTCCACAATCGCCTTGCTGCTCGACGCCTTTTGCATAGTTGCACCTGCAATGGAAACACTCCCCTAGATTCCATAGTAGAATCCTCACTCACCTTCGAATTCCTAAAATCAAACCCTAATCCCAATCCAAACCCGGTTGAAACCCTATCCGCGGATTCCTCACACTCAGTCCCTAATCTCTACTCTTTGCTCTCTTCACCACTAACCCAGATAAACTGTGCTTAAGAAAAGGTGAAGGGAGACTCTCCCGTGCTAACGATTTATTAGTCATCCGGTAATCATTACCCTGATCCAATTTTGGTTATGACCGATATATCAAGTTCCGGTTCCAATTCCGGCTGTTGGGACCCGATTCTAGTTCTTGATATCTGGATCATTTCTTAACGATTTTACGGTTTATGGTTTTGGTAAATAAGGAGTTTAGGTAGTTTTAATAAAACTACCTACACAAGAAGGATGTATTCTTATTTTCCAAAAAGGAACATCCTTTTAGCATGGAAACTATACTAGATTAGCAGTTATTGCAAAACTAGGTTCTGACACATTACTTACATTTAGTGTGTCCAGAAAGGTACTAAGTTGTCGACGTGACTCTACATAGAAAGTCACAACTATTGGTGTAAACAAGTGTACTACATACTTTACAATCTACTGTATCCAATACTCTATGCTGCAAAGAGCTCTTGATGTCTACCAAGCAAGAGGTGGCTACACATGGCGGTAGTGTTTGTGAGTGCTTATGAGTTGAATCATTGCATTGTAAAGTTATAATCATTGAGTTTTTTAAGCTATAGCCCAATTTTCTATAGTAGATATGCAATAAAAATCAGTTTTAGCATAAAGAATCATATTGGCTTGTTGCAAATTAGAGTTATTGTGTGTTTTTCTAGTTCATATTTTCATTGAAAACGTTGTTCGTTATGCTTGTTGCAACTATGCGCTCTTGTGGTTGTGTTCTTGTTATATTTTGAGAGTTCTTGTAGATTTGTTAAGTGATTTTCTAAAAAAAATTTCTTGTACAACTATTTCTGCTTGCCACTGTACATCAATACTTACACCTTGTGTGTCAATTTGACAGAAAACATCATGTTGCAACCCAAATTCGGTTTCTCAGACCAATAAGAGTTAAGTCTTTGATCACCAATGCATCAATAAGAATGGCGTTCTGATTAATACACCTTGAATTCTGCTTCCTCGCACTACCAAGATCTCTGACCATTCAACTTCAAGTTCCCAGGGAATGCTGTGTTATGTAATACACTGAAACTTATTCCCAGTTGTTGACAAAACTCACACGTTGATTCAAACCATTTTTTTAAAAACTAGAAATAATCAAATAAAAATGCATGAGGTGGACAAGCGATCTGTTGCCGGTAGGCAGACGCCAAAGAAAAGCATGAACTTGCCAAGTGTGGTGACAGGATGGTGCTGGTTGGAAATCTGCGGTTGGTACCAAAATTCACAACAATGTGATGAGCAATCGTTTAGTCGTCCCCGATGGAAAATCAACAAGTTAGCGATGGTTTGGAAGCATTCAAGTTCTGAGACCGTTAGTGAAAGTCCTGGTGTGAAAAAGCATCAACCACTACAAGCATCACATTTTATCGGCTTTAGAGGGTTAAATGGCTGAGTAGAGCGCACAAGGCAGAACACAACCTTCTTTTGATCTCAGGATTCATCTGAACATGTTTAGTTCAGACTCATATACATCAGAATATGCTAAGTCGGCATCGGAAGCTGACTCTCAAAGGAAAAGACGATTTTTCATACAATTCAAACATTTCACAGAGTGTAACTCAAACCAGAATTAAAGCGACAGCGACAAAGCACCAGTACTTACTATAATATTTCAAACTCTTCAGATGGGTAAAGTGGATATTAAGTGATATTCATAAAGGCAACACCTGAAGTACACTGGTGCGAAAATGACATTTCCCGGCGGGAGGAACAAGTACTACCATTACTAGTTAATGCCTTCAATTTGGAGTCAATCAAGCTTATTAACTCAAAATGCTTTCGTAGCTCGTGCAGAACAGTGAATCGGTTATTTGTGCATAGCATGCGTTTTGGTTGATCCACCAACTCGACGTCAATCCCCTAGGATCAGACGAGAGCTGCTGATTCTACAAATTCAAAAGGATCTATTGCTTCCACATTCAGTATTCCTCAAGCTGCAGGAGTATGATCACTGTTGCTGGCATCAAATACGTGCATTTAGAAGTTACCACAATTGGATCTTTACAATGCAATCATGGGCTCAATGGAATGGAACTGATCTTTATTTAAGTTGATTTCTACAGCTCGATCGGGATTTTTTGGAGTCCTGATATTTCATGTGAGCTATGGCAAAGTGTAGAATTATTGTGCATGTGTTAGGCCTGATGCAAATCATGGTCGGCCTCCACATGAGCAATGCTCAGAGGATTTATGGAGGTAAGTTGGCGCTATAGTTTCAGTACTCAAAAGTGATATCGACGGCGTTCTGCAACTGATCCATTGGGTGTGAATGAATATTCAGATCCCAACTACCCTTTTGTGCGCAACGCCACCGCAGCGCCATTCCTGCTGCAAAATTACGACTACATCATCGTTGGAGGCGGTACCGCAGGGTGCCCCTTGGCGGCCACTCTCTCACAGAATTTCACAGTCCTACTCTTGGAACGAGGAGGTCAGACTTCCAATACAGATATGTTATCGATAAGTAGAAAGAGAATTGTGACTGCTCAGCAAGAAGAGATTGTTGTTGAGCTTTGTTGACGACGGACTCTGGTGTTCATGTCAAGGTGCATGATTTGCTGCAGGTTTGCCTTATTCGAACTCACTGGTGGAGAATCTCGTCGGGTTCTACCCGAACCTGCAGACTGACACCGCAACCTCGTCCTCGCAGCAATTCGTGTCCGATGACGGAGTGCCTAACAACCGCGCGCGCGTGCTCGGAGGCGGTAGCGCCATCAACGCAGGTTTTTTCACGTATGCGGATCCGGAGTTCGTCGTCGAAGCGGGCTGGGACGTTGCGCTCGTGAACGCTTCTTTTGCCTGGGTCGCAGACGAAGTCGCGCAGTTCCCAGTTATAGGCGAATTCCAAGTACGTGGATGCATCTGAGCATCGGGAAGCGCACTAGGGTTTCGTGTGCATTGACTGGTTTTGTGTGTGTTCAGGGCGCTGCGAGAGACGCGTTTCTGGAAGCGGGTGTGACGCCTTACAATGGACAAACATATGAACACGTGGTGGGGACGAAAGTGGGCGGGTCGCTATTCGACAGCAACGGCCATCGCCACACCGCGGCCGACCTGCTCACATACGCAAACGCGAGCAATATCGATGTGTATCTCTTCGCAACCGCGCAGGGCATTCTCTTCTTCGAACAGAGGGCGATCGGGGTGGCGTTCACAGATTTGGAGGGTAATAGTCACACGGCGCTCCTGAGCTTGGACCGAGGAAGCGAGGTAATCGTCGCGGCGGGCGCGCTGGGCAGCCCGCAGCTGCTGATGCTTAGCGGCGTCGGCCCCGGCGACCAGCTCGCGGCGTTTAACATCACCCCCGTGCTGGTGAATCCCGCCGTGGGCATGCGCATGGCGGACAACCCCACCAACCCCCTGTGGGTGCTTACGAACTCCCCCGTCGAAGTCTCGCTGATCCAGGTCGTAGGCATCACCACGTTCGGAAGCTTTCTGGAAGTCTCCAGCGGGCAAGCGGAGGCGCTGCTGGGCGCTCTCGAGCGCGACGCCGCAAACTTCACCAACGCGGAATTTGAGGAGAAGCTAAACAACCGGCCCGTCACAGCGCAGACCATGCAGTCGCGCATCTTCGGGGCGATCCTGGGCACGCCTGTTGGCACGGCGCGCGCCATGGCTACCTGGGGCGGCACGATCCTGCACAAGATCTGGGGCCCGCAGTCGTGGGGGGTGCTGCGCCTCACGAGCTTGGACGCGGCCGACAATCCGCGCGTAAGCTTCAACTACTACAATGAGGAGGCGGATCTTGCGACTTGTGAGCAAGGGATCCGTGTCGCGATGGACGCGGTGGCGTCGCCCGCGCTATCTAGCTTGCAGTACACGAATGAATCCGTTCCGGAGGTGTTGAGCGCCATGAGGGACGCGGTGGTGGGATCATGGCCAACTCGAGACAATGCGAACGCGACGCAGGATACGATCAATCTCCGGAACTGGTGTATGGATAGCGTGATTACGATTTGGCATTACCACGGGGGATGTCTCGTCGGAGACGTGGTGGATCAGGAGTATCGCGTCATGGGCGTGCAGGCGCTGCGCGTTGTGGATGGGTCGACGTTTTGGCGGTCACCAGGAGCCAATCCTCAAGCCACTGTCATGATGCTAGGAAGGTATGTTTAATAAGCTGTTGAGAAAACCCGGTGGATTGGCATGGTGCATTTTGTTTGTTTGTCTTCATCTTTGGCGGCTGCCTTCTCATAGCCTACTTATCCTTCAGTTCTGTTTATTGTATCACCTACTTGATGGAATACATGTCTCAATGCAAACAGCTTAGATCATCTTCTGTCTCTCATCTGCTATCAGACTTAACTTGTTGTCTGAAGAGCTTTCTTCAGACAAGTTCGTGATTAGCGTTAAGAAGATATTCCTGGATTCTTGAGTCTATGAATCTGGTGCCCTGAGTTGATTGACTGAACTCTAGGAGGGCAATGTTGGTATGAGCAGGTACGTGGGAGTCCGAATACTACGCGAGAGGCTGGGCTCAGAAGCTGGTGTTTGACAGCCAAGCAGCTCTTGATTTACGAATTTATGATCTCAAATATTAACTACCACCAGTGTTGCAAGGATGCTTACAAACTCGTCTTGTGTCGGTAGTAAGTGTCCTAGTGATCAAGCAAGGAGACAGTGAGAAGGCAATACTAGACTGTGGCATGTTTCAGAAAAATAATGACATACTCAAATCTTCCCGGACATCAAGTGAAAATGGTGTGTTGTACAACATCTGGCTGACAACTTCATTTCAGATTCAGCACTATGAAAAGAGAGACAAAACGGCGTTCACAGAAGGTTTAAAACCAAAAAATAAATAAAAAATAACAGATCAGTTAGAGAGAGTTTGAAAGGCTCAACGCGCTTGTGGCAAAGTTTATCTGTGTAGCCTGACCCAATTCCATGTGGACAAGTTAGAAGTCCACTCACTGAAGACAAACATCAGAAAGTCAATTTCATCTTTCTCAATCCTGTCGTTCTTGCTCAAAGGATAGTCCATCCCAACTTTCCCCTGAGAATACAGTCACACGCATTTCAGAAGCACACATCCTTCATTCGCGTTTCAAAAGACCCTGAACTTCCGAAACTCTCTTGATTCAAATCCAGCACCCAATAAAAAAGGATCATTTTATACAACCGAAGATTTTATTATTATACCCAAGAATCAAGCCCAAGCAGGTCCCAACACGAACTTCCTGGAGCAGAGGAAAAGTTGAAGGCAACTTCAAGATCTCAACATTCAGATTACAAACAAGGCCCCAAATCCGATATGACTCGTCTAGCCTGATTACAACAACTGGGAGCGCTCACTGTGAACAACACGAGAATCATTTGTTACATCTCAACCTCGGCACACCTTCATTTTCACTCTGGAGCAAATAACTGGTTTCTGCAATGACCTTCTCATCTGGAGGTCGACTAATTTCCGGCATGATGATGAAATGCTAAACAAACTGAATGTGGGAATTTGTATGAAAATAGTGAGAGGTTGGGATATCAGGAGCTTCCGGGGATGGAAGGGGCGCCGACGTAGGCGAGCTTGACGCCGTTGACGTCCATGGTGAGGCCGTCTTCGGGGGAGTCGACGGGCTTGTCGAGCTCGAAGTGCCAGGAACAGAAGCAGCAGGGCTTGCTGTCGAAGCTGCCCCCGCTCCACTTGTTGATCGGGCCCTGCTTGCTCACGCTGGTGTTACCCGTATTGCGCCCGTAGAAGAAGCTGCCGTCGCCGTACAGCACGAACGTCACCACCGCGCCCTCCGCGTTCGTCCCCCTCCACGTCCCCACAGCCGCCTTGAACTCCTCCGGCGGCGGCACCTTCGTGCAGTTGCAACCCATCCTTGATCCCTGATGTAGAGAAATCCCCCCAATCAACGATCCTGCACATCATTCATAACTCACTCAGAAATTTCTACCTCAATATTCTTGCTGCTATCAAACTCACAAAACTTGCAGTCCGTGAAATCCACACAGATGTCGGAACTAAACTGTTTGACATTCACTCTAGCACCTGATCTAATATTCCCACATCTTTCAAACCTCAGAAATCCACATCCTGATGTGCCATCATCCAACTCAGGATATGTGCTATGTTCATTAGAATCCAACATTCAAACGGTGTTTGTGCTGCCTTCACCTTCAGAAACAGGATTCACAATCCACACTCCTCTACGACACTGTAAGAAAGCTGGACACTGGCATGACGGAAGTATTGTTCAATCCGAAGTATTGCACTGAAATACCAGGTTCTTCTGAAATTAATTCAAGAAACTACCAGTGATACTTTCACTACACTATATACTGTACTGGCTGTTTTCACAACTGTAGCTTTAACTAACTGTTTACCTTTCGCTAGGATCAAGATGCCTGTCTAGAGAGTTGACTTAGAGAGGATCGTTTCAGGTGACGCTAGAATTAGAGCGCGGGCCGACGGTGGCGGTGCCACTTGCAGGGCCTCGATGCGCACGGCACATTTAAGCGCCGCTATCTTTGGCACATCTGACTGTGGAAAGCGTCCAGATATGCAATTCGACCGCTCGATCGTGAGGATGGGAGTTATGCGGCTGTTGGTGGCAAGTTGTATTTGGGTTAGCTGCGATCAATGGATCAGTAGACCTTTTCCGAGTATTTATATTCTTGGTATGATACGCTTGAATGTGATGTACGTCCAGGCTGGCTTGGTGAATTACTGTAGCCTGGTCAAGCCTAACACGTGCCCGATCAACTCTGTGGACTTGATAATACGTATAAATATCAGAAGAAGAAGAACGCCGGTCTCCGAAGGGGGCCGGCGTGAGTAAAGTGTCCGTTCGTTCCACCACTAAGTCCATGCCCACCGGGCATGGGTTAGTAGTATGGAACTACTTCCCCCTTTCGAGGGTGGACACTATGTACCCAGTAACAAGTAACCAATACCAGGGGACCCAAGGTCCGATAAAGTCCTAAAAGAGGGAGGGCAAGCACGGTGACGTGTAACATGCAAGTGTAGATCTATGGAGGGGGGTTTAAAGCGTCTAGAAGGGGTTGATTGTTTTCAAGTTTACGTTTATGTAGGAGTATCGACATAGCATGTTGAATGGCAATAGTGTTAATATTTGAGAAGGTGGTTTTGATGGAAGTGATGGGGATTTTAAAGGTTTCTTCAAGAGTTGTAATTGATGGGATGAAGGTGGTGGCTCTAGCACCCGCGGTGATGACAATGAGGGGGTCTACTTTCCATCCTAATGCTTGAATATCGTCAAGTAGTGGTTGGTATTTATTTGTTTTATTTGAAATGGTGTCTGGAGAGAATCTATCATTGCAATATGTGAATTCAATAAATTGGATGGTGAGAGTAGGGTCTATGTGGTTTGGTGGCGGGTCTTTGTATGAAAGTCCTCTAACACATAGTAGGTCCGGTTTGAGTCTTGCATTACAGTGGCATCTTTGGGTATGACAGATGCATGGTAATAGCCACGGAGGGACCGTATTTTCTTGTGGATTGTCATTAAAGGTTCCAGCATTCATGAGAATGAAACATCGGGATTTGGTTGATGATATAAGTAGTTTACGAATAGCCCATACGGCTTTGTTATGTCTTTTAACAATTAGTGAGTGTATATGGGGGTTTTGGCACCTGAGTAAGACATGTAACCATGTGTCTGCGTCCGTGGTGTTACAAATTGAACATGTAATTGTAGGGAATCTTTCTATTCCAAAGAAGAGTTGTTTGCGGGCATTGCCCATGTATTGTCCGGTGCGAAATTTGATTAGGCATGTGATTTGTGAATCCGTTATAATGGGGTTTTTCCAGAAATTGTTGGATAGTACGTTATGAATGTTTGGGTTGCCAGTCCATTTATCAATATTGGGGAAGTTTTCTGTAAGTTTTCCTAGGTTATTTACAAGATCATGTTTTTTGAGGTATTTGTCCAAGAATCGTATGGGGCCTTTATCGGGAGTTTCACCCATGGAGGGCCATTCATATCTTTGGAAGTAGTATGGGGTGGCATGGGCGTGTTCGTATGGGTGTTCGGCATTCTTGTGGGTTTTTTCTCTTCCTTCCTTTGCTAGTTTGTCGGCTTGTTCATTACCGTCAATATTAGCATGCGCACGGACTTTATGGAGTGTAGTGATCTGTGTACGATTTTGGAGCATTTCAACCATAGATGTAAGGATAGTTTTATCCGGGTGACTATTGTGTAAAGTAGGGTGCTTAATATGTGTATTAAGGAGATATAATATATTTATGCAATCTGTAAAAATGTGAGCCGGTTCGTTTGGGTATTGGGTGGTGATTATTTTAAGGGTTTTGTGTATAGCCATCATTTCGGCTCTTAGAATATTTTGGAGTCCATGTAGTCTTTTACCTAGTTTAATTTGTTTGGTGGAATTGTATATCCCATAACCGGCTTTCTCTCGGTGCCAATGTCCCGGCCTTACTTCGGTTGGTTCTTTGAAAGAGCCGTCAGTGTAGTAACTAAAGTTGGGGTCAAATTTAAGATCTATATTAGTTTGGTAGTAGGAGAGGGGGAGGCTCAATTCGGTAATTTGTGATGTGGAGATGTTTGTGTGGGGGGTTTTAGACCATTTCTTGTTGCGATTTACATGGGTTGAAATGGGTGTGGGAGAAGCAATTGCGGTGTATACTTTGTTGATGTTTAGATTTTTTGCTAGCAAAGTGAGATGAGTGAGGTTGTCTAGAGTACCTATTTCACGAGTTTGATGGTGTATGCATAGGATACGTAGGGTTGCCGGTTCAAGGCGAGGTGTTTGTATTTGCGGCGGCATAGTGGGTTCTTTGTATGTCATAGAGTCCGCTTCAAATAGTGCTATGATGTGGGAGTCCGGGAATGGGCCTAAACATGGGTTAGGGTTATGGTACCATTGAGTGTCGGGAGTGATAATAATGGTGATGTTGTGGTTGGGGTCATTATTTGCCGCTAGGCGTGCCCAATGTATTGCTTGTTGTGTTTCTTCTTCGTTGTGAGGGTGTGCAAGGCCTATTCCACTCCACTTATAATCAAAAGCTTTTCCAAGAGAACCAAAAATCGTATCTCGTTCGAAAGGAGAGTAGAATTTTGAGATTTTTGTGGAACACGTAACGGGGGATGAGAAGTATGAATGTGTGATATTCATTGAGGTAATGATGTAGTCTAAGATAGGATCAGGTAATGTGTAGTGTGCATTTTTAAGGGGGTCATTTTTGGGTATTCGGTAGTTATATCTTTGGTATAGCCAAACAATTTCGGTTTCGAATGTTTGGGGTATTGGTTCAATGTTAATGTGGGTTTGTAGTGCATTATGATATTGATTCCACAACCATTGTAGTCTAGCGAGTGATATGGTTATTAGATGTCTACCATTCGCTTCATATATGTGGGCATTGTCTTGCTGTATTTTGATTTTATTTGTTTGTGCTTGGATGTCCGTTTCTGGGTTGCATTCAGTAGTAAAGATGTTAAGAAGGGGGATAATAAGAGGTGACGTGACAAATCTGCTATCTCGAGGTTGTGCTTGGGGGTGGTGTATTTGTATGATATTTAGGTAATAACTGTTTTGAGTTCTAATGTAGTATTGTGTGAGGATTTTGGTGTTATGTAAGGAAGTATTTGGGTTGTGCCAAGGGAAAAGATTTCTTTGTGGGAGCCATTTGGCGTAGGTGTTGTTATTGTGGGACCAATGGCATAGGTACGACGTATATTGTCTGCTTATTTTGTTTGAGTCAATGTATTTACTATATCTGTGCGCGGATATTTTGTTTATTGGGTGTGTGGAAGGATTTTTTAATATGTGTGGTGGAGGGGCATATGGTCGTGGATGTGGCGGGTGTGGAGGGATTAATGGGGGGCTAGTGTTGGGGTGGATGTCATTGTGATTGATGATGTATGAGTCTTTAAGTGTGTATGGTGGGGCGTGAGTGGTGCAAGGGTTAGGGCATGTAGGGAGACATGGAGGGTGACAAAATATTTGTTTAGCAATATTTAGTGCACTTTTTATTAATTTATGGGGGGTACCATATGATGTTTTGTAGCTCTTATCGTCCATGAGGTGTGTTCCATTTGGTAGTGTAATTTGTTTTAGATCAGTAATGTTAGCAGAGAGAAGTTTTTGTAGGAGTTTGGCGGATAAATGTCGGTCAAGTCTAGGGAGGTTATGTATTTCATTTGCCCAATTTTGTTCAAGTGGTGCGGGGTCTAGTAGGAAATCTTCTACTGTGCTTTTTAGAAATATTTGACCTTCTGTTTTGAGTAGAAAAAGTGTGCGGGTAATGGGGGACCGAAGACAATCAGATTTTTTAAGTCTTTGGAGGTGTTGTGCTCCTCCATAAATGGCCAGGATGTGTCGAAGGAGTCCACTGTAAATTAGTCCTAGTCGTCCTTTATCGTTAAGTGCATTCTGGAGTTGTTCTCCAATGCAGCGTAGATAGGCATTTTTGAGGGAGAAAGCTTCTAATCCAAATAGTTCGTGTGGGAGTTGTGTTATGACATTAGGCGTACAATTAGGGAGTCCGCATACTTTCTTTTGTATGGCTATGATTTTTTTATCAAGTTTATTTATGGCGGGCATAGAATAAGGGACCGCATAGAAACTATATGAGATACCCGGACGTATGACGGTATCGATCATTTTTATTTTTTGTTGCAATGTGGCCGGACAGAGTGTAAGTTCCTTGCATTGTTTAATAAGTTTTGTAGTAGTGGCGTGGATTTGGGTTTTCCATTTTAGAGATGGGACTAGGTTTATTCCAAGATATATGTAGGGTTGGTTTTGGTTGAGAACCGGAATTGGTTGATTACGATAGTGGATATTGGTAGTTTGAATAAGGGCTTTGAAGGCGGTCGGATTTATTTTGGATTTGTTTGGGCATCCAGTTACGGCACATTTCTGGACCCCCAGTTCCATCCCGGTCCATAGACAGAATTTGTCTATTTTGTCTAATTGAATTTGGAGTGATTTAAGTCGTCCGGAGATGGCCGCTAGATCATCGGCATATGCGGCCGAATTTACGGTGACTTTAGAGGTACCAAATGTGTAGCCGTTATTACCTCTTTGAAGCCATCTGAGTAAAGGTTCTAGAAAAATAATAAAGAGGTATGGGCTCAATGTGTCACCTTGGATGGTACCACGTTGGATGGGGATAGGGCGTGTTTTACCAAAGAATTCTCCAACGTATGTAGTGGTAGATTGGGAGTATATATTGCCAACTAGTGTGACTGCGTCTTCCGGGTATCCAAGATCATTCATAACGGCTAGCAATCGAGGATGGTCAATAGAGCCAAATGCATTTTTAAAGTCAATATAGAGTATGTAAATGTCTTTATTCGTGAATTTAGCATCTTCAAGAGCGGCAATAAGGGTTTGAAGTTGACGCGTGGTACTTCTTTCGGCTCTAAACCCTTCTTGGCTTTCATGTAATATTTGGTGTGTTTCTCCGTAGGCGGATAATATTGATGTAAGTGTACTAGTATATAATTTGTAAATGGTATTAGCTAAGGCAATAGGTCGGTGGTTAGGTAGCACGGATGGGTTGCCTTTTTTGTATAATAAGATTGTTAAGCTTGTTTTCCAAGATGCGGGAATGGATTTTTGTTTGTAACAATAAAGGAAAAATAATGATAAAAGATCGTGGAATCTTGGGGGCATGTTTTTTAGAATTGAATTGGGTATGTGGTCCGGGCGAGGGGCTTTGTTGGTCCCCAGGTTTTTCAGGCACATGTTGTATGTATCTCTGTTATAATATGTGTGGAGGGGTGTTGTTGATTCGCCTCTTTTATCAATAGTAAATCCGTCTAGATCATGCCACGGGTATTGTCTAACTCCGCATGTGCATGTTGGTGTATGTTGTGGTTGAAAGTGACATGGGGGGGTGGTTGGTCTATTGTTTATGGATTGCTGAAGATGTATTTCGTTTGCGATGTCATCTGGGCTGGTTAATATGTTATTGTTTTGGTCTAGAATGCAGTCTAATGGTATGTTTGTGTTGTTTTTAAAGACTTTACGATTAATCTTTTTTGGGCTAGTTTCGTATAATTGACGATACTTAGATATGGCTTTTTTGACACATTCTCTTGCATATTTTGTGGTAATTTTTCGAGCATCTTTGTTGGCATCTTTTGCAATGGTAGCAATGGTTTTTAGCCAATCTTCGTGAGGGGTGTCGAGTAGTGGTATTTGTGGGATTTGGGGGTGACGCAAGTTTTGTAGTTCGGAGAGTATGGGGTGGTTTCGCCAATTTTGGTTAGTTTTAGCAATATAAATTGTTTTACGAATAGTGTGGTATGTAACAAGATGTTGTTTCCATTTTTTGGCAAGTTTTCTCGGGAGATATCCCCCTTGTTTTGAGGTTCGAGGTGTGAGCTGAGGAGTTGGGGGTGCTTTACAAGTTTTTTCTAATATAGTAGAAATTTCATTAATAATTTTGTCAAGATTCGTGCAAGCTTCTTGCCATTGTATGTGTGTGAGGTGTTGGTGGTTAGAAAGAATATCTATGAGAGAGTCTATTTGTAGTGAGTTCTTTTCAAAGAATATTGTGTTAAAGTTATGAAGATTTTCTCTTGGAATGGGGTTCTGTATTTTAATATTATTTGAGTTGATGGTTGTGGGAGGTCTGCTTATAAGGATGTTGTGAGGTATATTGAGTTGGATTGGGAAGTGGTCTGAATTTAAGTTGGTTGTGGTATTTGTGGTAGATGTATATCGGATATGGTTAGGTGTTTTAATGTAAAAACCATCAATTATGCTAGTGTGTGTGTAATTAAGTCCACCTTGACGAGAGTATTGTGTATTGGTTGGGATTAGGTATAGTCCTAGGTTATCCGTATAGGTTTTCCATTGATAGTCTATGTCAAGTGGAGGAGTAAAAACCCCTCCGTTTTGTCGTCCGATAAGGGCGATATCTCGGTTAAAGTCTCCGCAAAGTACTATTGTATGGTTATTGTGTGTATTTATTTGTGAGGTGATGGAATTTTGGATCTCAGGAATAAGCCTAGAATCTTCTATGTGCGTGGGCATATATAAATGAAGAATAAGCCATGGTTGGAGGGGTCGGTTGGTAATTTCAATGATTTGAAAATATGGTGATATATTAGCCGGGGTAGGAATTTTAGTGATATTTCCGGGGAAGGCATATGATTGGTGTATTAGCATGAGTAGACCTCCTCTAGCCGGAGTGTATGGCCTTCGTTGTTGGATGCATCGTGTGAGAGAATGAGTGTTATTAAATATGAGTTTATAATCGGGGAATGTTTTTTGGATGTATTTCGTGGATTTAGTAGCGGTTAGTTTCGTTTCTTGTATGGCAATTATGGCAGGTGGTGTGTTGATGTGGGCGGTTAAGTTGTGGATGCATGGTAAAGCAGTGTTTAACGTTGCGGCGTTCCATGTAGTTATATATGTGCTACTATCGTTTATATTGTTGTGGTTACAAAGTGGAGGGGGAATGTAGGTGGGTGTCGGGGTGGGGTGCGTGTAGGAGTGAATTGGTTCAAAGCATCTAAGTGCTTCAACGATAAGATTGTGCGGAAAGTATGGGAATTTTAGTTGTAGTTCATCGAGGGAAGGGGGTGGGGTTTGGCTATGAATGAAGTTGTATAGGTCATTGTGTAGGGCGGTTTTGTGTTCAAATAGATGATGATTTTCTTCTAGGAATTTGGTGTAAGGGTGGGGTGTATCTATGTCTTTCGGGGGGGTTCTGTAGAGAGGATAGGGTGTTTAGTAGTAAATTTGTCCAATGTGTTGAGTTTGTGTTGGTAGAATGTTGGTTGATAATATTGTTGCATTCTTCTATTGAAGGGTGGAGGGTGGTAATTATAGCAAACAAGAGATGTGTGGGTGGGTGGTTGTTTTTTTGATGTATGTATCGGGAAATGTTGGGGTAGAGGGTAGAATATGTTTGGTGAAGTATGTGAGTATTTTTCAGAAGTGGTGCAAAGGAGGATGCTAGGTGTTGAAATTCGGGGTGGAGTTTTATCGTATTTGGTATGAAATATTTTTTTGATATTCTTTTGTGTGTTTTTGGATGGTTGTGGAAGACATTTGGCATCGGGCCGGGGTTAGTTTCTATGTCTCCACAGAGTATGATTGTTAATTTGCAATGGATAATGTTTGTGATTGCTAGTAAGTTTTGTTGTTGTTGTTGTTGTTGTTGTTGTTGTTGTTGTTGTTGTTGTTGTTGTTGTTGTTGTTGTTGTTGTTGTTGTTGTTGTTGTTGTTGTTGTTGTTGTTGTTGTTGTTGTTGTTGTTGTTGTTGTTGTTGTTGTTGTTGTTGTTGTTGTTGTTGTTGTTGTTGTTGTTGTTGTTGTTGTTGTTGTTGTTGTTGTTGTTGTTGTTGTTGTTGTTGTTGTTGTTGTTGTTGTTGTTGTTGTTGTTGTTGTTGTTGTTGTTGTTGTTGTTGTTGTTGTTGTTGTTGTTGTTGTTGTTGTTGTTGTTGTTGTTGTTGTTGTTGTTGTTGTTGTTGTTGTTGTTGTTGTTGTTGTTGTTGTTGTTGTTGTTGTTGTTGTTGTTGTTGTTGTTGTTGTTGTTGTTGTTGTTGTTGTTGTTGTTGTTGTTGTTGTTGTTGTTGTTGTTGTTGTTGTTGTTGTTGTTGTTGTTGTTGTTGTTGTTGTTGTTGTTGTTGTTGTTGTTGTTGTTGTTGTTGTTGTTTTCTTTTTTTTTTGTCTATTTTATTATATTTTTTGCATGTAGTATATATGTATACTTTGGTATATATGAGTTTTTTGTTTTTATGTTTTTGAGTATAAAGATATACTCGTATAAATTTGACGCTTATAGTATAAATATATACTATTAGGTATATAGTTGCTATCTCGTTGTTTGTCCAATCTAGTTTGTCGTGTCCATACCTTCAATAGTGAGTTGTACTCTTTGGCTGGCTCTCTCTTCTTCTTCCATGATAGTTTGTATAATGTTCTTTCTAAGGGATGTCATTTCACTTCTCAATACTTTTTTGTATACTTTGGTATACTTTGGTATACTTTGGTATATATGAGTTTTTTGTTTTTATGTTTTTGAGTATAAAGATATACTCGTATAAATTTGACGTTTATAGTATAAATATATACTATTAGGTATATAGTTGCTATCTCGTTGTTTGTCCAATCTAGTTTGTCGTGTCCATACCTTCAATAGTGAGTTGTACTCTTTGGCTGGCTCTCTCTTCTTCTTCCATGATAGTTTGTATAATGTTCTTTCTAAGGGATGTCATTTCACTTCTCAATACTTTTTTGGTCGTTTCTTGCACCATATTAGCATAGTTTCTTGCTTCTTCAATAATTTCTCCTTTCATGGCTATCATTTCTTTTCGGAGTTCAGCAATAGTGTTCAGTGTACCCTTGTTAACAACTGTCTCAACCATCTGGTTAAGATCCTTGGCACTAAATTGGTTTGGAGCATTCTCCATGGCTATGACCGCATTCATAGCAGTAGAGTTCACATCCATCAGGCCCAACCTTTTGAGTTCTTCTGCAGTAGGAGGGTTTGTACCATCGAGACTCCTAGGATGAGGAGAAAAGTCAACATACTTCCCATGTATTTCTACATTTTATTTCACATGCTTCTTGTATACGGCAGCATTGAGACATTGTACATTGCATGTCCCCACATGTTTACCATTCTCAAGTTTGAAATACATGCTCACAATGTTGTTTGCACCAAGTTTTGATTTTAGTCCTTCTTCTAGTTTCTCAATGGATTCAATTTTACTAAGGTTTTTGGCGATTAGAATTAGGGCATTTTTCTTCAATTTTTCATCCTCACTCATTTTACCTTTGTTCACCAAATTAGGCACAAAAATCTCGTTTGCAAACGCCACTTTGTTGCTCTTGACTATGGCAGCCATTTTAGGAGATGTGGTTTTTATCCATGCAAATTCATTGGCTGCCTTTTTCTCTACCCCAGTAATTTCAAAGTTGAACCCCCTAGCAAAACTCTCTTTAACTATTTCCTCATGCATGATGAACCATTCTTTGTTTCCTAGGGTTGGGCCAGCCACCTTCACCGAGAGGTTGTTAGATGAAGCCAATGGGTCATATGACTTACATACCTTGCCTTTGTGCGGAATGCCCTCGTTTAGAATGAGGATGAAAGGTTTCACACCTTGTAGAAGAGCGCGCGCATCTATTTTCGGGTTCGACAAGTGAAGCTTGATTGTCCCACTCCAATTGTCCGATTTATGGTGGCAGAAAATTGCAATTGGTTCTCCCAATATTGTACCCAGAGGTATCTCCAACTCTTTGAGCTTTTCCTCAACCCTAGTGTGAATGACTTTACGTGCACATACTTGGTCCCCAATTTCAAAGTTAATAGACACTTGGTAATCTTTAGCAAATCCGTCCTCATCAACCACAACTTCACTTGGGACTTGTGTCAAGTTAAAATGATTACCTTTCACACCATCAGGCCTTGATGTTGGCCACTCCTCTTGTGCAACATACGGAAATGATGGTAGCGCTGCTATGTCGGCTTTTGCATGGTCCTCCCTCATACCTCGCAGTTTCAAGTCTTCTATGCTAAGAGCTGGGATTTTGGGAAATCCTTTGCTCTTAGCAATAGTATTGAGAGAGCGAAACCCTAGCCAGTATTCAGGTCTAGGCATGGAGGTAGCCTTCGCCTTTTTCTGGCTAGGGGGATTCACACCATCTAGATTTCGTTTCTGGGCAGCATAAGCATCATCGTCTCTATTGACCACAACATCATTAAAAAGGGTTTGTTTGGCAACGGATGCAGCGTTGCTTGAATGAGACATTCTGCAATAAAGAGTGTATCTTTGAGTTAAAGGATTGTGTATAGCTTCGCCTCTTTTAACCTTGAGATTACCTTCATTCCACAATTTAATTTGTGGGCATACTGAAGGTAACACTAACAAGGAGAGGTGGGTTTCTAAGTTAGAACTAATAAGATAACATGCAGAGAAGGTGAAATGTATAATAAAGTGCCCATTAGCAACAATTACGTCATTAGTCACATACTGGATTTTAAAACATAAATTGTATATTACAAAAGCAGAAGTACTGTGAGAGGTGGAAGATCTTACCTTGTGATGCGGGAGGTCGCACGGGTAGGGGGGTGTGCTCGGGTGCAGGCAGTTGAGTGAAACTACGATGCAGGTCGAGTACGATGCAGCTGGCGGAGTCAGGTTCGTGAGCGCGTATATTGGGTCACCGGCGGTCAGGTACTGCACGATGTCGAGATGTCTGGAGTCAAGGAAGAGAGCGGGAGTTGGCCGCCGAGTACTCGTTGTCCTCTTGTTGCGGCGCTGCGGCAGCACCCTGTTGGGCTTGGCTATCCTCTTGCTGCGGCGCAGCTGCAGCACCCCGTTGGGCTCGGCTGACAGGGTTATAGTGGGAGGAGGGAGCGCCACCTTCGAGACAGACCGATACGCACTGCACAAAGGAGCCGAGGTTTGGCCGTGGTAGGGGTGCTTCACCTTCGCTCCTGCCGTGAGAGGTGCTGCCGATCTTGTTTGAGTCACTTGATCGTTGCTGGCGAGTTGTGTGCGTTTGATGTAGTTGTTGTCCTCGGCCACAGCTTCTCCGGTTGTACCTCCGATACAGTCGTTGCCGCCACCTTTTGAGTTCCTAGGGTTTCTTGCGTAATGTGGTACCTGCAACCAATGAAATAAGTGTCTGCAAGTCTGTGGTGCTGTGTATGCTAAGTAGAGTACAACGCCTGAGTAGTAAAGTAAGAAAGAGGGTAAGTGGGCGATGGTGGCTTGAGGGTCGGTCTCGTAGTTACTGCTTTCCGAAGTTACGGTGTGCCGCTCGACCTTGCGCGCACAAGGTGTAATTTGTCTACTCTGTGTAGGATACAATAACACAGTGTTAGTGGTCTGGTGGATCGAGCATTGTGCGTGCAGGGAGCATAGAAAAGGAACAACATGAAAAGAGATGGGTAAGAATGTGTCACAGAGGAGGAGGGGCCACTCCGCTCGGCTCGACTCGCAGTCCTTCGATCCACCACTCCGTGCACGGTCTTCCCTCCAGGTACGAGTAGCGTGCAGTGGCATTCGGCAGGGATGGTCAAGATGAGATGGATAGTGGGGAGAATGGGAGTGTATCTTATACCTTGTTAAACTGCCTTCGATGTCGATGTAATTCACTGTTAACTTCGATGAAGGGCTTCGTCGTAGAGGTTGCTGTAGGCTAGGGTTGAGTTCACCTAAGTGGTTTCTTACCCGTACGATTTGAATTTGATGGTTGCGATGTGCTGCTCTTGGATCTAGATCAGTTCGGAGCTTGACTGCGTCGTTCTTGAGGCGGCTAGGGTTTTGTATCAGCAGTTGCCACCTTACTGGTCTGTTCTTGTTGCCGATGTTGTTGATGCGGCATTGTTGGTTACAACTAGGTCTATTGTCAATTTGTGGTCTATTAAGTCCATGAATTGAGAAGAACAATGGAATGGTCAAGGAGGTGAGGAGACGTACCTGATGTTGATGTTGTTGCCTGCTGTGTCGTTTTCTTGTGTTGTCGTTTGTTGGGGTTGCCTTATTCAGGTATTGAAGTCGTTGTCTCGTCTTCCACCTTGGTTGAGCTTGGGTCTGCTGAGGGTCTTCTTTGGCGATGCTTGTATTACTTCTGTCTTCTATTAGGCCTCCTGGGTGCATCTCTAGGTTTTGTGGCTCTGGTTGCCGGGGTTGTCCTTGATCCGCCTTGCACTGTTGCTGTTGCTGTTGCTGTTGCTGTTGGGACTGTTGTACATGACTCGTCGTGCTTGTGATTTGGGAGCCGCTGTCTTCAAAGAGCCTGCGTCTGTAGGGAGCCTGTGCTCCTGTCTTGGTCTGTTGTAATATCTTGCACTTTTGTTGATGGCGGTACGATGTTGGTGCTGGCTTTGGGGTGCTTCTTCGAAGTGAGTCGGTGTCTGCAAGGAGCCGCTTTCTTCTTGAGGTCGGTGTCTCCGCCATGGGACGCCGCTGGTTACTCTTGAACTTCTGCTCTCGCCGAACTGGTGCTAGTCTTCTCAGCTTACAAGGTTTTCGGGTTCCATTGTCTGCAGGTAGCTTGGGCGTGTTTGTTTGCTGGGGGGCGAGGTCTACATGACGCCGATTCCTGTAGAGAGCTGTGGATGGTGTTGGTCGGTGTCGTCTGATAAACGTTGTGTTTGCTGTCAATCTTCGGCTGCGGGCGTCCACCATGATGCTTCTGTGTCGTCTTGGGAACGCCAACTTGCTGTAGCCTTGATGTAGCCTTGCGCAGGCTGTGATTCTGCTGCGCATTACTTTGTTGTGCAGGGACTTCGGTTTTTGAGTTAGTACTAGTTCGAGTTCAGCTACAGTGGTGTGCAGCATGTCGTCTCTACTTTGTCTGTATGGTTTCTGCGCACAACTGTTACACCTGATCTCGCAGTATTCCTCTACCAATGTTAAGCTATACCTATAAACATGTTTCATTTGTGTGGGATTGTTATAACTATTGTGGCTGAAAGTGCACTCTAAGGAGCAGTCAATCGGTGTTACTGTGAGTGTAGTGTGCCCTACAGATATGCAAGCAATACACATTAATACAAGTTTAAGCAAGGAAGAGAAAAAGGTGTGTGAGTAAGAGATAGCCTGATCTTGTGCGCAAGTTGTCCAGCTCACGAGTTTGTTGGTCCTTTCACCAATGTTGTATGTTGTAGCGCTGGATCGGAGGGTGTGGGACTTGTGGGTGGCTTGCAGATCTCGAAGTGTTCTAAGACTAAGATAGCTATGAATTTTGGTGTATGAAGAAGAGATCTGTATCCAACATGAGTCCCAAGCTTTCAGATCTAATCTCTCCACAGACCCTCCTTCAAAACACCGTGATCCCCTCACTAAGTCTTGGTTCTAGAGCTTGTGAGCCATTCCAACACAGCCTGCTTCCTAGGCCTAACCCTTGCATCAAATCAAAAGCAAAATAGGGGCTCCCGAAAAGGTCCAGCAGTCCTTGACGCCTATGATGTTTGATTTGCGGCTAAGTCCCACACTCCTCTTCACCAGAATTTGCGGAGCTCACTCAGTCTTCATCTCCCTTCCTCCTTCACAAGAGCATATATTACAACAACCAACTCCTTCAACCATCATAGCACCATTGTAAGTCCTTCTAAAACCAACTCTAAAAACTTTAAGAAACCACCAAGATGTCACATTAGTTGACGGCAAGCGGTTGTTAGGTATAAATATCATATAAAGTCTTGGTGCTACATTAAGCCCCTTAACCCCCAACTACGTGGACTCTCCAATGGGTAGTGAAAGTTTAGGTATGGTAACTAAAATTGCGAAAGAAAAAGAAAAAGAAAAAGTAATGAAAGGAAATGTCACATGTCGTTGCCTCCTACATCGGGTGTCACCCAGGTATCTCCGGTTTCCATCACCGGGTATGTCCCTTCCTCTTTTACCTAGCTATTGCCGCGTGTTAAGGAAGGCAAATATTGGGGTAGGCCGGGTATCGCCATGTGTTGCAATGGATTGCTTGGGTACCGATCGGGTATTGGCTCGTCCTCTTTTATTATATGTAGTAGACTAGTATATTGACCCATTGTCCCCAATGGATAATGTAAGCTAATATAAGGTGACTAAAATTGTAAAAGTGAAAGTAAAGTCTCCGTCCCAAGTTAAGTCCCCGTCCTCCTTCTCGGAAATATCTCTGAGTTCTCTCCCATTTATCCCTGAGGGCCTACGAGTCTCTCTAATGGACTCCTATAGTCTCCGGAGGGGACTCTTGGGCCTTTAGGAGTTAAGTAGCGGGTATACCTAGGTATCTATGTGTACCAACCTGTTGTCCTCAACGGGTAATGTAAGTTTAGGTAAGTTAATTAAAGTTTTAAAAATTAAATTAAATTATTGTCCTCCTCTTTGGAAATATCTTCTAGTTAGGTCCCCAGTTATCTATTACTTAAGTCCCTAGATATCACCTGGGTATTGGTGATATCTATTAGCGTTTTTATTATGTAGTAGATCCATTTTCCATGTATTTTGTTGTTTCTTTTCTGTATACTTTCCATTGATCTACATGCCCAACAGAGTATGCTTTTTGGGTGAGTACCCATGTAGATTAACCACCCTCCACAATAGCCACCTCGACCAAGCGATATCAACATCGATGGTTCAAATGTTGCAAAGCCGTATACAAAGCACAATCCTCCACAAAGTTAGAGATTACATCAATATAGATGGAAACAAACAAGCGGATAAATTAGCAAAAGTAGGAAGAGATAAATCACATAGAAAGGCCAAACACCAACATAAACACGCACATGCTACCCCATACTACTTTCAAAGAGAAGAGTGGTCTTGTAAGGAAGCTATCCTTGACAAAGGCCCAATCAGATTTTTGGATAAATATCTCCAAAACCAAAATCTCAGAAAGATTTTCTAAGAAAGACAAATGGACCAGTAACAACAACATTGATAACGAACTCTCTACAAACTTTTGGAAAAACTCCATAATTACAGACTCTACAAAAACATGTCTTATAAAAATTTGTACTGGACAATACATGGAAAACGCCCGCAAACAACTCTTCTTTGGAATCAAACAATTTCCATCCATAACATGTCCCATATGCACCACCACGGACTTGGATACATGGCTTTACGTACTCCTTAAATGCCAAAACCACCACATACACTCTCTAATTGTCAAAAGGCACAATAAAGCGGTATGGAAAATCCAAAAGTTTATTGTATCTTCAAACAAATCTTGATGCTTCATACTCATGAACGCCGAAACCTTCAACAACAACCCAGAACAAAATACAGTCCCCCCAAGGCTACTTCCATGCACATGTGGAACTCAAAAATGCCATTGCAACACCGGACTTAATCAGACATTTTACGTGTCAAAGGACTACCATACAATGATCCTGCACTAGACTACATAAATTCAAACCTTATTATCCAATTTATCGAATTTGAATGTTGTAATGACAAATTTGCACCGGAAGTAATTGAAAAAAAAAAAATGTATACCAACCACTTATCAATGACATTAAAATTCTTGGATGGAAAATCGATCCCCTTCTTATCATCACCAGTGGTGCTAGAGCTACCACCTTTATTCCATCAATGGAGAGCCTTGAAAAAAAAAATCTATTTCCACTGATCCAATTAAAAAGACATTCACAAACATCAACACCATTGCTATCCAACATGCGATGTCAATTCTTCTACACAAACGCAAACTAGAAAACAATCAACCTCTCCATGAACTATGAGACACCACTTTAAAACTTGCCTTACACCACATAATACCTTTAAGCAATAAGTTGAGTCCATGCCACTCTTAAAGAGTGATAGCATGATCACAATGCGGCTAATGGTGTGCACACCTATCCTCACCTCATCACGTTGGAGAGCCAATTTGAGATAGATGAATCTCCCTCAACCACACGTGGAGGTCATTTGGGCCCCAAGTATTAAATGAGGTGTCTAAAGACACCATTGTTGACCTAGCCATCATATGGCACTAACCCTAACTCTAATCACTAGTTAGGGCTAAGTTGTATGCCTTCCGGTAATTCCTCAACTCCCTAGGTGGTTCATAATCGGAAACCACCTACACAAACACCTCCATGTGCCGATCCTGACATATTGTGCACAAACACATTGTGCAAAGATAGCATTGTGCCAACATATGAGAGCGCATAATTAGCAACAAATCCGGAGCAATGGTGATTAAACTATCATTGTTGCCTTCGCAAACAATGAAAACAATAGTTTACGATTAAATCTATCAACTATTCAGCAACCTAGGCAAACCACACAATTAACGTAAACTGGAAAAATGACCAATCATGAAAACCTCTCAAGTCCAAAGAAATCAAGTTGAACAACAAAAAGGATACTAACAGGCTGTATGGACAAAGGATAGGCCGGGTGCAATGGGAGCCCTATTGTTGATTGCCTCCAACACTTTATACTGGTTAGACTACGTAGACTCTCAATGCCCTAAACACTGTGGACATGACCATTGAACCACTAGTACCTCTATAAGAGATGGGACTAGACATTCTAGATGCGACCCCGTAGTACACAAGTCACAAATGACCAATGTAGCAACCCGTTTAACACTACTACTCAACCGACATTGCACACTAGCAGAGATGCTATTAAGACCACAGTGTACCGTGCCATCACTGTGTGGCAAATAGCAAGGCGCGCAGTTGCGCGTGTGACCCTTCCTTACCTTACCATCACGACCCTTCGACAGTATCACTCTAGAGTTCTTTACCTCACAAACTTGCAAGATCACCCCTCTCGCCATCACATCCAAGGTGGTGGGTATTGCTTGCTACAAATACACATGGTCTCCAGGAGTAAAATGTCGCACTTGCGGCCGGTAGCCTCCTCCCCGTATTGTAGCATAGCACAACATATCGCGATGTTGAGCAATGGAGAGATTCTCCAATGCCATAGGCATCACCCGCTTAAACAAATCCACACGTTGCTCACACATTACAGCCCACGTTTCTAGATTGTCCATATTAGCCAACACGGCGTTAGCATTTGTCTAAACGGCCATGGGTAATACCGGATGCCTTCTAAACAACAAGAAGTAAGGAGAAAAAGATGCCAAAGATGTTTGCTTACTAAACCGGTAGCCCATGGCTATCTATGGTAGTTCCAAATCCCAATCCTAGTGATGTTCCTTTTCAAACTATACTTCCGAAGCCCCTTCTTGACGGTTTGCACCACACGCTCCGCCAATCCATCTGCTTTGGGGTGATCCCTCGAAGTATTGCGGTGATTTATCATTGCTTGCTCACACAACGTTTAAAATCCATCCAAGAATTCACGTCCTTGGTTACCCAAGAACTTACGCCGGAGCTTCAAAGGGACTTATAACACGATCAAGGAAAGAGTAAGCGGCGCCATCACTGAACTTGTCAAGCAAGGCTACCAACTCGATTCACTTTGAAAAGTGTTCAATCATTATTAATACATACTTGTTGTGCCGAGGTGTCAGTAGCAATGGACTTGTAAGTCCAAGCTCTATCTGTATGCAAAGCCTATAATTGATAATAGTTGCAATTGTGGCATCGGAGCATTAAAAGATGTTTGCACACGATCACACACCATGCACGAGGCCACCAAAGCTTGAACTTGTGACTGCATTCCTCGCTACTGAAAGTGAAGCTGAAACAAGCTATAAGTCTTCCGCACTCCAAAGTGCCCAAGGTCTTTATATTTGTCCTTGATAAGCTTCACTCTCTCCAGTGGAGACCGAACAACCTTTGGAATACCATTGGGCTATACTCTCAAAAGGTGAGTCCTCTCCCACATGAATCGTTTTGCTCGTTGTGAGACCCGATCTCTCTCCTTAGCAGACCACTAAGCACCACTTCTCCATTCTTTAGCAAATGCATCACGTTCATGTCTTCACAAATGTCTCTGGCGCCCTCAGATTCTTCACTACCATTCTCATCTATTGTGGCCACAATAACTTCTCCGTTGTCATCTCCACACATCGCCATTACACTTAGAAAGGCCGAATAATGCCAACCGGGCAACGGGTCGACCTCATCCTCACCGTGCTACCTAGCGCTTGTAGCATCTACTTAATTTGGAATTGGATTGCGGCTAAGGTCGTCAGCATCTATGTTTATCAATCCTGCTCTGTGCACCACCTTGAAGTTCTACTCCACCAACATCAAGGCCCATCGCGCTAGTTTCCCTATTATTTTATCAGACTCCATAAACCACTTTAAAGGTTGATGATCTGTAACCAACAGAAACTTGTTACCATATAAGTAACACAAAAAATGAGCAATTGCCCATATCACGGCCAAGCATTTTCCTTCATACGAGCCTCCTCATTGTTGTTGGACCAACTCGCATACGCGATCACAGACTCCTTCCGGTCGTCATCCATTTGCGTCAACACCGCGCCGATTCTCAATGCACTCTAGCCCGTATATAGCTGATATGTCCTTTCTGCTATCGGCCTTGGAAGTATTGGTGCTGATGCCAAACGCTCTGTTGTGTAAAGAAAGATTGATAACCACAACAAATTGAGAGTCCTAACCAACATCAAATAAACAAAAAACATACACTAAAAGAATAACTAGTGAATCACAAGAATAGTCAAGCGTCTCGCACTCCACAAAGAAAGAATCAACAAGTGCAAGAAGTACAAGAGAATTCGGAGCCTTTACTAATGATAAACAATTACTTACAAGTAAAGGTAATCACTAAATACTCTCTAATTTACTAACAAAGCTTGACTTGACAAAGATGTCAAGTCAAGGATGTCTGCGGCGTTATTTGCACAAACACACATTCCTAAATAGATGGAAATTATCCATGGATGAATGTGGTGCGCCGCCGTATGTCTTCAAAGCCGTAGATTAGCAACAAATTAATCTACGCTAAAACAATACGATGCTGAGAGGCCCTCGACATCACGTCCCGTGACAGCTATTGTGTAAAGAAAAATCAATAATCACAACGGATCGAGAATCCTAACCAACATCAAGTAAAAAAAAACATACACAAAAACAAGTATATGTAGTACACCCTCAAGTGCCTCCCCTAGGAGATAAAGAGACCCTCTATCTAGCTAGGATCAAACAACACTAATAAGACTAAACGCCACGGTAATGTCGCCGCAACAATTGTAAGCATTCAATCAAATATATCGTTTGTTGTCAAATCGATAAGCATATGAAAAAGTAACAAAGAGAGGGTAGGCCGGTTGCAATGTGAGCGCCATCTTTAATTGCCATAGCCAACTTTGTTGCTAATCCCTTGATCAATCTTCACGTTGCCTATCTTTGAATTGAAACTAGGAACTTCAACTCGATAACAACGCACCACACAATGACAAGTCCACAAGAAATTCAAGCCATTCTATCACGTGAAACTTGGCTCGAAGACCTACGACAACAAGGGCAAGTCTAAGTCCCAAACGGTAGATTAGGAAGAGGTGGCAATGGTCACAAAGCAACACGGCAGCCGTTCCCTTTTTCTCACTACACACAAACACAGAAGGTTGTTTGGCTGTACGGCCAACTTTGGATGAACAGAGCCATCTATGAGTAAATGGCAAGGAGTACAATTCTTAGAGTGCTCCCGACAATCCCGGCCATCCTTGCCTTCTAACAACAAGATGCCACTAAGAAACACATCTTTCAAGCAAAGAATAGGGTGCCTAGCCTTGACGTCCGACGTCGTGGCTGCCTCGCGCCGCAGATAAACGTAATGCCCGGAGGAAAACGGTGGCAATGGAATTGGTGGAATTTAACGGCCTCTAAACCTTGGTCCAAGTATAAAGCAACACTTACAGGACAACAGATTGGAACACTCGCACTTGCACTTGAAGTTGTTCAGTGTCCATTTCTCTGGGTATATCGCCCGCCCGGAGTTTCCCAAGTGAGCAAACGACCTCAAAGTACAGTTCTCAATGGAACCACTTATGAGTGTTTCCCTCCAGGTGAGAATGGCAACCTCAAACCAGAAACTACTCTAACAAACGCAAACGCATTTAGTTTGATGAAAACACTGCAAATTACGCAAAGTGCGGGAGACTTTGGTACTATGCAGTTTCGGATATTTAACGTCATGTCCTGATCGTTAAGAAACATGACAGGGGGAAGATGGCAATCCGATGTGCAGGATAGTCTCACCTTCTTCTTGAAACTAATATTTACGCAGGGTTCCAAGACCGAGTCAGCGGACGTGCCATGCTCATTAACGTAGAGGCACCCAATTCCGATCACTTAAGCCAATTTGGGACTCAAATGGCATTGTAGGCCAAAAACATTTATGTAGAAAGATGCGGAATTAGGAATGCAACTCAACAACTATTTTTTCAAATTTAATCACAAAGATTTGGAATTGATATAGAATTTAAAAGCCCAAAAACCACCGGAGCCCATAATCAAACTCTAGAGTAGGTGAGATTTGGTGCCCTCCTTCACCCAATGCCAATAAATGAGAGTGAGTAAAAGAGAGAAGACATGCCATGGATAACCAACTCATGGAGGGTACCCAATATCGATCGGCCTTGTTCAACTTTCGAGGCAAGGCCAACAATGAGAGCTCAATTGAGGTGGAACAACCCAAAATTGCACACTTCGAGACCCAATGCTGATCATGGCTAGAATTTTCAAATTTTGAGTTATGGGTTTTGGGTCACTTCATGCACCATTTCAAGCATTTGCCATTTTCATGCACCATGCCATGCATACTCTACTGATCGGAATTGGGTGGCCGATCGGAATTGGGTGCCTCTACCTTAGTGGCTGGGCTCCTCAGCCCCAAATCCTCATACATCACGCCATTAAAGCATTCCTCACTCACTGTGGATGGAACTCCACTCTGGAATCTGTGTGCGCCGGAGTTCCAATGCTTTACTGGCCGTTATATGCTGACCAATTAATGAATGCCAGGTTAGTTGTGAACCCAATCCACTAGCAACGTTTTAACAACAATTTAGGATATGAATGAAATGACAAACTGCGTCGTGTCATGTCACAGTATGGTACAGCGGGTTACTTGACATCTCTTGTACTAGGTAACACCCACACCCTTGATCAACTCTAGGGCATGGCACATCCTTGAGTACTGACCTCGGCTGACACATAGGTTCATCACCGACACGATTCAAGTGGGGTAAAGAATCAAGTGGAGATCGGAAAACGACAGCGTCGATCAACATGAGATAGAGAAGGTGCTGAAGCGAATGATGGAAGGTGAACAAGGGAAGGCAGCTCGTTCGAAAGCACTCACGTTTCGACTACTGGCTCAGAAGAACGTTGCTGACGGTGGAGCATCAAAGGCCAACCTGGAGAAACTCTTGCAGCAGTGCGCATCAGCTACAACCTGCCACGGCGCTTGTAATTGTTAACTCAGGATAGATCCAATTAGGGAAAAGCTGCTATGAAAGCATTAGCATAAATACTTAGTACTATCATTGCACTTTTTTTATTCAACGACTTCAAAAGATAAATGGTACACACCGCAGAGAGCAAACATGGAACTTTGAATGACAAGGCGTGTAGAGGTACAAATGAGAATGCTACAAATCCACGAGAATGCCATAAATTCTAATCCTTAAAACAAAACAATGTGACACTGCAGATGAAGTTCGTCACAAAAAACAAAACGTTCCAAATGGAAACGGCTGCCAAAATTGGAAGCAATCTTGGAATGGAATACCAAAAGTGTGTTCATATTAAATGACCATATCAAGTAAGATATTTCTCGTCAAGATACTAGGTAACAAACATAAACTCTCTATCCAAACCGAAGGGCTGGTACGCAATAGCTTGCACTATCTGTCTGCCTTCTAGAACTGGCAACTCATCCACCCGAGGCGCTTTTTCGCGCCAGATGAAATCGTTCTCGTTATCACATTTTCTCAACATGTTCTGCAAGTCGTCTAACTCCTGTCTGTTCCAAAAAAAATCATCAATAATCTTGTTTAAATGTTTTCTCGACATATGATGTGTCAATGCAAAGCTATCCAGAAGTGCACATGTGAAGCTCTTGTATTCAGAGTACACAAATTCTTGCAAGAATCTATTGATAGATAAAGTAGTTTACCCTCCAAAGTCCACAATTTTCATAACCAATATATGGTAACTTTAAACACTATAATCTATTCCATCAACTATTGGAGGTTGTGCAAATTTTCTCCAAAGTTGAGGTCATGGGTTGAGTTCAATTTTGTAAGGTTGGATACTGAAATTAGGTGTTCTATCACCATCAAAGGTAATTCAAAGAAAACAATCAACACATACCTTGGTTTTGGAGTAACATGACCTGGGCACTAATGGGTTAAGGTTCATGGGTATATACTTTATTAACAATTTGGGGAGTTAACCCTTAAAGGTCTAAGAAGCCACATTTGGGTTGCAACAATGATGTTTTTTGTGTATATGACGTACAATTTTCTAAAGGAATTTGAAATGACCTAGTACTACTCTTTCGTCTCCAACATACATGAGTAATTATTGATAGTTTTGGTCTACAATATTATGGTGAATTACTTCAATAATATTTAGTTAAACAACAAATCCAAAAGTATTGACCTTCAAAATATCCACATGATATGATCTCAAATTACAATTTGAATTGGAATTATCAATATATATTTTCTAAATATTTTTTTGAAGAATAAACCAGAGGAGGGAATCAAAGGTACTAACCTTTGAAAACTTGCGTAATGAACTCTAAAATATCTAAAATATGAAAAAATGATGGAGTTGAATTTATCTCATTAACGTAACAACGATACGTGATCACTTTGCTTCCTTGTGCTTACTTTCAGAAAAAAAATTATGAAAAAATCTTCATAAACCATCAAAAGCAAAATGGAAAATGCATAAGTTTTGGAATTTCCAGGTATGTAGTTTTAATTTATTTTTGTGACTATTTTGATAAATTTTATATTGTTGTAATATTAAGAAAAGCTTATTGGAATAATATGCTTCCAAATTCATTTTAACCCCTAATTTTCTATGACAATTTCCCACCAAGGACTTTTAAATTGTTGATTTTAATGCAATGAGTCCTAATGATTTTAATGCAATCAGATTGAAAGGAAACAAAAACTTTTAATCTCAAATTTGCCCGTAGGATCTCAATTAAGACTTCTTAAATAACATACTCACACAATTTCAAACACTTTGACTGCACGGATTGAAAGATTATAGTGTTTGAAATAGAGAAAATGATTAATTTTTTTCCCTATGTTGAGTGGATCAGCAAAATTCGACTTCACTTGGTTTCAAATTTTTGCGTTATATAAGGTATAAATTTTACACCATCATATTAAACATGGTATTAGTTCCTTGTACATCGATTTTTAGAAAGAAAAGGGGTGTAGCATATTTTAAACAATTGTTCAAGGAGTGGAGGTTCAAAAATTGCCAATTCATGTTATATTTTTTGTGAACTAAATGTAATTTAGAATGAGAATCTAAACAATTAATAAGAAGATTTAAACCACATCTTGTATTAGGAAAATTAAAAGTAAATAACAATAATTTTTAAAAATTTTATGTAGAAAAGAAAAAGCTTTTGGTACGTTGCCTGAAAATGTGTGATAATGTTTGAATTTTTTTGCCTTGGATTAATATGCTATTTTCACTAAAAACAAGAGTTCCTTTTTGAAAATATGAAAGGAAATAAATATTATTTGCTAGTATTGAAAAATCTCACATTCAATAAAGTGTTATACCAAAAGTTTTTGGAATTGGCCCATGTGCCCGCAACTGCAAAGTTTTGCTTTAAGATGGCACAACTTTTGCTTTGAATGTCCAATTCAAGAAAAAATTGAAAGGACAGAAAGCTTTTAGTAATTTCCATTTACAATAATAAATTCAAAAAATAATGTTCTCAAATTGACATTGTAAAAACCTGCCCAAACCTTCAAGAGTCTCCCGAGGGGACTCTTGAAAATTTAGTGGTTAATTATGTTGTGCAGGTACTTTATTCTTGTTGTCAAAAAAACAAATCAAAGATAATCTTCAAGGAACTGGTTTGACAAAATGCCTTGCAAATTAGTTGTATTTATCAGAAAAATTGGCTACTTGGAATAAATCCACAAAGGATGTTTTTTCTATTTATGGTTCAATTTAATCTTTTTAATTCAATGTTAGAAGAAATCAAATGAAATAAATCTTTTAACAACTAATTCATATAGCAAACCACCACCGCATTTCATTGTGGCTAGAGTAGTGCGATTTGATAGTCCTCTCCTTGCCGTTTCCCACACCAAGATCGTCCATTTGAACCAAGACGATTGATCTGCATCTCATCCGACCACACTACCCTTTTCCAATCCATCACCGTCCAATCCTTGAGGGTATTGGCGAAGTCCATAAGCGCTTGACGATGCTTCTTTGACAAGAGTGGCCTTTGCGTCTTTGGAGCAGCTCGTAGCCCAACCTCCTTGAGAGCCTTGCACATTGCCTTGGCACTAACTACATGGGGTTGCATGACTGCTCAATGTGTAGGCCACCTCACTAAAATTGTAGGAAAGATGGACGCAGACTTGTAGTGCAAGATTCTATATAACAAACTCATGTCCTCCCTTGATTGATATAATTTGGGTGTTGACTGTGTTATATTTAAGCAAGACAATGACCGGAAGCACACTTTCCGAAAGGCGAATGCATGCTTAGAAGAACTCGGCTCACAAGTAATGAAATGACAAGCACAATCTCCAGATCTGAAGCCAATAGAACATTTGTGGGAGCATCTCAAATGTTGTTTGAATGCATACTTGAATCATCCAAGTGGGATGTCAGAATTGTTGGAGAGGGTGGACAAAGGGTGGAACAACATCAATATAGAAGTGACCTTCACTCTTGTAGATAGCATGCCAGACGTGCAGGGTGTTTTGAAGGCCAAGGGTGGCGCAACCAAAATATTGATTGTCAAGGCAAAAATGTTTGTCTCTAATGAAAGTAACTTTTTTTAATTTCCTTTGGATCCAATTGTTGCAAATCTTGCACCATGTCTTCCAAAACATACAACAATCCTTCATTTCCAAAATTAGCTTTATTGACCCATTATTACAAGCTACAAAAGAAAAAAAGTGACACCCTTGAAACATTGAAACCATTTTGTCCATCACTGTAATAACCTTGTCCTTCATAATCTACAGACAATAGTTGCATGCCACCTATCTTCAAATACAACTACATTAATAACCTTTATTACTACTAGCTTGGTACCTAAGACTCCACTATCTCATATCCCTAATGGAAAGATGTTAGAATAAAAAACCAATTTTGAACTAAAATAAGATGTTTGTGACCCATCTTAAAATCACAATTTTGACGATATGCTTTGGATCTAGGATTATGTCATGAAGGTGATGTACAAAAAGTTGGAGAGTATGGGCTGCATACTACGCAATTATTCAAAGAATTGGAACAAAAGCAAGGTGTTTGCATGCCAAAATGCGAGATGAGCTAGAAAGTAAAACTCTAAAGCCGAGCAAAAACTTCTCGACCAGAACGATGATTGATAAAAAACGTCTCGACACCGTCTAACTCACAAATCAACGTGGTGTTTAACCTTTTAACGCTTACGAGGCTACTGGAGGGTCAATTTTGGTGCTCTTGATGTTTGAACCTTTTCCACAATTGGTTGTTGTCGTTGCGTGGTTAGCTTTCCAACCGATTTCCCTCATCTTCAATCGATGCATGCATTGGCAAACTACAATAATTTCCGGGACATGGGGTTGCGATGAAATATATCCCAAGTTGTGTAGATGATGTTCCACATAAGCTATCACCCCCATAGATTCTCCTAGGCCCTTGTGATCCACTTAGGCGTTAAGGATTAAATTAGCTGTGACGTTCCTTCGATAAGTGATGAGTTATGTAGAACTTGTACAAGAGTGCCTTGGCTATGGCGAACTCAGGTGGTGAGCATGCTTGTGGACTCATCCTTCACATCCAGATGTACTACTATTCATTGGCCTCTGAAATCGAACAAAGTTGAGAGTGCTCAGATTCGGAATCCTGCATCATTTTGTGAAGATTTAAGCATTTCTGAGGCACAAAAGTACCACTCAATCTCCCAGTGTGTATGAGTTTGATTTGAATGCTTGACAGACAAGTGTGCAGCACGAGAGTAGAAATAATTATTCACTGTTTGTTTTGAAGACATAAAAAACCTAAACTCTGCTGGTGTGGTAATGAGTTGAAGGCAGAAGATAAAATGTTGCCATTAAGGTAGAGGCACTCAATTCTGATCACTTAAGCCAGTTGGGGACTGAAATGACATTGTATGTCAAAAAAAATCATGTAGCAAGATGAGGATTTAGGAATGAAACTCAACAAATATTTTTTTCAAATTTAATCTCAAAGGTTTGCAATTGATATAGAATTTAGAAGCCCAAAAACCACCAGAGCCCATAATCAAATTACAGAATAGGTGAAATTTTGTGCCGTCCTTTGACCAATGCCAATAAGTGAGAGTGAGTAAAAAGAGAGAAGACATGCCATGAATAACCAACTCATGGAGGTACCCAATGCCGATCAGCCTTGTTTGACTTTTGAGGCAAGGCCACCAATGAGAGCTCAATTGAGATGGAGCAATCCAAAATTGTACACTTTATGACCCAATGCCGATAATGACTCGAGTTTTCAGATTTTGAGATATTGGTTTTGGGTCGCTTCATGCACCATTTCATGCAATTACCATTTTCATGCACCATTCCTTGCATACTCCACTGATCGGAATTGGGTGCCTCTACCTTATAAGGAGCTGATTAGAAAAAACTTTCTCCCCATGCCCAGCACAACACGTGCACATTGATTACATTTCACTCGCGTGACCCTCATAATTTTCAGAATGATCCACATTCAATACATTGTATCTAATGTCATCCAACGTTCAGGGAGAATTTACACTTAAGCAGCCAAAATCCTCCATTTCAAAACTTCAACCGGTCATTGTTTGGATTCAACCGGCCATCGCTTGTTGCCATTAAGTTGTGCCGGTTTTTTTCCTTTGGTTTTTAATTGGAACCAGTAAATTTCCTCTAAATTGTTCATTCCTAGATAAACCGGTTTTCCAATGTACTAAAATGATATCAATTGACAACATACTACAACAATGAACAACAGTGTAATAATTAACATACAATAACAATGGTCAATAATTTATTTCATACAATAAAAGAACAATAATGATGAACAAGTTATCACATCAAATTAACAACAATAATGATGAGCAAATTATCACAATAAATTGTGCGACGATGATGATGAACAACTAGGCGGGCAATGGACATTTCGGCGAGGAGGTGGGCACTTTGGTGACTCGTGAGTGCACTGAGTGAGTGAGCTGGATGCAGCAATCGGACTCCGGAGAGAGGCGTTCGAACTTCGGCGAGGAGCGAGGAGGCAGGCAGTCACGGCAGTGGGCACTTTGGCGAGGAGGCAGAGACACGAGCACTGCTGAAGACACGAGCGAGAGACACGAGCACTCGCGACTTGTGAGACAAGAGGCGGAGACACGAACTCACGGTAGTGGGTGAACTTCGGCGAGGAGTTCGATAGAGAAGGTCACCAACGCTGCGGGCAGTTCCAACTTCGGTGAGGCAGGCCGTCTAGTGTTGATGCTTGAGCCTTGAGCCGGTTGCCGCTGTGCCGCTATACCTAAAGGCCTAAACCGAAAACCGCTACAGCATCCAGATTCCAATTTAGCGCTGAGCCGTGCGATCACATTGCACAAATTGTGCGACGCTGAGCCTCCAACATGCAACGCTGAGCCTCCAACGGACATGTCGAGACTCCAGATTGTCTTGACTAAGGACTCCAAAAGATCTGGACCATATATAATTGTACCGGATGATATCCGCCGTGGGATGATACCAACCAGTCAAAATCCGGCATTCTCACATTCCATCAATCATAATATCCGGCACTCTCACATGGTTCCCGGTTGATATCCGATTTTATTCTCAAGGCACCGGTTTCACGTCCGACACGTTCCCAATTCAATCGGACTTTCAAGCAAATCAACCGGCCGCCATTACACTGAACCCCGGTTCTCCCCGGACATTGATGTCATCACACTAATTGATTTGGAAATGCGATAATTCTTCACTTTTGATGCAGATTTACTGAGCACAGCTATCTATACCATTCAAGTGTAGGATTATTGTCAGCATGGTTGGTAGATATATTCATCAACAATAAAACTCATAACAACTTATAAATCAGTTAATGTGATTTACATTAATTTACTATTAGATCATTATTAGAGTAGTACTAATGGGGCTGTTTTTGACCATCTAAATGTGACATGCTTACACTACACAAAAGTTTTTAACACTGTTTTGACACTTCATCTGAAACTTCACCAAAAAGTGTCCAATTTCGAGACTAGAGTCACTATGTCCAAACCATCCAGGTGCTACATGTAGTGATAGAAATTAGGAATATATGCATATCGGGTTAAGAGAATTGAATGGCGACCGAGATTCACATGAAGTTTTAAAGTTTCCAATTCCGGAGCATCAGTACGTACCGTCGGACTGAGGATTCGGTTGGCCTAGATGCTGCCAGAAATTAGCTGCAGTTATATTGATGCACCAAGGAGTGGCAGACACTCAACGTTTTGTACTTTTCAATTGACTTGCATTCATTCCCAGTACCACCGAGTCCATGCCTTGTTTGCCTAGGCAGCTTTCCACTAAGTTATCTGCTGCGCTAGTGACACTAGAAACTCTGTAATCATCAAAGTCCAGCAGCTCAACGGAACCGTTTGTCTCATTGCCTACTGAACATCATGAGTATTGCAACTTCGGGAAAAAAAATCCAGCTTGAATCACGTTCCAGAGGTTGCCCTCGTTTGGGAATAAAATATAAAATATACATCACAGTTCTGAGAAATGCGACACGTATTTTGTAATAGCGTGTATATGGTGTAACAACATGTGGAAAACTTTCTTGATGCAGATGTTGTATCTGCAGTTCGAACATTTTTTTGTTTTTCTATACCCGTGAAGCTGTGAGCTAATGATAAGCTCTTTTGTGTAGGTGCAGGAAAGGGCATGGTGAATTGCTAACACAAGACTTCGAGAAAAAATTACAAATTGGTAGAAGACATAGTATTATTGGCAATGTGAAAACTGGCAATCTGTTTTATACAAGAGAGAAATACTCTCGAGATAACGTGGCAAAAACTTACAAGATAACATTGCAATAATGTGGTTACCCTATCTGCTAAACTGACCTAATTGATAGGTTACACAGTCGGGTTCTAAGTGCAGGCACACGGTTTTATTCTTGCATCATGCATGTATCAATTCACGTGATTAATCAACTGATGATCCGAGCATCTCAGAAGCTCCACAACCTGGGCTCCCAGGCATAAGGCATCCCATCGTCGCTGTCAATGCTGGTAGCGTGATGAACGCTGGGCTCAGCCATGGAGTACATTGTGTGATCGACTTCGGATAGGAAGCTGTAGGTGCTGGACGCATGGAGACCCGGACTTCGCAGCTCAGAATGCATCTCAGCAGGCCGAGAATGAGGATCCATGTCTTCATGAACCGTGTAGTCAGATGAATGGGGTACAGTTACCTTGACGCTCTCGAGTTGATCTGGCACTGGGGCGGCCACAATGGACTCAGACCTGGCAGGATCTTGTTGACGAGCTCTGGTTTGCAGCTCCACCGGATGGGTTCGGCATGGAGCTGATCCGGACGCTGAGGTACTGCGTGGCAACTGGAACCCTGAGGCATGAACTAGACCGTCGTCAGGCTGGGAAATGATGGGTACTGATCTGGAGTTGTGTGATCTCAACTGGCGTGAGAAGCTGTGCGCAGCCTGGATGGCCGCCGCCTGGATGCTTTTGTCCGTGAGGTCGTGGGGGCGAGGCAGCGAGCTGGCCAGGTTGGGGAAGTTGAGCTGTGCGTCATCTCCTCGGAGAACTAGAGCCGCTGCACATTGCCATGATCAACGAAAGAGTCCAAATGAATCAGACTTCAGGCTTACGGTGAACATGCAGAACGTAAACCATGGTTAATTTCTGCATGACTGCAACTATGAATATTCAACTACGCATCACAGATTTGTAGGTTAAAACCAGCTGGCTTCTCAAAATCATAAATGCACCAAACTCATGAATACATAGTGGTTTCTAGCCAAACTGGTACCATTGGCACATTCATGGAAATCTTTTTAATGCAAATAGTAATTATTACTGCAGAATTTGAAAGGTTTGGTGCCCGTCATGTATTCGAACATTAGGATCGAATTATTTGCTCGCACAATAGGCTGATCTGTTGTATAGATGCAGTTACAGGGCAATAGGCATGTTAGATATTACCTCACAGATTAATAGAGAAATAATACTTCTATTTGGTAACGAAGAGATTGTAGCATAGTTAAAACAGGCAATCAATAACCGAAATTTAGCCTTTTTCAAGTTTCTAGATGTGAGCAAACCCTCGCGGATGATTCGTTACATACATCACATGTGAATGCAGTCAAAATATGAATAGTATTTGTGTCTTATCAGTTAGTATTTTGACACCTTGCTCCAGCATCGTACAATCAGCTATCAGAAATTCATAGGATTTTTTCACTTGTGGAGTTAGGGGTTGTAACATTGATCATACCAGTGTCGTAGGCTCTAGCGGCCATTTCGGCGGTATCGAAGGATCCAAGCCAAATGCGAGACTTGGATTTGGGCTTCCGAATCTCCGACACCCAGCTCCCCCATGGCCGCCTCCTCACTCCCTTGAAGATTGCATGATGCGCGTCTTGAACGGAGCTCGAATGACCGCAGCTGCTGCTCAGCTTCCCACCCGGCCGATCCAGCCGATGTTGTCCTGGTCCGATCATTCTTAGACTAGGAATCTTAATCTGCGTAACTTTTTCCGAGGAACCTTTACCTCTCCATCAAAAAAACAAAGTATACAAAAGAAAAAACAGATATTGTGATTCAACTCCGCACCATCTAGAAGCGAGAACTAGAATTGTGCCTCCCCTGAAGAAAGAATGTGGCACCTGGAGCCTGCGACTCTAGTTGATTTATCCCAGCTGGATGGTAATCAGCACCAGTTTTCATGAAAATTAAGAATCTCTCAGGGTGTCAACCCTATGATGTACAAAGACTAGCTGCTACGGATCAACGTCCTAGTTGTCCGAGTTTCGATGAAACGATGGCTCTAGCCTTGATATGCACAGGTGATCTCCAGCTTCAGTAACTGGCGAATATACAGTACCCGATCTTTCGAGACCTAGGCTCGATCTGAACGCACGTGTTAAGATTAACTCCGGTCGATCGACCGATCTAGGCTTCGGCAGTTCGGCTTTTGACTCGACAAACTTCAAAAGTACCTATAGTGGCCTCTGCACCCAGAAGCTGACAAGGTCACATGCCCGGCCCAGCCCGCTCCTGCCTGCAGCGGAGGCCAGAAACGTCGTACAGAAACTAAGTGACCGTAACAGATAAACACCTGGTATCTTAGCCGACACTTTCAGGAGTCGCCATTGGCACAACCTTTCTCACGCCGAGGATTGTCACACGCCCCTTTTACCAGTAACTTTTCTTGGAAGGCTGCAGTCCTACTGTAGCTAGAGGCTCCAACTCGAGATTTTGAGAGTTCGTTAATGTTCGCTTCCGGACAAGCGCGACAATAGTTGATCATTAAAGCCAGATCGATCGACCAATGATTCGCGATTCAACGGAGATCGAGGACTGGCTGCATCTGACGGTTGGGCGCCCGCGTGTTCATGACTGCTAATTAGATCTGCGCGCCGTATTCTGGACGTCGCCTCTAGTAATCTGGATGACATTCATGAGCAGTACTCCCACCTGCAGAATGATCTGAACAACGACATTTGTGATCCAGCATCAGTACCTGTACAACTGTTGTGGTGTAGCGAGCAGTTTGAGTGGGACTCTGAGAGGGTGGACCTACTGCAGCTAATACAGCGTACGGTGGGAATAATACGTAGATCTCCATAGATTCACCAAACTGAATACACAGGAATGTTTTGATTCCGGACATAACATTCCGACCTAGAAATTAATGTTCTCGGAGTCTGATCAATGCCTTGAATATTGGATGAGTGATGCGCACCCAAACTCATTCCCAGCCACAGGATGGATATCTTTCTTCAGCGGTTCCAATTTTACAGAGAGCGATGAAAGTTTGAAATTTGGGGGTAACTGATATATGACCTGCGCTTGCGATGCAATGAGTGAATATGGAATTCATAGTGGGGCCAAAAGGTCTGGGCTGGTGGTTCGTCTGCCGTGCATGCATAGAGAGCCTGCAGTGCACATGACAAGGCCTGGTCAATGATTGCCACCTACGCTAACTTAGCTAGGCTCTTATATTGTCATATGAAGGTACAACACTACTACATGACGACGACTGCATAAAGTGATCATGCCAGGTATTACTACATTGTCGCTCAAGAGACTACCAATGATCTACCGATGTGCTAGGACAGAGTGCTAGCCAGAACTGAATTGCCTCATTATTCGCTACAAATGAACAAGCTGCGAAGCTCCCTTTCGCCAATGATTTTAGCATTCCTCAGCTTATGTAAGAAGCCGGTAAGTCACACACACTCATCACGCCCACGCAACAGCTTCCATTGATCTTTGTAGGCGTTGATAATTCAAGGGTGGGCCTAGTCTTCACATGACGTCGATCGTACTACCACCGCAGAGTCTATTTAATTCTCCCTTGTTCTATGCCCCAGCAGTTTGTCGCCTCTTCGTCCAGTCTCCTGGCAGCTACTTCACCATCGGTTTTAAAATCCACTTTATCACCGCGGACCCTGGTCTCATAACTCTCGACATTTTAACGGAAAAGAAATTAATACTCATCTCTTCATGTAAGATATGATTTGGCAGATATATGTCCCTTCCAATGATGATCACAAGAATTACTCCTTTCCCGTTCCACATTACTTGACAAGCACAAGGTGCCCCCTGTCATTAAACTCACTGGCAGTACTATAGATGTCTATCTCTCTTTCCTCCACAAACGAGCTAACTACTTGTACATCACGGCTTACATATCACAATTGTCGGATGTAGTGTCAACACTAGTGGTGACAGAGAATTCGCCACAACTTACAAGCAGCCATCCTGTTCACAACTTTGTTTATTTATGTCTTTGACAACATGAGCCCCTGAGGTAATGCAGGGTATCACCTTACTATCACACGGATATCAGTCGAGAAATGCCCCATTTTGAAGCACTATGGATTCCTTGTGACACTCTGACTTCCTACAAATAATGGCGCGTTACTCCCTCCAGAAGGAATCTGATAACTACGGTAGCAAGTGGAAATACTGTAGTTCTACAGAAGAAACTTTTTAAGAAAATCAGCTACCAAATCTACATGAACTCTTATAAAATAGTACGAACACAACCACATTGAGAGTAAATCGTTGCAACAAGCATAAAGCAGCAAGTTTTTAATGAAAATATGATCTAGAAAAACATAGAATATTTCAATTGTGCAACAAGCCTTATATGTGATTCTTTATGCATAATATTAAACTGGTTATTATTGTATATCAACTATAGAAACAAGATTATATATTATAAAACACCTTTACAACTCAATGATTCAACTTACAAGCACTTACAAACAGTACCATCCTGTGTAGACACCTCTTGCTTAGTAAACATCAATAGCTCTTTGAGGCATAGAACGTATCAACTTCCTAACAACATCAACATCTATATTGTACCAAATTTCTTGGATCTTCTTCCATAAGTCACTTTAACTACACTAATAATGTTCATTAGTGTTATGGCACCAATAGTGTAACTACCCCTATGACCTGACTTTCACTAAATGTCAACTTGTTTACATTTAGTGTTTAATGTCATAAAAATCAGCTTAACAAAATTGTTCATAACTTTTGCATCACGACAAATGAGAAGATGTATCGTATACCGATGGAATCTTCTTGAAACAACACATAAGGTGGTCACCTCACTTGATAGAATTGGTGCGAAATTGATAAAGATATGCCTCCTCAAACTTTCAACCCAAACTCAAGAAATCTGCCCAAAAATATTCGCTGTAACTTTTCAATTAAGACGAATTTGAAGTTGGATAAGGTGCCATTGGAAGCGTCTTTTCAAATCAATTTTGATAGGCACCAAAAACTCTCAAATTGGACAAAAATTGCCCCCAAAGTCATCATTTGAAAAACCAACCTTCAAAAAATCAGCCCAACATGAAAGGTTTGCTTTTGACATGTGGCAAGATTTGGGTGACTTGCAATAAATTGTTACATAACCAACACTAAATGTCAATATGTTAAAATGTAACAAAGGCAAAAATTATAGAAATTGACAGTTAGTGTTTAAATTGACATTTAATATTGTGACATTAGTAGGATAATTGACATTTAGCGTTTAAGTTCGTAAATAGTGTTGCGAACACTAATGAACATTATTAGTGTAGTGGGTTTCCTCTCAAACCTTCTCAGACGGTGATCTACTTCATTCTAAAGATGTTCTATTGGATGTAGGTCAAGTGATTGTGGAGGTGTCCAATACTCAGAAATTTTGAGCACGCAACCAATCTACAACATAATGTGCAGTATACTTTGGATCATTGTCATGTTGAAAAATAACTTGATCCTCTTCTAAACCTTGCATATTCTATAATGCCCATAAGTTCCGTCTTTAAAATGTTACAATAGACATATTTATCCATCTTCCCTTTAATCAAATGAAGCTTCTCAACTCCTTCCCAACTTAAACAACCCCAAATTCCTCCCTCATGTTTGACTGTAGATTGCACATGTTGATCTAAATGACGTCCTCAACTCTTTCTCCAACAATATTAACGTCCATCTCAGCCAAAAAATTTGAATTAGGACTTAATATGAGGAAAAATGACATAAGCCCAGAACTCCCAATCTGCATACTTGCACTTCTTTGCCCATTGCAATCGATGAACTCAATGTTTCTTTGTCAAAAGTGGCTTTTTGGTCTTCACACATGCTCTCAACTCTTGCCTCGAAAGACTCCTTTTAACCATATCATCACTCAATTACATGCCTCCAGATCGTAGCGCTCTTTCTTCAAGCTGCCATTGTATTAGTATTTTGATCATTTAACCTCCTCACAATGTCACGGTCACCACATTCATTAAGAGTTCTAGGTCTTTTAGATAAATTTTTGTCTGTAAGGCTTCCTCTTTCACAAAGCCTTTGCACTATGTCAAAACAAGTGCCTTAAGGAATGACCCAAACAAAATCTCGCCATTTCAGTTGCATTGCTCATAAATCTCAAGAATTGTCCCATGGACCTATGCTGATTTTGAAACCTTCTAGGAGCCATAGTGATTCACCAAAAGCCTCTCCAAATCTTACCAAAAAAATCCAAAACAAAATGCCTCACAACTGCACTTGTATTGAGAAGATTGTGGTGTGCACAACTTCTCTGCATATAAAGTTGTACACACCTCTTCATGATTTTGCATGTGTAATATCTACAAGTGGCATATTTTGAAGGAGTCAATGTTAATTAGCTGCCATGTGGTGTACTAATTAAAGTTGGTCCAAAAAATCTCTTACCAATCCACTAACTACGCTACAGCCTACACAAATTGGAAAAATGCTTCATTGTCCAAAAACTTATGCTTGCCAGTGTAGATGATACTCAGGTGATAATTGTCTATTGTGATACATATATACATGCACGTATTTTACAAATAGAATACAAAAATGTATTAAAGCTTAGCAAGACCTCTCGATTGAAGACTTTACAACTAACATCTTTCACTTGGTGGTCATTTCAATATTTGAACTTTATCATGTTGAAACACAACATCATGCATGTACAATATTGTAGCCACTGGTGGGCCATTATGATGTTTAAAGATTAACCTTTTAACGGCACTGATACCAAATCTAGCCTTGTGATGACTATAAATGTTTCCCATGGAATTAGAAACCACATTTTCATCCAATATTGTAATATTCATGAAAACGTTCATTTTTCATAACACATTATTTTTTCAAATTTGTACTATATTTATTTATACTATACAGATGCAACTTATGAGCATCTTTAGTACATGCATTTTATTTTTAAGTCATCTAGGATAATTCTGGACTCAGTTTTGGGCCATGGTAGAAAAAGAAGTAGTAAAAATAGATTTCCATATAGTATATTTTGAATGTTTTTTATTTATAACAAAATTTTGTTTAAACCAAGAAGATTGTTTTCTATGTAGCTTTACGAGTAAAATGAAGATTTAATGTCAATTTTGACTCCTATTTTTGCCATTTTTTAAATTAAAAATTTTGATAATTTTTTTGCAAAATGCAGTTTTAATACCTATCACTATGGAATAGACAAATAGTATTTTTATCCACCATAAGAATCTTCATAGTAAATTAGAGTGTGTGGATAGAAATTGTTGTTTTAGTGTACCCTACGCGTTGGTCAATTTTTATATAATTACTTCAAGATGGAGAATGTCCAGAATTTTGGAAAAAGTTCAAGAGATTTTTGTAGGTTTTACTTATGTAATACCTAGGTGATATCCGTTGTGTGCAAACCACTGTGATTTGAAAAATAAATGATTTAATAGAAAGTGTCCGAAATTGACCAATGCATACGGTATTTTTCTAGTACATATGAATTTTTAAAGATTTTTCCTTTACAAAATCATAATAGCTTAAGTTTCCATGGAAGAAATGAACTTTCTACACAAAAATCTAAAACTTTATTTGGAAAAAATATTAAAATATATCAATTTTGCAAACTTTGAGTGTGAAATTGAACAAACAAAACAATCCCTATGATCACGGCCATAGGTTTGGTGTATGACACATATGATGCCAAAACGGGGCCATGGGAGACCACATATGGTCCCTAAAAGCCTGGGTTGGGCCCCTCAGGGCCAAACCGGTTTCTTAGTAAAATCTGATTTGATTTCTAACCAAACCATTTAGCTACCCTCTTCTGCTTTATCTTTTTAACCACATTAGTAATTCATTCATAAATCATTGTTCACATTGAGCTCCCAATGAGTTCCCATCTTGTTCATGGAACGTTCCCATGAAGGTTCCCGGTCCGCTCCCATAAAGTTCCTAACGCGTTCCTAATCATTTCCCACAACGTTCTCAATGACTCCCCATATTGTTCCCATGTGTTCCCAAGTATTCCTAAGTGCGTTCCCAAGTGTGTTCCTTAGTGGTCATAATGCATTCCCCGTTCCCATAGAGTCCCCAAAGGGTTGACACTACCAGCCAATTTACCTTTCAAACTATACATCCGAATTTATTTTTTGTTTAGTGGGGCACACCACCAATCGTTTGGGCCCCAACGTAGCCCCATTCGCACTCATGTGCGTGAGCTTAGTGTCCGTCGCCAGAGCGAGATCTGCACCAACCAGTTGACGTCCGGGTATTGTGATAACTGGGTAGATGCACCAGGGAGTGTTAACACCCGGATATGTGCAAAGGTATCAGCAGATCCGGGTGTTCCCGTCGTCGTCCTCGTCGTCTTCTTCCTTTCGTTGTTTTGGTTGATATGCAGAGTGTTTTGCAGAATTGGAGAGGTTCGTGACCGCCATAGCCAGCCAACCACGATGATTCTGTGCGTGCTCTTCACGAACCGCACGGGCAACGTGCTGCTGGAGCGGTTCCATGGCCTCCCGGCGGAGGAGCGGCTGCACTGGCGCTCGTTCCTCGTGAAGCTGACAACAGAGAATCTCAAGACCGCGCGCGACGACGAGGTGTTCGTGGCATCGCACAAGTCCGTGTTCATCGTGTACACCGTCATCGGCGACATCTGCATTTTCGCGGTCGGGAAGGAGGTGTACGACGAGCTGGCGCTGATGGAGGTGTTGAACGCCGTCACGTCGAGCGTGAAGGAGGTGTGCAGGAAGGATCCGAGCGAGCGCTTGTTCCTGGAGAAGTACGGGAAGGTGTGCTTGTGTCTGGATGAGATCATCTCGCAGGGAGCTTTGGAGCACACGGACAAGGATCGCATTCGGAGGCTCACGAGGTTGAAACCTCTGGCGGAGTGAGGACTGTAAGTTGGCCCTGGGATGCCGATCAGATGTGTTCAGTCCTTCCGATCTCCGTTGTTGATGACTTTCCTGCATGATCGCCTTTCTTTCAATGGCTTCAAACGAGAGCGGGATTAGGAAGTCCCTTGGATGTCCTTACCTAGACGTCATTTAGGGTTACAGGTACTTTTCAAGCTTAGGGTCTTCAAACACATGATTAGCCCTCTTACATGTGCCTCCATGGCTGAATGGGAGGTCTAGGATTGTTTATATAGGGCTTCCACCTTCGTTTAGACTTGCAGAGCATAAGCAGGACTGAATTGGAGATTTTTTTTGAATATATAATCTTTTGAACGATCATAAGTCTCCAGTGGTTTTCTACTTGCTGGGATGTCTAATGTTGCCTGTTTACATGTAGGTCTAACAAACTCAAATTTGAGGCCCCCTCGGTAGATATGTCTACTGCTTGAGATATGTTGCGGAACCTTTCTTCTCTTGACATTGTGACTAGATATGGACGCAGAATTTCTCTGTGAATGCGTTGATGAGAGGAGCAGATGCTGCTCATTAAGGTTCGAAAAGTTGTATTGAGGTTCAGATGCTGGCTTGACAGCAGATTTTCCATGTGACTACTAGGCTGTAATGAAGTAATGCTTTCTAGAGATGAATTTAGGTGTTAAACAAGCCCTTAAGCGTTTAGTTTCTGTAACATAATCTGATTATTTGTTCATACTCTGATGTTTCCAACGTCTTGGATGATGACCTTAGTACTGTGCATAGACATACCTTGATCGACGCCTCTTCTTCTTTTTCCCTTTGAATGTTAAGCAATTTGATGGTTTGCGTTTTCGGGTTTTCAGGTTGTTAGTGAACCAGTCCGTTGGAACAGACTCTGTAGATAACTGCTTCATAGAACTAAGTGCCTCAGTCGACCTCATTTGTGTAGTCAATCTGCTCACATGTTGTCGCTACCGTGCTTCTAAGGATTTCCCACCAAGCTCTTCTATATGTAATAGCTATTAAGAGTGAATGAATAATACTATCAATATCAAGATGTTTTTTAATCCTTTTAGAAAATATTATACTTATAAATGTTAATTCATTATATGTTAACCCTTAAGGTACCAAGACAGTTTTACACCAAAAACACTTCAAAATTAATGGATTCTAGTGCAATGAATAAGGAAGGTAGCAAAAACTTTGATTTTTAGTTCTGACCGTAGGATCTCAATAAAGGCTTATTAAGTAATACATGTACAAAATTTCATAAACTTTGACCGCACGGATTGAAAGATTATAGTGTTTGAAGTCAAGCAAATGGTTCATTTTCTTCCCTGCGTTTAGTGGATCAGCAGACTTTGACTTCAGTTGGTGTCAAAAATTTTCACTACACAAGGTCTAAATCTATTACCATCTTGTTAACCATGATGTTAGCTCCTTACACACCAATTTTTAGAGGTAGAGACGGGGTGTAGCATATTCAAAACAAGTGTGCAAGGAGTGGAGGCTCGAAATTTGTTAATTCACACTTTATTTTTTTATGAACTTAATATGTTTTCGATTGATAATCCGAATGGTTAATACAAAGGTTTACATTACATATTGATGTGGAAAAAATAAAAAGTGAAAAATATGAAGATCTCTAGGTTTTATGTGGAAAAGAAGAAGTTTTTTTTGGTACCTTGCCGGACAATGAGTGACAATGTGTGAAAATGTTTGACTTGGGTTGGTATGCTATTTTTCACTAAAGACAAGAACTTTTGTTTGACAATATGAAGGGAAATAATATTACTTGCAAGTACTGAAAATCTCACTTTCAATAGAGTGTCCTATCAAAAGTTTTTGGAGGTGCCCAAGGTGCCCGCCCTCCCCATTTAAAACTCAAAACCCTATAACCTTTTGATCAAATGTCCAATTTAGGAAAAAATTGTTTTCCCACTAAGGTCTTGGTAATGTCTTTCTATAGCAAAAATTTCAAAGAAGAATGTTGGAAATTGACACCATAGGAACCTGACCGAACTTTCAAAATGGACCTTTTTGGACACTTGGTCCTTTAGGGGTTAATGAACATGATTACACTTCCATAGAATGTTACCTATGTTAGTTGTTTACAATAGCTTTTTTTTTATAAAAAAAATTTGTAGAGAGAGGGTGCATGAGTGAAGGGTAGCTAGCTAGAGGCAAGAGAGCTAGGGAAGAAAGAACGAAGGTGCAAGAGAGAGTGGTGGCTAGCTTACATCACCTACAAAGTTAGTCACCAACCTACCATTCCGACCCCAAAATAATTGCCGTAAGTGCATTGGTTGATGAGCCTTGATTTGCACCTCCATCTACATCACGGAAAATTGGTTTTCAAAATTATTTTTAAAAATATTGTCTTGGCCCCCAACGTTGTCACTTAATTGTCCAACTTTCCAAAAGTGTTAAAATTTTAGATCTTTTTGAAAATTGAGTTGAACATTGACAACTAGGATTTTCTTAGAAGAAAACTAAGACTTTAGATGTATTTCAAATGATGATATTAGTTTAAAGTAAATTGTTGGTATTTTTTTGCCATTTTGGCATGTTAATATGGTGATACTAATCACCAAATGTAGAAGGAAACTAACTTTAAGTAGCAATAATACATAAAATTTAACAAAAAAGGTATCTAATAATCTTGTTGTGTTAGATTAATCTAACAACAAGATTATTAGATACCTCTTTGGAGAATTTTACATTATTATTTAAAATATAAATAATCCTCCAAGAATTTGGGAGTAATTAGAAGGGGAAAATTGGGGCAATGGTTTCTAATATCTTTCAAACCATAATTATGGTTTCAATTGCTCTGAAGAAGGTTCTAAAATTTTAGAAATTTCTAGAGAATTTTAATGAATTTTGAAGGTTGTTTGTTCTTTGCAAGAATTTGAAGGAAAATAGGAAAGTCAGGGTAAAAAGTCAATCAATAGAGATAAAACATAGAAAAAATACCTATTATACGGAGATGATTGATTGGTCTAAGAATTTATATGATTGGCTCTTCGATGCTCAATTTGGATTAGGTGGTTTTAGAAGAGTTTAGGATTTTGAATATGGAGTGCCAATATTCAAAAGCATCCCATCACTAAAAGTATAGGAGTCTTACACCAATCCAAATAGTCCCAAATCAATTCTTCTACAATGGACTTGATATCTTCTTCTTCAAAGTGGTGAATTCAAATGATATTCGTCTAGAGAGACGTATTGAGTACATCAATCAGATTCAAACACTGAATTAAATATTTTTTCTAATTCACATTGGTTCAAACACGAAGGGTATTGCCTAGGTATTACACAAGTATCACCTATATATTACATGGGTATCACCTTAGACAAGTCCCTCAAATTCTCCAAAATATTTGGACAGTCTCCATTTTGAAACCGACCAATGTGTAGGGGTAGCTCAACACAGATCCAGTTGAAGAATTGGCTGTTATTTCGATTCGGACAATTGGTGTGATCCGGTGACATGCACACACACAATTTGAACGAGAGAGGCCACCCAAAAGTGACAAATGCGGTGGCAGTCCACGAGCGAACAGCTTGAGCCAAAAGCCATACAGACAACCCAGAAAAAACAACACTAGTTCCCCCCCAAAACGCACAAGGCGCACACACAAACCATCTCCATCTTGTCCACACTCTCTCGCTCTCCCGCACACCGCTCCTTCCATCTCCCCCGACTAAGTCACCGACTCCTCCACCTCTCCATCTTCCAAGTCGGTCCGAATCCCCGCCATTGTTACTTCTTGTGTAAGTTTCCCCTTCTCCACGCCAAGTGGGTTAAGAGGGTTGGGGGATTCTAGGCCAATCCCAAAGGTGTGGAGCTTTTGCGAAGTTGAGGATTTGTCTTGATTTTGTGTTGAGATAGGAGCTCATGTGTTTTGGGTTTTGATGTGGAGATGGTGGGTTTTGGGGTTCTTGATGTGGGTTCTTGACATGATGTGGTGAGTGTGTGCAGAGGGGTTAGAAGCAAGTGTGATGCCATGAGTCTGAATTGGGGCGCCATCCGGATTATGATCGGAACCGTGGGAGGCGGTTTGTTTGGGTTTTACGTTATGCACGAGATTGAAAACAATCACAAGGTCAGGAGCGTGAATTGTTTTCCTCTCTGGAGGTGTAAATAGGGTTTCTTTTGGTAGGTGCTGAGCCCTGTTGTTTTTCAGGAGAAGATAAGGGCTGAGATTGCGAGGCTTCAACTGGAGGAGCGTCGGGCGGCGGGCGAGAAGCTGCCGAATTAGTTGTGTCGGCGGGCAGGAAAGATGTTGCTCCGGTTTCAGGACCCAGTGAAACTGAAGACCAAACGGGTGAGCCTGTTGTGTTTTCCTTCGCCCTTCGAATGGTGCTTCTGATGTGCGCGCTGACAAGGATTGATTGTCTCAGGTCGTGTACGAGGAGAACTACTACGCACGTGATTCTGGCACGTTAGAGCAGTTGAAAGAGCTTAGCACCAAGCGCCAAGCAATTGAGGAATCGATCAATGGAAGCAGTAAGATCACTCCTGCTATTGCAAGGGAGATGGCGGGTGGCATCACATCCCCAATCTTGCAGGTATTATTTTGTGAAGTAGGAGTTTCAGTACCTCTTTGAACTTTCTCTTTGCAATTCTCCACATTATGAAAGTTACGGTTACCATCGAGTCTGTACAAATGGAGGGTAATTCTGTGACTTAATAGAGTTGTCTGTTAGGTCACCCGAAGTTTGAACAAGAGATCCCCTCTTTTCTCTAAAAAAAAGCTCAAAGGAGAGAACGGCTGCTAGTATCTCGTGCAGACTCTTTTCAAAGATGGCTAGAACTAATTCTAACTTGAGTTTAGAGACGACAAAGTCTTCCATGCTTAGTAAGGATTGTAATTGAAGACCAAGAAGCTCTACTGTTGATTCAATAACTATTTAGAGCGAACAAGCAGTAGTATAATACATGAAAAGAGGGCGTATCCTACTGAAAGTTTGGGTGATAACTCTCATCTGCCTTAGTATTTTGGGTAAATGCCTGGTATTGACGGTCAAAATCTGGTTGGTTAACAGGACTTGCAGAAAATAGAGCGGTATTTACCACTACTTGAAAACCTGGTGAAATGTGTAGAGGATGAGAAGCACAACCCTCAAATAATACAGTGGACTACAGATTTAGCCATCCGGTGGACGAGCCCTTTGAGTGGCTCCAGTGGCAGGTTGTTTACTGGGCCAAAGTATTTCCGGGTGGATGATTTACGTTATGAGCTTGGCATGACGTTCTTCTTGTATGGAGCCCTGCTGCGCGAGCTTGCTTTGGAGGTACTGAGTACAGGTATGTAGATGGATTTCCTTTTGTCTTGTTTGCAGACTCGTTTTGAGCCCAGGCTCTGATGGTCTTATTATCAGTTGCTCCAGCTACTGTGGCCATATGTGGTGCATGTGTATTTAAGTGATTGAACAAGTGCTGTGGCTGTTGCAGACATTGTGGAGGCCGGAACACTGTTCAGGAGAGCGTCAGGCATATATCAGCATTTAGCAGAGAATGTGCTCCCACCGCTGAGGCCCTCTTTACCTCCCGAGAGGAGCCCAGAGGCAACTGTGTCGCTCGCCCATATTATGAGCGTCATCTGCCTCGCTGAAGCCCAGGTCTCCTTTGATACCTCTTTCATACTGTAGGGTATTACCAGAACATGTCGGAAGAAGCGTTTGCTCTGACGATTTCTAAGCTTTGGATCAAGAGAACGTTTCTTACGTGTCGGATGCTCATTGACAAGCTTATTCGGCACTAGGAAAGTTTAAATGATGTTTATGGAATTCACCAAAGTAGTATCGGACAGTCAGTTATGGGCATATGTTATTCTGCATGTGCACAATTAGTTCCAGAACCAGGATGCGAATTTCGTACCGATTAGGAGTCCAGGATTTTGTAGAGGTTTTATATGGCATGTCCAGTGGCTGATTTTTGACCGAAGCGTTTTGAGGAGGTGCATATGTGTTGCTAATTCTACTCGATATGGGTGTAGTTTTTGGAAGCAAATCGAGATCAACTTCTGTTTAGTGGGCCTAAATGTTTTTGGCTCGTAAAGGAATTGTTGGCACTTACGGAAGTTTCTCATTTGATGCAGGCAGTAACAATTCGGAAGGCAGAGGAAAAAGCCACGAGCGGGAGCCTCTTGGCGAAGCTTCACTATGGAGTCGTGCAATTTCTGGAAGAAGCGGCTCTATTGCTTCGCACAAGCACTGTGGAATGGAATGATATCTCTGATAAGTTGCGGGTGAGTTGATGTCAATGTTATGGTCAAGTCTTGAGTTTTTTCATTATTAATAGAGTCGTACACTTTTCTTCCCTCGAGTTTCTGAGTTTTACAGGTAGCTATATATTATAACGTTGTAATAAGCTGTTGTCCTGGTACAGAAATTCATTGCTACTTGCAGTGTGCTCCATGAGTCACGCAGCCAGCGGTACATTGCGGCAGAGTACACGAAAGTTGAAAGCTTTGGTGTAGCCATAGGAGTGTTGCGATATTCGTTGAGCCGTGTGCAGCCTCTTCGCCCTAGTAAGTTCTCCTTCTTCAATATTTTTTCCTCTTGGTAAATACGTGATAGCAGTCTTTTATTGAGGTCGACTGCCGTCTCTCTGTTAAGTTAGAATTAAACTCTTTGAAGTGTCCATGTTGCAATGGGTTCATGACTTTTTGAGATCAACTGATATGGGCTTTGAATGGCAGGTGAAGATGCGTGGAAGGTGCCTTTCAGACAGGAGTTAGACGACTTGCAGAACATGTTGAGAAAATGTGATAACGAAAACGATTTCATCTGGCGCGAAAAAGCGCCTCGGGTGGATGAGTTGCCAGTTCTAGAAGGCAGACAGATAGTGCAAGCTATTGCGTACCAGCCCTTCGGTTTGGATAGAGAGTTTATGTTTGTTACCTAGTATCTTGACGAGAAATATCTCCCGTATACTACTTGGTATGGTCATTTAATATGAACACACTTTTGGTATTCCATTTCAAGATTGCTTCCAATTTTGGCTGCCGTTTCCATTTGGAACGTTTTGTTTTTCATGAATCTAGGTGGCGGTACCAAACTTCATCTGCAGTGTCACATTGTTTTGTTTTAAGGATTAGAATTTATGGCATTCTCGTGGATTTATAGCATTCTCATTTGTACCTCTTACGGTCTTGTAATTCAAAGTTCCATGGTTGCTCTTTGCGCTGTGTACCATTTTTCTTTGAAGTTGTTGAATAAAAAAAAGTCCAATGGTGGTATTAAGTAATTATGCCAATGCTTTCATAGCAGCTTTTTCCTAATTGGATCTATTCTGAGTTAACATTCACAAGCGTCGTGGCAGGTTATATCTGATGCGCACTGCTGCAAGAATTTCTCCAGGTTGGCCTTTGATGCTCCACCATCAGCAACGTTCTTCTGAGCCAGTAGTCGAAACGTGAGTGCTTTCGAACGAGCTGCCTTGCCTTGTTCACCTTCCATCATTTGCTTCAGCACCTTCTCGATCTCATGTTGATCGACGGTGTCGTTTTCCGATCTCCACTTGATTCTTAACCCCGCTTGAATCGTGTCGGTGATGAACCTATGTGTCAGCCGAGGTCAATACACAAGGATGTGCCATGCCCTAGAGTTGATCAAGGGTGTGGGTGTGTTACCGAGTACAAGAGATGTCAAGTAACCCGTTGACATGACATGACGCAGTTTGTCATTTCAAACATATCCTAAATTGTTGTTAAAACGTTGCTAGAGGATTGAGTTCACAACCAACCTGGCATTCATTAATTGATCAGCATATAACGGCCAGCAAAGCATTGGAACTCCGGCGCACACAGATTCCAGAGTGGAGTTCCATCCACAGTGAGTGAGGAATGCTCCAATGGCGTGATGTGTGAGGATTTGGGGCTGAGGAGCCCAGCCACTAATGAGCATGGCACGTCCGCTGACTCGGTCTTGGAACCCTGCATAAATATTAGTTTCAACAAGAAAGGTGAGACCATCGTGCACATCGAATTGCCATATTCCCTCTGTCATGTTTCTTAACGATCAGGACATGACGTCAAATATCCCAAACTGCAAAGTACCATAGTCTCCCGCACTTTGCGTAATTTGCAGTGTTTTCATCAAACTAAATGCGCTTGCGTTTGTTAGAACAGTTTCTGGTCTGAGGTTGTCATTCTCACCTGGAGGGAAACACTCATAAGTGGTTGCCTCGGAATTGGGAACTGTACTTTGAGGTCGTTTGCTCACTTGGGAAACTCCGGGCGGGCGATATACCCAGAGAAATGGACACTGAACAGCTTCAAGTGCAAGTGCGAGCGCTCCAATCTGCTGTCCTGTAAGTGTTGCAAGACTGCCGAAGGATACATAAATGACGGATGCAGGGGCTTGAGTGTCCAACCATGTTTCCATCTCGGACACCTGATCGACCGCGTTGGTCCCATTTTCAACCAGCATCCTTGGAATGTTTGACAGCAGAATTGGCAAAATCTCTGGCACCTGCAACATAAGGCTGAGTCAATCTAAGGTTTATGGAATTGAGTTCAAGTGCTGAGAAGAAAAGAAAGTATTCATAACTTTGGCGGCATTTCACAAACTTTTGCGATCAACAATGTCTAACCTCCACACAAATATCTTGATCAGAGTTAGCATATCAGGCCTGATGGAATTGCCACTGGTCGAACATTATACCTTGGTTCCGGCAGCAACAAAAGCAGTCCTGAGGGCTTGGAGGGTCTCTGCCTCCAACTCCTCAAATGTGTTGAGAAAGATAGCGGATGATTCACCGAGGCGTCCGAAGATTTCCCTGAACCTCTGGTGATGCTCATGTCCTTCGTCTGCAACAGCGAGCCACAAGTCATCTCCAGGGACCGGAGCAACTATGCCTGGTAATGTGATGTCTCTCCTCAGACCCGACGTGAACGGCAGCTCCCCTCCCTTGAACAGCTCCGGTGACTGTCATTACCAGATCTACATGAGAGAATTGAGAGAGTGAAGAAAGACACTGGCATCAAGTCATGTCCTGCCGCTTACCCTGATGAGGAAGGCGAGCTTCTTGGCGCTCATGGTGAACAGAGTGTGGCGCGGGACACGGAGCTTGTCAGCGACGTCCTGCACCCACCCGAGCATCATGTCCGCCACAATGCAGCAGGGCCGGGGCCGGAGCTCCAGGAACCTGCGCTCCAGCGCCGCTCGCATCTCCTCGTCGCCCCGAGGCTGGATCCAGCTCACGACATCCCCTACCCCGATCTCCATGTACGTGTCCTCGAAGTCCAGAAGCCCCTCGAACCGCACCCCGCTGCTGCTGCTGCTGGAGCTTCTAGACTCGACGTACTTCTGGTCGCCGCGGTGCTGCAGGTGCTGGAAGACGTAGCCGGTGGTGAAGCACGTCACTTGCGCGCCGGCGGCTGCCAGTTGGTATACGAAGCTGGTGAAGGGGAACACATGCCCCGGAGCCGGAATCGACATCAGGAGGATGTGAGGCGCGGCCATGGCTGGAGATTAGCGAGGTGGTGCTGCTTGCGAGTCCCAGTAAATGCAAATCTAGATGAGCTCTCCAAGACGCACATATGGTTCAGGAAAGGTTCATGATATGGTGTCACGGCAAGCAAAGGTCCAACGGTGTGAGGGCAAATCTAGATGAAGTTTGGAGTCTGAGCTAATTTCCTAGTAGAGATGTGCTTGAAGGTTTGGAATTAAGTCACGAGATCAACCGGGAGTTTGATCAAAACTGCCGTTCCGGAGAACAACAAACCTACCAGAATAATATATATTTTCTAGTGTCAACCAGAAGCAACTTCAATGTGCATATAGGGCCAAGTTTTGATATACTAAAACTCAGGTGGTGAAGCAGCTTTGGAGGGTGACAGAAAGAGTGTCAATAAGCGTCATAATTATTGAGATGCATCATAGCCCACGCTTGTAAGCATTTATGATTGGCTGGACTAGAAAATGTACTGTCATAGCTTTTCAGTAGACTTGTTTGATCACGTGGGTTATGAGTTTGTTCTGTATCTTCCATCATATCAAACCAGAGCTTGCAGTGGGAACTAACTCACTAACCCTTTAACCCTTCAAGGCTGATCGACCATACATGGGTCGATTGTGGACAAAAACCTTTATAGAAAGCGCTGTAGGCCACCTCAACGGAAAAACTTTGACCATGATTTAAAGGTGGAGGAAGATGGGCATCTTTTGAAACCATTGCCTCTACAATCAGTGCATGCATTGACGAGCTACAGTGATTTCCGTGAAACTAGTTCATAGACTTTTGTTCTAAAATGTAACCATCGCGTAGATCTAGAACACTCGTAGATCGTCACGTCAAAAAAGCTCATCAGCCTTAAAGGATTAAGGACGAGCCAACCCAAATGCCTCGCCCCAAGGCCATCCAAATAAACCTTGCAATTCTCGTGTGTCCACATCCGCCTTTCCCGATTTGATTTTGGTCAGCTCTGTTAAGCAATGGTCTTTTACATCTGTTTTTTGGCCAGCCATAGTCTCTTGCCGTCATGAAACTTAAGGGCTAGTATATTAGTACACTCATCCTTCAAATAGGTTATTGTTGCGGCTAACATATAACCTTTGCTAACCCGCCATTGGTGATAATAAAACTATAGTTGACCCCTAGCTAACTTGTGGCCATAGACCCCAAAACTGATAACAAAATGGCATCTAAATCCCAAAGTAAGAGGGCCAGGAAAAATGTTCTGTTCACACCCGGAATTGTCCACCTTGCTTTGCAAGATTTATCGTCCGGGTACTGCATATGGTTAGAATACGGAAGTCCATTATTGAGCAGCACTCCATATGTGCCATGTGATGAGTGACGTGCGGATTGGATATATATTTTACATTGGTTTAGAAAATTGAAGGCATTATATTCCAAGTCAAACATTTTCACACATTGTCGGGCAACGGGGAAAAAAACTTCATCTTTTCTACATACAACCTAGAGATCTTCATATTTTTCACTTTTTTTTTTTTCAACAACAATATATGGTGAAAACCTTCTTATTGACCTTTTGGATTATCATTTGAATACATACGTAGTTCACAAAAAAATAAAACGTGAAATGGCAATTTTTGAACCTCCACTCCTTGCACACTTGTTTTGAATATGCTACACCCCTTTTTTACCTCTAAAAATTGGTGTGTTGGGAAATAACATCATGCTTAAGACAATCATTATGGTAAAAGATTTAGACCTTGTACAATGCAAAAATTTGATACAAAGTGAAGTCAAAGTCAGCTGATCTACTCAACGCTGGGATGAAAATGAACCATTGTTTTGACTTTAAACACTATAATCTATCAATCCGTGCGGTGGATTGCAACCAAATTTTGATGGCATGTTTACATGTAAGTCTATTTTAAGATCTTACGGTTGAAAATCCAAATTTTACTTTAAAATGTGATTTTTATGTCTCTTTTTGACAGTGGCAGTTTTGGACTGGTTTCAGAGCGAATTAGGTCGTGGTCCTTTAGGGGTTAACCCCTACATGAAAAAGTCCCAACATGGGCTTTTGCAAATCTCGGGCAAGTTCCCATGGTTGCAATTTATATTTATAATTCTTGAAATTTTGTACAAAGCTGCAAAACGACAAGAGGTTCATGGGAATATAATTTTTATTCTCATCAGACTTGTAGAAAAAAAGTTATGCCATCTTGAAAAAATAACTTCTCAAGTGCGGGCATGTTAGGCAACTCCAAATGTTTTTGCCATGACACTCTTTTAAATGTGAGATTTTTAATACTAGCAAGTACTATTATTTCCTTTCATATAGTCAAAAAAACATTTCTTATCTTTAGTGAAAAATAGCATTTTAATCAAAGTCAAACATTTCCATAGGTTGTCACGCATCGTCAGGCAAGGTAACAAAAAAAATTGTCTTTACCACATAAAAATTAGAGATCTTTATAAATTTTACTTTTAATTTTTTCTACTACAAGATGTGGTGTAAACCTTCTTATCAATGACCGTTGTATTCTCATTTTGAAACATATCAGGCTGACCACAAAATAAAATGTGAATTGGCAATGTTTGAACCTCCACTCCTTGCACAATTTGTTGAATATGGTACACCCCTTCACTACAACTAAAAATTTGTGTACACGGAACTAATATTATGCTTGACATGATGATAATGATTTTAGACCTTGTGTAGTGCAAGAATTTGATACCAAGTGAAGTCAAAGTCTGCCGATCCACTCAACGTAGGGAAGAAAATGAACCATTTGTTTCACTTCAAACACTATAATCTTTCACTCCGTGCGGTCCAAGTCTATGAAACTTAGTGCGTATGTTTAAAGCTAATAAGTCTTAATTGAGATCTTACATTTAAAGCTAGAAATAAGATTTTTTCTTTCCTTTCTTACTCATTGCACTAGAATCAACGGTTTTGAAGTGTTTTTTGTGTGAAATTATCAAAGAAATTTAGGGTTTAAACGTCAAATGGGAACCGGGAATACAGGCACCTATTTGACTCTATAGAATACAAAAAATGTATCAAAGTTTAGCAAGATTGACACCTTTGAATTGAAGATTCTTCAACTAACATCTTTCATTTTGGTGGTACAGAGCCACACATATTTAAACCTTATCATGTTCAAATACGACACCATACATGTAGAATATTGTGGCCACTAGTGGCACCTTTTGACATTTAAGGATTAAACCTCTAAATGACCAAGTTTCCTTTTGGGGGACAAAACTTTCACTTTGACTGTAATTATCTTTCGTACAATCAATTATGGTCAAGATTCACAAATTCGTTGCCACATCATTTTAAATAAGTTTAGTAGAAGTCCTACGTTTACATTATCAAAAAAATTCATCTTTGCAGTTTTTAATTAATGGAATCGAGATTCCTCTAAAATGCCTTGGTCCTTTGGAGGTTAAGGTTCAAATGTTGTTGTCTTCAAAAATGCTCATATGGCAACACTTTTTTGGAAGTTTTGGTGCCAAAAGAGGATGTGTTTTTACATAAGAGTGGTTCAAATAAGCATGGAAACCTAAGATCATCTTGACAGAATGTTGATTATTTATCATACTAGTAAATATATGAAGAAAAGGCTCTTGGGCTATAAAGGGTTGGCTATAGGCTACAAAACCTTGTCATTTTTTGTTAGCCCTTTAAAGACAACGGCATATTTGTCTACAATTTGTGTGGCGTACAAACTTTTCGTTGATGTTCCAATGCGGAATCCCTCAGGTGGGTCGTGAAAACTTGTCCACACATACCACACGTAGATCCTCATCTGCAAAAGTCAACAACCAAAAACTAGAATAGCACTTTTAATGCGGAAATATGGTGGAATACATTGAATCTCACGCAGAGTCTCCTTTTTTTGTGCAAATTCGTCAAATTGTGGCTTTGTATCTCGTTGCATTTGTCAGAAGCACGTAGATCCATGCAACTGAAGTTTGTGGATCAAGGAACGATGAACTATCGGTAAAGCTATTCACAAACTAGTTCAAGAGCAACCACCTATGGGCCACTTGTCTTTAAAGGTTAGCAATCATTAAAACCAAAACTATGTTGAGACATAATCCTTTGGTGCCCAAGTGATCTACGTGCTAGATCTCAAATTGCATGAACTTTGTGAGAAAATAGATTGTAAACTAAGAAGTTCAAATTTGCACACATCACACACACACACTTTGTAATAACGAGATTTCTTGATTTGATATTAAAGAATTCTTGAATACCTAGAAATACATTGCCAATTGCATAAACTTATTCACTCAAATACAATGAACACCTACAAGTACAATGCCACATACTATGTAGTATTGCATGCACACAAAAATAATTTGTTTCAAAACTTTGATTGAGTTTGTCTCTTAAGAGGCTTTTTTCATTGTTATGTGATTATTAATCTCTTTCATCACATACAAAACTCTCATTCTAACTTATAAAAGTTTTGGATCATCTTTGTATACAATCAAGTAGACAGAAGATGAAAAACCTTAATAAGTCATGCCTAAATGTTTACCTCACCTTTTATATGTAAATGTCAAGCTATTAACCCTTAACGGTCGGTATGGGACCATTTATACGGTCACGTATTATACTCTTAGAATACAAAAATGTAATAAAATTTAGCAAGACATACACCTTTAGATTCAAGATTCTTCAACTAGCATCTTTTATTGGAGGTCGTTTCAATATTTGAACCTTATCATGTTCAAATACAACACTATACATGTAGAATACATGACCATTTTGTAACTTCTCAAGCATGTAATATGTGTAACAATGATCCAAATTTGTATGAAATATCATGTGTCATTGGATTGGGCTCAACACAAATACAAACTCTTGTAACATTTTGTATACATCAATTCTTAGATCTTGTATGTCAAATACAAAGAAAACATGATGTTGCAACCCAAATGGGGCTTCTCATACCTTGAAGGATTTGCATTGTGGATGTCTAAACTTGTTCCATTTGATTAAGAAGTTTTTATGCAAGATCCTATTAATTGGTAAAGTAGTATACGCTCCTTATATGCAATATGTACCACTTATACATGATGACTTCAAAAATTAAAGTATTAAAGTATTTAGGTGCCTTTTGATAATGAAGAAGGAGAAGCAATGTTGCCCAATGAATTTAACCATTTATTCCCCTTAACTTAAATATAGGGGTTGATTTTGTAATGAAAAAGTGTTGGAAACTCATGGTATCCTCTGCCTCACTATACATGTTATTTCATGGACAAGGCCTCCTACTTTGAGGCATAGGAGGGTCACATATGCAAGCTTATTTAATGCAAATTTTCATAGGCATTTCTTTCTAAGGGCCGCTTCACACCTAACGCCCGAGTCAAGAGTACGTCGGTTTCCACCAATGAGATTGCTTGAATGGCCAAAGTCCAAAGGCCATCGTCTTCGAATGGGCCTACATGGCAGTACTTTTGGAGAGTTTTGGCGCCAAGGCAACGGACTCTTGAGCAAAACTTGGGTCGTTGTTTTTAGTCAACCCAAACTTTCTTCGAGAGTCTGTCGATTTTTTTAATAAAATAATCAAAATTTGACAAGATCTGGAGCGTTAGATGAAAGAGGCTAAATTCTTTGGCTGATTTTATTTGGCTGATTTTTTTGGGCGTAATGATATGGGGTGGACTTGGGCTTTGGGGCTTCACACCACAACCGCCTAAAGGCTTCAATATATATATTTTAATGTTTTTTTTAATCCAAAAGTTTGGACTCTCCCCATAGTTTGGGCATAAATTTTGACGGACAGACTCTTGACTCGGCCTAGTTTGAAGCGGCCCTAAGCTTGTGGCAAAATTATGATCATGGCTAATGTGCTTCTAAAATATAAAATTAAGTATGAGTTTTGTCCACATTCAAAATGCAATAATAGAGGACCGAACTAGAAAAGGAAGAAGGAAGACAAGGTCTCTACTAGAAACAAGAAATCTATTTACATCATCAAATCACCCCCATTTTTGTGCTCAATTTTACGGAAAATATGTTCATACACTAGGAATCAATTAATGGAAATAACCTAATTGTTTCATGTTTTCTGCAACGTAATTGCAGTCACAAGATTGGAGACGGCAATTGCAGCGTTGGAGCAGTGGCG
>OZ020521.1:22917537-22958698 GCA_963971425.1 Bryoerythrophyllum caledonicum | reverse complement strand
CTTCCGCAGCGCCGGGCGCCAGCGCTCCTTACCGGGGCTCCACCATGGTCACCACGCTCGCGCCCTGCTGGTACTGCAGCGGCCTCGTGCGCCAGTTCCGCATCGGCACGCTCGTCGTCGGCGAGAGCGTCAACTTCCAGGGCGGCGTGGAGTGGCTCCGGGAGAACGGCGTCCGCGTGATTGACCTCCAGTCCGACGACTGCGTCGAGCTTCTGGGCTGGTAATGTCGTTGCTAATCCTGCGATCTGGAACGAGGACATCGGCGAGGAGTAGTTGTCGACTCCCAATCTTTCAGCCTAAGCATGTAACAACGAACCCTAGCACCATAACCTAATTCGTTCAATTTCTCTTCCTCATCGGCCTATCGATTGGAACCTGTACATATGGATGCGATCGATTGCACACTGACCTGCGATTGTAATGTATACTCAGGTTCTTGTACATTCTGAAACATTAAACCCTGAACCCTTGCCCTTCCTTTTGAATTCTGGAACTATCCAATCTAGTGATAAGCGGATTCCGAAACAATGCAGTGCAACATCTGCGAGTACTTGAAAAATGTAGTAAATTCTGAACAATTTAACCTAGTATGTGTGGATCCGGAAATGATCAAATCCAATATCTCTGAGTACTTTAACAGTGTGTGGCGTCGTGTATTTCCTAGTCGTTTTTCTTATGTTGTTTTTGCCTTTGACGCACTCTCTAGTTCCATATGTTGTGGTTTTAGTCAATTCATTGATGAATGCATTCTAAGGTGTGTAGTGCTGACTACGAGTTTGTAGCAGCTTATTTACAATTGGATCTATCCTGGGGTTTATGAGTTAACATCCACAATCGCCGTGGCAGGGTGTAGCTGATTCCCACAGCTGCAGGAGTATCTCCAGGTTGGCCTTTGATGCTCCATTGTCAGCAACATTCTTCTGAGCCAGTAATCGAAATGTGAGTGCATTCGAACGAGCTGCCTTCTCTTGTTCGCCATCCATCATTTGCTTCAGCACCTTCTCGATTTTATGTTGATCGACGGTGTCATTTGCCGCTCCCTGCTTGATTCTTAACCCCACTTGAATCGTGTCGGTGATGAACCGTTTGTCAGCCGAGGTTAATCCAGAAGGATGTGCTATGCGTAGAGTTGATATCAAGGATGTGGATGTGTAACCGAGTACAAGAGATGTCATGAAGGTTCTGGTATCACGGTATTATGCAGTTTCACACTTGATTCATGTCCGAAATTGGTGTTGCTAACTTGTGTGCTGGATTGTGTGAACAACTAACCTGACATTTATTTATTGATGGCCAGCAAAGCATTGGAACTCTGGCGCACACAGATTCCAGAGTGGAGTTCCATCCACAGTGAGTGAGGAATGCTCCAATGGCGTGATGTGTGAGGATTTGGGGCTGAGGAGCCCAGCCATTAATGAGCATGGCACGTCCGCTGACTCGGTCTTGGAACCCTGCATAAATATTTGTTTCAAGAAGATAGGTGAGACCATCGTGCACATCGGATTGCCATCTTCCCCCTGTCATGTTTTCTTAACGATCAGGACATGACATCAAATATCCCAAACTCCATAGTACCATGTTCAACCGCACTTTGCGAATTTTGCAGTGTTTCCATCAAACTCAATGCGCGTTGCGTTTGTTAGAACAGTAGCGTCTGGTCTGAGGTTGTCATTCTCACCTGGAGGGAAACACTCATAAGTGGTTGCCCCGGAATTGGGAACTGTACTTTGAGGTCGTTTGCTCACTTGGGAAACTCCGGGCGGGCGATATACCCAGAGAAATGGACACTGAACAGCTTCAAGTGCGAGTGCGAGCGCTCCAATCTGCTGTCCTGTAAGTGTTGCAAGACTGCCGAAGGATACATAATTGACGGATGCAGGGGCTTGAGTGTCCAACCATGTTTCCACCTCGGACACCTGATCGACCGCGTTGGTCCCATTTTCAATCAGCATCCTTGGAATGTTTGACAGCAGAATTGGCAAAATCTCTGGCACCTGCAACATAAGGCTGAGTCAATCTAAGGTTTATGAAATTGAGTTCAAGTGCTGAGAAGAAAAGAGAAGTATTCATAACTTCGGCGGCATTTCACAAACTTTTGCGATCAACAATGTCTAACCTCCACACAAATATCTTGATCAGAGTTAGCATATCAGGCCTGATGGAATTGCCACGGGTCGAACATTATACCTTGGTTCCGGCAGCAACAAAAGCAGTCCCGAGGGCTTGGAGGGTCTCTGCCTCCAACTCCTCAAATGTGTTGAGAAAGATAGCGGATGATTCACCGAGGCGTCCGAAGATTTCCCCGAACCTCTGGTGATGCTCATGTCCTTCGTCTGCAACAGCGAGCCACAAGTCATCTCCAGGGACCGGAGCAACTGTGCCAGGTAATGTGATGTCTCTCCTCAGACCCGACGTGAACGGCAGCTCCCCTCCCTTGAACAGCTCCGGTGACTGTCATTACCAGATCTACATGAGAGAATTGAGAGAGTGAAGAAAGACACTGGCATCAAGTCATGTCCTGCCGCTTACCCTGATGAGGAAGGCGAGCTTTCTGGCGCTCATGGTGAACAGAGTGTGGCGCGGGACACGGAGCTTGTCAGCGACGTCCTGCACCCACCCGAGCATCATGTCCGCCACAATGCAGCAGGGCCGGGGCCGTAGCTCCAGGAACCTGCGCTCCAGCGCCGCTCGCATCTCCTCGTCGCCCCGAGGCTGGATCCAGCTCACGACATCCCCTACCCCGATCTCCATGTACGTGTCCTCGAAGTCCAGAAGCCCCTCGAACCGCACCCCGCTGCTGCTGCTGCTGGAGCTTCTGGACTCGACGTACTTCTGGTCGCCGCGGTGCTGCAGGTGCTGGAAGACGTAGCCGGTGGTGAAGCACGTCACTTGCGCGCCGGCGGCTGCCAGTTGGTATGCGAAGCTGGTGAAGGGGAACACATGCCCCGGAGCCGGAATCGACACCAGGAGGATGTGAGGCGCGGCCATGGCTGGAGATTAGCGAGCTGGTGGTGCTGCCCAGTGAATGCAAATCTAGATGAGCTCTTCAAGACGCACATATGGTTCAGGAAAGGTTCATGATATGGTGTCACGGCAAGCAAAGGTCCAACGGTGTGAGGGCCAATCTAGATGAAGTTTGGAGAGCTAGTTTCCTAGTAGAGATGTGCTTGAAGGTTTGGAATTAAGTCACGAGATCAACCGGGAGTTTGATCAAAACTGCCGTTCCGGAGAACAACTAACCTACCAGAATAATATATATTTTCTAGTGTCAACCAGAAGCAACTTCAATGTGCATATAGGGCCAAGTTTTGATACACTAAAACTCAGGTGGTGAAGCAGCTTCGGAGGGTGACAGAAAGAGTGTAAATAAGCGTCATAGTTATTGAGATGCATCATAGCCCACGCTTGTAAGCATTTATGATTGGCTGGACTAGAAAATGTACTGTCATAGCTTTCCAGTAGACTTGTTTGATCACGTGGGTTATGAGTTTGTTCTGTATCTTCCATCATATCAAACCAGACCTTGCAGTGGGAACTAACTCACTAACCCTTTAACCCTGCAAGGCTGATCGACCATACATGGGTCGATTGTGGACCAAAACCTTTATAGAAAGCGCTATAGGCCACCTCAACGGAAAAACTTTGACCATGACTTAGAGGTGGAGGAAGATGGGCATCTTTTGAGACCATCGCCACTACAATCAATGCATGCATTGACGAGCTACACTGATTTCCGTGAAACAAGTTCATAGACTTTTGTTCTGAAATGTAACCATGGCGTAGATGCCATTATGCATGATCTAGAACACTCGTAGATCCTCACAGGTCAAAAAAGCTCATCGGCCTTAAAGGATTATGGATGAGCCAACCCAAATGCATCGCCCCAAGGCCATCCAAATCAACCTTGCAATTCTCGTGTGTCCAATATTCACTCAAATACAATGAACACCTACAAATAGAATGCCACATACTATGTAGTATTGCATGCACACAAAAATAATTTGTTTCAAAACTTTGATTGAGTTTGTCTCTTAACCCCTAAAAGCCCGAGGGGTTTGGAGAAAAACTTAGATGTGTTATAAAATGTGAGTTCCCTAACCCTTATGAAGTTTTTCTCTAAAGAAAATATGAAGACCTTAATGCTTAAATTAGATCGATACGGTTGAATTCCTTAAAATAGTAACTATTTATTTTGTAATGAATTAAAAAGGGTAAAACTTTAATAATCAATAGAAATTACGCTTTCTATTATTAGTACTTGAAATTTGATATGATTGGCTAATATTATATGTTATATGATAAAAAAGAAAAAGGCTACTAATAGCTCAAGAAGAATACTATTAGTTTCCCCTAATAGTAAGTTTTCTAACACTAAGAAAACTTTGCCTTGTTTGTGTTTGAAGGCTTGGTGTGAACAATCTATGATTCCAAATGAGGTTCTGTAAATTGGATGTAGTTCCCAACTCACCAAACTTAACATGGATTTCGCTAAATATGCACTTGGTCAATTTTACTTCACTCCTTCGCTGCATATGGTTCACTCATCCAAATCAATGTAACAATGGTTTTTTTTTTGGAGTGCGGAAATATAGGACATTGTTAACCACATACATAAAAGCCATTGTTTAATTTAAGGTAAGACACAACAACACTTTTTTCAATTGTTCTCCATACATCTTGCAACTTATGCAACCACTTTCATGTCATTTTTTACATTATATCATTGCATACAAAAAAAATTACAACTTTGATCTACTCTTCCTAAAACTAAAATAAGTCCAGAATCAGGAACTAAACATCGCTAGATTTTGTCTTATATACATATATATATGTATATATAAATATATATATGAATACCTTCTCGTCTACATACCATTTTCTATATCCATCTAAATACTATTTTCTTCTCTATTTTTCTATGTCTCACCCTCCAATATCACACCCGGCTATATTTCTGCCATTATAATGACACAACCCACATGCTCCTTAGTCTCCCCAATAGCAGCACCCGATGATTCGCATACACTTCAGACGATGCTGACACGTTGAACCGTTGACTTGATGGAGCCCACCCAATACAAAGAACATACTCCGCAATTGAAAACAAATGACCTTCTTCCAGTGTCGTGCCTCGCACACAACTTGGCTAATTTCTTGAGGGGCTACCCTTGACCCCTAAATTACCAAGATTGACCTTCAAGGACCGGGCGGGTTCCGCTTGTGTCAATCTTTAGCATTCTTTTCCAAAAAATTATCGTAGATGGACATTACTAAAAGCTTTGTGTGAGTCCAAGTTTTTCCCCAATCCGACATTTAATGAAAAAGTTATACGGTTTTGAAGTTCGAATGGGGAGAGCGGGCCCGTCGGGCAACTCCAAATACTTTTGCTAAGACACTCTATTGAAGGTGATATTTTCAACAACGACAAATAATATTATTTCCTTTCATCTTGTCAAGAAAAATCTCTTGTCTTTAGTGAGAAATAGCATATGAATCCAAGTCATACATTTTCACACATTGTCGCACATTGTCGGGCTAAGTACCAAAAAATCTTCTTCTTTTCCACATAAAACTTAGTGATCTTCATATTTTTACTTTTTTATTTTCCCCACGGCATTGTGCGGTGTAAACCTTTCCATTGACCATTCGGATTCTCATTCTAGAACATATTAGGTTCACAAAAAAATAAAACGTGAATTGATAGTTTTTGAACCTCCACTCCTTGCACAATTTTTTTGAAAATGCTACAACTCTCCCCAACCTCTAAAATTTTGTGAACAAGGAGTTGATTGCATGTTCAACATGATTGTAATAGCTTAACATATTGTGTAGTGCAAAAAATTCACAACAAGTGATGTCAAAGTCAGCTGATCCTCTCAAAGCATTAAAGAAAGTGACATCTTCCTACATTTCAAACGCTATAATCTTCCGATCCGTACGGTCAAAAAATGTGAAAGTTTGCAGGCATGTTAATGACCTAGTCGTGTTCAAGATCCTACGGTCAAAACTTGAAAAAAAGACCCGGAGTTTCTCCTTTACACCCTACAACAGAATCTACATTTTTAAGGCGGGTTTTGTCAAGAAACTCTAGGTGTTAGGAAAAACCAATGCAACAAAGGGAGGGGTCGAGGCCCTCGACCTCTCTTGCCATGCAACAAAGAGGAGGGGTCGAGGCCTCGACCCCTCTTGCCATACAACACAAGGCCATACAACAAACACAAGGGAGGGGTCGAGGCCTCGACCCCTCTTCCTCTACGCAAAGGAATTACGCAACAACTTTGAAAGCTCACATACCTTGCACATGTCTTGATAGAAAAAACCCAAAGATCGCGGGACGCCAATCAACCACCGCATCGTTTCGTCCACCGCTTCAAAAAAAAAACAAAACGACCTTCAAGTCTATGCGGAAATCCTATGAAGCAAAACACTCTTCTACCAAATGAATCCTCGAGGTTAGCTTGGATCCTTATATACTTCCAAATTGAATCCATATTTAATAATATTGTTCAATAATAGAAAAATATTACAATAATCCAAATTGAATCCATATTTAGTATTGTTCACTTTACAAAATCCTATAATCCATTATTTGAATATTAGACTTATCTAATTCACTTTTGGAAGGTCGAATTGGACGATAAAAATAGAATCAAGATATTTCATCACGACACCATGTGGGGCCCACACGAAGTTCATATTAACTACTTTTGCCCATAACTTGGTATCATCATAACTTATACCCGAATGGAATATTCGATGACTTTGGAGCAAAGGTGAAGTATGGTACGGTGGGTCCCACCACATGGATGCTTTGTGGATCAACATTCCAACAATGCAAATATGATCATTGGTGTGTGAAGATCTACCGGATATAAATAGTATGTGGGGCCCACGTGGGACCCACCGTACACTTATATGTCTCTTACCGTAATAAATGCACAAATGGATATCTATGATATTGGGAGTGAGACCCTCCAAATATTGCCACATGGAGGGAGAGAGGATTTAGAGAAAAAGTTCAAGGGGGTGGGGACCGCGGTGTATTTTTGGGGGGGCACTTACTGTTATGCTTTTTCTTCATATACCTAAGGCAACCCGGGCATCTAAAGTGAATAGCGGGTATCTAAAATAAATGAGTGGGACTACCCTTGACCCCTAAATTACCAAGATTGACCTTCAAGGACCGGGCGGGTTCCGCTTGTGTCAATCTTTAGCATTCTTTTCCAAAAAATTATCGTAGATGGACATTACTAAAAGCTTTGTGTGAGTCCAAGTTTTTCCCCAATCCGACATTTAATGAAAAAGTTATACCGTTTTGAAGTTCGAATGGGGAGAGCGGGCCCGTCGGGCAACTCCAAATACTTTTGCTAAGACACTCTATTGAAGGTGATATTTTCAACAACGACAAATAATATTATTTCCTTTCATCTTGTCAAGAAAAATCTCTTGTCTTTAGTGAGAAATAGCATATGAATCCAAGTCATACATTTTCACACATTGTCGCACATTGTCGGGCTAAGTACCAAAAAATCTTCTTCTTTTCCACATAAAACTTAGTGATCTTCATATTTTTACTTTTTTATTTTCCCCACGGCATTGTGCGGTGTAAACCTTTCCATTGACCATTCGGATTCTCATTCTAGAACATATTAGGTTCACAAAAAAATAAAACGTGAATTGATAGTTTTTGAACCTCCACTCCTTGCACAATTTTTTTGAAAATGCTACAACTCTCCCCAACCTCTAAAATTTTGTGAACAAGGAGTTGATTGCATGTTCAACATGATTGTAATAGCTTAACATATTGTGTAGTGCAAAAAATTCACAACAAGTGATGTCAAAGTCAGCTGATCCTCTCAAAGCATTAAAGAAAGTGACATCTTCCTACATTTCAAACGCTATAATCTTCCGATCCGTACGGTCAAAAAATGTGAAAGTTTGCAGGCATGTTAATGACCTAGTCGTGTTCAAGATCCTACGGTCAAAACTTGAAAAAAAGACCCGGAGTTTCTCCTTTACACCCTACAACAGAATCTACATTTTTAAGGCGGGTTTTGTCAAGAAACTCTAGGTGTTAGGAAAAACCAATGCAACAAAGGGAGGGGTCGAGGCCCTCGACCTCTCTTGCCATGCAACAAAGAGGAGGGGTCGAGGCCTCGACCCCTCTTGCCATACAACACAAGGCCATACAACAAACACAAGGGAGGGGTCGAGGCCTCGACCCCTCTTCCTCTACGCAAAGGAATTACGCAACAACTTTGAAAGCTCACATACCTTGCACATGTCTTGATAGAAAAAACCCAAAGATCGCGGGACGCCAATCAACCACCGCATCGTTTCGTCCACCGCTTCAAAAAAAAAACAAAACGACCTTCAAGTCTATGCGGAAATCCTATGAAGCAAAACACTCTTCTACCAAATGAATCCTCGAGGTTAGCTTGGATCCTTATATACTTCCAAATTGAATCCATATTTAATAATATTGTTCAATAATAGAAAAATATTACAATAATCCAAATTGAATCCATATTTAGTATTGTTCACTTTACAAAATCCTATAATCCATTATTTGAATATTAGACTTATCTAATTCACTTTTGGAAGGTCGAATTGGACGATAAAAATAGAATCAAGATATTTCATCACGACACCATGTGGGGCCCACACGAAGTTCATATTAACTACTTTTGCCCATAACTTGGTATCATCATAACTTATACCCGAATGGAATATTCGATGACTTTGGAGCAAAGGTGAAGTATGGTACGGTGGGTCCCACCACATGGATGCTTTGTGGATCAACATTCCAACAATGCAAATATGATCATTGGTGTGTGAAGATCTACCGGATATAAATAGTATGTGGGGCCCACGTGGGACCCACCGTACACTTATATGTCTCTTACCGTAATAAATGCACAAATGGATATCTATGATATTGGGAGTGAGACCCTCCAAATATTGCCACATGGAGGGAGAGAGGATTTAGAGAAAAAGTTCAAGGGGGTGGGGACCGCGGTGTATTTTTGGGGGGGCACTTACTGTTATGCTTTTTCTTCATATACCTAAGGCAACCCGGGCATCTAAAGTGAATAGCGGGTATCTAAAATAAATGAGTGGGACTACCCTTGACCCCTAAATTACCAAGATTGACCTTCAAGGACCGGGCGGGTTCCGCTTGTGTCAATCTTTAGCATTCTTTTCCAAAAAATTATCGTAGATGGACATTACTAAAAGCTTTGTGTGAGTCCAAGTTTTTCCCCAATCCGACATTTAATGAAAAAGTTATACCGTTTTGAAGTTCGAATGGGGAGAGCGGGCCCGTCGGGCAATTCCAAACGTGCCCTTGTCTTTGCAAATGGCACAACTTACGTTTTGGAAAAATTGGCTTATGTTGAATCGAGTACAAGTGGTGCTCCGTTTTTGTACCTCAGATCGCACTTGGCACTTCGGGGATCTCTATGATTTTGGGCTTCGAGTGGCTTGGAGGGGGTGGGCTCTTATGTCGATGGCACCTTTTCATTTTAGTTGGTCGATAGGTTTTTTTCAGAATTTCTTTTGGCAAGGTTGGCGCTTATGGCCCCAAAATATCGTAGGAGGCTTGCTCTTTCTATAAATAGGTCCTTCATTCAAAAATAAATAGGGGCCGGGTTTAGCAAATCTCTTTAGTATGGGCTACGAGGGTTTTGACAAGGGGGCAGGATGGGATAAAACCTCGCCCACATTTTATTTTTGGTTGTGGGACCTATTTAACCGCTAAATGAAAAAATCCCAATGTGGGCTTTTGTAAATCTCGGGCACGTTCCATTGTTTCCATTTATATGTGTAATACTTGAAATTTTGGATTGAGATGCAGGACGACAAATAGTATGTGAGAGTATGATTTTTATTCCCATCACACTTATTGTAAAATAGATATTCCATTTTAATGAAATACGGATGTAGGGCAACTCCAAAAACATTTGCTAGGACACTCTAGTAGATTTTCGATAGTGATTACTAACAAGTAATATTGGTTCCTTTTATGTTGCCAAAAAATGCATTCTATCCCAAGTCAAAGATTTTCACTTATTGCCACACATTGTCAAGCAAGGAACCCACTAGACTTCTTCATTTCCACATAAGACTATGTGATCTTCAAATTATCACTTTTTATTTTTTCTATTACAATAAGTGGTGTAAACCTTCTTATTGACTGTTCAAATTATCGTTCTAAAACATATTGTGTTACCAAATAACTTAAACTTGAATTGACACTTTTTGTGCCTCCACTCCTTGCACAATCTTTTGAATATGCTACACCTCTTCTCTACATGTGGTGTACAAGGACCTAATATCATGATCAATATGATGATATTAAATTTAGACCTTCTGTAGTGCAAAATTTTGACACCCACTAAAGTCAAAGTTTGTTGATTCACTCAACGAAGGTAAGAAAATGGTTGCTTTCTCTATTATAAACACTATAGTCTTTCTGTTGTAGTCTAGTAGTTCGTAATTCTCAAAGTTAACCGAAATTAACCTTAAGTAAGCCTACCTAACCAAATTGTTTCTAGGGAATTTTATTGTGTGTCAAACATTCTAAATCTAAAGACAATTCACACTTAATACCTCAACACATCCCGGAGAATGACTTCCCCAGTACCTTAGTGACCAGTAACAAGTAACCACAAGTATTTAGTTTAAACTTTGTTGTGCGTAAGAGTAGTTTTCCAGTAAGTTTTTGCAGTGCCCCGAGAATCACTGCCCTCCGTTCTCACAATCCAGAGGCCACAATATCCTCAACCTAGCTCTACACCATGGAAAGATAAAAGGTTGCAACTAGTTCACCAGCCTTTACAATCTACCGGAAAATAGTTCCGGTAAACCGATCACGCAAAGCTGGATTTCAACTACAACACACCCAATGAATCGAACAAGGAAGATACAACAAAGATACTATCTAATGCTAAGTACTTCACATAAGTAAGACAACCTTCCACAGGGATCAAGGGATCTCATCCACTGTAAGGATAGAAACCCCAGAATATTCCAGACTTAGGCTTAGCCAGGATCTCTCCTGGTGTACCAATATGGAGGATATCATCCCTCTTCCCCACCAATCCAAACACTTTCCACTTAATAGAGGCTATCATAAATAGCCGTGGGCTTCCCGGATCCCATCCAGTAAATAACTCTATCCAGTCCAACCGGTCTAGGGTTTGAAGTAGATCCCGAATCTTACCCCATCATCTAACTTGGATACCCCTCTCCCTCCGGAAGCCTCAACTCACATTCAACCACAAAACATTCAACGAGCCACAACCTTGCACATCCTAGCAAAGACCCACTAGGAGGACTCAACTCTCTCCCTCTCTACTCACACAAGCTCAACAATGATTCTAGACACAAGCAATGAAGGCAAGACATAAGCAAAGCAACAAATAGAAGAGTTAATCTACCGCACCTAGCAACATCTTATCAAGTGATAGGATAAATCCACAATAGCACATAACATAGGCTCATCCGGAGCATCCCTCCGGAAGAGTAGAATTAGCTTCCGGTAGATCCATGAAATGATTGACCGGAAGATTGAGTTTAAAAACTCAACCACCTTCCTCAAATTGTTCTTCTTTCAGAGTCCCCTCCCATTTTTCGGGTCAATCTTGAAAGCGTCAGTGTTATCGATAGAGCTATGTCGTCCGGAATGGACTAGCTCCGTGATGTGCATGTATTTACACCAATCACTCTTCTAAACCTATTACAAATTCCGGTCCGGCCGAGGAAACACACAAGTATACCGGGCAACCGATGCACTTCTCCGGAATAATTTTCTAGATTATTGTGGATGTAGGCATCTCACATATCTAGAACACAACTAATCAAAACAAAATAACAATTTACTACTCAAGCGAGGAGATGACTCTATGCTAGGAGAACAAGGGTTTTCTATTGTAGATAGTTTTCTGGAAGACCGGAAAGACTAGTAAATGACAGAAAATTTAGACAAGACTAGGGAGAGGGAAGGAATATGGAGAACAGACTCAGGATGACTTGCCATAAGGCCAAGACAATGGAAAGGGAGAAAAAGGACAATAAACATACGCACTAGTTACAAGAATTCACGATTCTAGGACATACAAGGTCTAAATAGAGTATACCGGGAGACTTTCTCTAGACCGGGATAGAAAAGATAACCGGGAAACATCCCGGTGAAAGAAAATGAGAGCAATAAGTGAGTGAAGAGGATTTTCAAACAAGAATATTCTACAAACAAGAAAAATCCAACAATTGGCAAGAAGCACCTTGTTTCACAATTCTTGCCAACTCCTTGTTGCACCCGCAACCTCCTTTAATTGTAGTTTAGTCTCTGATTCTTCTTGCCGCGGTTATTAACCTCCTTACACCTCCTCCACACCTTGTAATCACCACTTCTTTGTTGTACCCGCAAATTCCTTGCAACTCTTCACTCCAAACCCTAGTTTGAAACTTCTCAAACCCTCGCGACTCCACAACCTTCCCTCACTTGTACGGCTCATCTCTTCGCGACGGCCTCTTCACCCACAACCTCCACTAAATCTTTCTCTCAAAACCCTAGGCTTTTTCTTCTTGACTACGTGGATGCAACTTCTTCAAAACCCTCTTCGCGATGGCTGTAGGTGTCGACGTCTCAGGCTCATATCCGGTACTCGATTGATACCCGATATCCGACTGATACTTGATACCCGGTTGATCCCCGATACTTGGTTGATACCAGTATCCGGTTGATATATGGGTATCAGCCGGTTAATAACCGATGTTTATATTTTTCTTTTTCTCCTTTTTATATTTTTCTTTCATATAAAATTAAATTCCTATTCTTTCAAATGAGAATTTAAGTTCTCAATAAACAAATAAAAAAGAAAGAAAACCTAAACAACTAAACTAGAAAGAATAACTAACAAATAATCTATCTACTTGATGGAGGCTTTGACTAGCTAATTTATCCCTAAGTGGTGATTTGGACTTTTGTCCCGGAGATCCTTCCCGGGCATTCTTTTTAGGTTTTATTGAGCATAACCTTGGTGGTTTTAAGGCCGAATTATATCACCACTGTAACACTAATTAACTAGTTAAGCATTCACCTACTTTCAATTATTATTATTCAACCTACTTCTACGTATTACTAACTACTTTGCCGCTTATCTAAGCTAATAATCACAATTTTAACTAATTTTTTTGGTAGGGGCAACCAAGTGGGAGTTTCAGACTCCCATATTTTCAATCCGTACAACAAAAGTTGATAAAATTTTGTGATTATCTTATTTACTAAGTGTTAAATGAGATCCTATAGTTTAAACTATATATATGATGTTTTGCTTCCTTCATTACTCATTGCACTTTAATTAACAGCTTTGAAGTGAGTTTGGTGTAAAATTGTTAAGGAAATTTAGCGGTTTACACAAATGGGGCCCCCTAGGATAATTTGAGGCCGCATGCCCAAAATTTGCCCAAAAAAAAATCTTGAAAAAGCCTCCGGACTTCCTAAAATGAAAGGGCAAAAAAATGAGAGGGTGCTATTAAGACAAGGGCCCACCTCCCTAAAGAAGCTCGTAGCTCAAAATTATCAAGATCCATGTTTTATTCCACCCTTCCTCCCTTGTCCAAACGCCCATAGCCTAGAACTAGAGAGATCCGCACTAGTTACCACTGCTTGCTCGTTTTTGTGTTTTGAAAGTTACAACCACAGCCAAAGAAATTTGTTCAAACTCCGATCCAAGTATGAAAAACAACACGCCCTTTGTTGTTTGGTGGGATCTCCTTATTTAGTCTCATCGAGCATTGATCCGAAACCAAGGCTTGGTGAGTTGGTTGGCTTGACACTTGACCCTAGCCCTCTAGCCCGCGACCCGTTCCCGATTCGCCACGGTGTCGGCCCGCCACGTCGTCTGCCTGCCATGGTCACCAAACCCGCCACATAACCTCTCCGCCACGTTGGCCGCCCGCCCGCCCAACTCCCCTTGCCCATTTTCAACCTCCTTCAGTTCTCGTCCGCCTCTCTAAACGTCGGTTTGAATTTAAGTTACCTACCAATGTCCATGGACGTCTTTTTCAAATAAATTCTCTGATGTCCTGATTGTGATGTTGTCTTCAATGCTCACAACTGCCTTTGGCATTCGATGCAACCGTGGATTATGGCAGCTTGCCATGACCAACGCCTACAGGATAGGTTTTTCCCTGTTCGAGTAGATTTTTCTCTCAACGTTGTTGCATTGAGAGGCATTGGTTGAGCGGATGATTGACAAACACCATGGGATTATGGAAGAGTGGTGGATTAGAAGAGAGTGGAGGAATTTGGGGAGGACGTGATCGTGGGAGAGGGATTGGGGTTTTGAATAGGGTGTGATCCGGACTTGGGAAGTTGGGGTTATTGGAATTGCGCGTTGAGTGTGTATGAGGATGGGAGACGTGATCTGGTGGTGACCTCCTCCGAGAGGTGCTGGTCGTGGCAAGGGAGCGGGACGTGGAGCGTGAAGAGGCGTTGGTTGCGGTAGGTGCTCGTTGTGGCAAAGGAGTGTGAGGAGGCCATAAATGCGGCAAGGAATGGGACGTGGAAGGCGGCCGTAAAGGTGGTGGTTGTGGAAGGCGCGACCTAAGTGGTGGTCGTGGAAGGCGCAGGAAGTAGGAGGCTACTTGGAAGGAGCGGGAAGTGAAAGGCAACCGAGATGAGGCGTTGTGAGCTGCAGCTGCTGCGTTTTCGCGTGTCGTCAATCACATCATGAGGAAGTTGCGGTGCCAGCAACTACGGATGGACGCGTTGTAAGGCGCGTGCTGCACTGCGTGGTGGGGCGGTCGCTCGGACACAGACTGTGGCGGTTCTGTGCACTGCGAGGCACATGGTCAGGTGCTCCATCCGGAGTAGCGGTGGTTGGACGCAGCGCTCAACGCGTGTTGAAGAGGCGCTCCGGCACCATCTACGGTGGGCGTGTGGGGAGGCATTGTTTGCCGCAACACTTGGGGGGAATGCCCGTTGTGGATGTTGCGGACACGGCTTCTACGGCCGGTGATGGCACCTTCAACTGGACCCACAGTGAAGGCGACCAAAGAGCGTCGGCCCCACCAAGGAGGTGCGCGCTCACGTCTTGTCCTGAATTAGGGTTTTTGTCTTTTTTAGAGGATGTGGGATATAGGGTCGTTTTGCGTGTCCTACCTATTGCAATCAACATATACAATTATAGTCATTGCTGCCCGTTTTCGATGTATCAATTTGTGGTTGTGGATGTCTTCTAGTGTTTAGGGTGTGTCCATCTATGGGCCACCTTAATTCGTGAACTTCCGAGGTATCCTATAGAAGACAAGTTAAGGGTATTCTTGAGCGTCAAGAGTCATTGTAAACATCCAATTAGCTATGGCGCCCAATTCTACGAATCCAGTGAGGCTCAAAATCCTTCTACATGTTTGTTTTGTTTATTGCATGTTCATGATCACGCTTTCACATCACATGTTTGCATGTACTTTGAGGATACCGATTTCAAGGTTTAATGGATTCCTTTGTTTTTAACTAGCAAATCAGTTGTCCTCAAACCCTAGACCTAGGCAAACTCTCATATGCAGAAGCAGTGCATGTCCTGTGCAAGAGGGCCCCCATATCTGATGTTGCTAATCTTCCACAAGAGTAGCATCTTTGCATCGAGACGTGTGTGCCAGGGCCTGTCAAACGCAACGGTCTCTAAGCTCCTTTAGCCATACAACACTGCCTTCCTCTCGAGACTTTCCTTGGATGCTATATGCCACAGGGGTGCCTTGCTCCCATTCATTGAAGACCATCACAATATACAGCAAATACTACAAGATAATTATATTTGAAAACCAGAATTTGTGAACAAAGAAGTTGGACTACAATACAAAGTCTTGAAAACAACGTATCTTTTGCAAATTGGTCCCGAACGTGGCGTCCATGGCCAATGCCCTCTTATGGCCATGTCGCACCATCATGTCTAACTGCCAATCTGTCTGAATTGGAAGGCAGAAGGGGTCGTCGTTGGTGGGGGCTTGCTTTAGGTCAATAATCCCATACTTGTGGTAGTGAAAGTGCATGCCGGGGTTCATATCGGTCCACATTCGCACACTTATCGAATCACGTAGGTGCAACTCTCACAACTCTTTAGCCATCTTGTTCGCAATGTTGTGAACATCATGAGGGAGGACAAACATTTCCTTAGTGGGTGGTAAGTTTAACCTAGCACATCTCAAGACCTCTTGTTTATGGTCAGCCATAACATGTGCTGGGGACTTTCCACTCCGCAAGGACGCCTGGATCCAATCTTAGGTGGCGTATGATAGCCTTCCGGACAACCCTGCCCTTTGACCACAAAATTCTAAACCATGATACGATTTGCCCTCCCTATTGACATGGTCCATGGAGTGGAAGTGAATCGTACAAAGTATTTCATCAATTAGCAATTGCTTAGCAACAAAGTAACATTGGCAGTCGCGCTTGATAGACATACCAGCTTGTTTTTTGCCAATGCGGGTCCCGTGCCTCATGGTCTTTGCCCCGTGAATTGTTTGTTGAACCTGCCAAAGCCTTTCTTGGGCCGCCTACACCTAAGCTGTTTTGTCGGGGTCCTCTTCTTCTGGATTGATGTTCACTTCAATTGTTGGATGTGTCCTCGCCTTCTTAGATGCCTGTCGAGACGTGGCTGCAGCCTTTTCTACTTGGTAGACAACCTTTTTTGCTCTTTGCACAGCCTTCTTCTGGTTGGTAGACTTTTGGCGGTCCTTCAATGTGTGTGCAAACACCTTTTGAACCTCTACCTTGTATTCATTGATGTAGTCCTTAGGCCCATATTCACACGAGTACCTATTTTGGACAACAATTTCAGCATAGATAAGACAATTAATGTAAATGATGAAAGAATATGGAATTCACAAAAGTTGGCATTGTCTGTGACTTACTTCATCTCTTGCATGGTTGATTCAGCTCGGACTTGTATCTTGTCTTCCTTGCCACGGACACGAAGGGTGCTTTCTTCAACATATGTGCAAGAAAATTGTTTGGTCGAGCTTTCCCCGTCAAGGAAGTTGTTTGGTGGAGCCTAAACGACTTCCTTGTGACTTCCTTGTGGAGCCTAAACGACTTCCTTGGCTCCACAAAATGGTGGCTTTTTGGATGGTTTTTTTTCTTCCTCATCCTTGATTAACATTTTCCCCCCATTTAAGGTCGGTTCGATCAAAGGCACCTACTGGTGGGAGCTAGAAAGATACACACACTTTTTCCAGTACTTTCATCTAAGAGGGCGGTTTGTACATTTGGGGAGGTGTTGGACAGGATAGCCTTGCGCATTCCTTGTTTCATGGCACATGCCGTTTTCATTGAAGGGGTTATTTAGGGGACAACCCACATTCGTTGTGCAAGGGCAGTTCCCGGACAAGGCCCATTTAGCACGCGTCCGGCAATTCCCAAACATGCCACTCTTGCTACGCATGGAAGGTTTGCTACAATGCAAACGATATTTCAGCAAGGGATGTTTGCTTTGTTGAGGACGTCGCCATGGCAAGCAAAGATTGGAATGGGGACATGTTCAGAGTACGGCAGGTTTGGGGGCTGAGAGAGACTGGAAGGGTTCACGCTGTAAATAGGGAGTGGGATGTTTGCAACATTCGATTGTTGGATAGGGGAAGCGTCCTTGCCACGGCACAAAACGTCCGCTTCAGGGTCGCGTACGAGGTCCTTCTCAATACTGGTGGGGCTGTAAGCGTTCTATGTCCATCGATCGACCTCGTCACGACCACCAAGGTCTACGACACACTCCATACTGTCGGTAGTGGGGTCTAAACCCTAAACCCTGTCCAGAAACCCTAAACCCTGTCCAGAACAGGCTTCACAACGTAAACCATGTCCAACACTAAATCCTCAATTTCTGAATCCTCTATAGTCACCCGTGAATGGACATCCTACTACCCCAGGTTATATGCAAGTCATGAATCTCTAAACTCCGACACCCTGTCCATAATGCAAGAAAAAACTTAAGAAATTTGAACTTTTAGGGAGAAGCTGAAATAAGTTCAAGAACTCTGGACAAGCTGTATACCAAAATTCCAAACCATACAAGCAAAGGCAGAACTTGCATACTTGGGAGAGAGAGTAAATGAAGCATACAAAGAATGTGGTGCGACAGCCGATCAAAACACTGGACAATAATCCAAGTTCATGCCAATAACACATCCAAAGCACAACAAGAACAAAATGCACGAAGACCACAAGAACAACAAAATGCACCACCAAGAACACCCCCAAAAACAATCAAACTATGAACTAATTTTGTGGCGGCCATCTTGAAACCACCTGAATTTATTGCTGAGGTAGTTGAGCGATCTCCAAGAAGTGGCAGATTCAACTTTAAACCGACGGTTTGGGAGGCGGACGAAAACTAGAGGAGGATGAAACCGGGCGGGCGGCCAGCGTGGTGGAGAGGTTACGTGGCGGGGGCGTCGTAGCGGGGCGACACCGTGGTGGGCCAGGAACGGGTCGTGGGCTAGAGGGCTAGGGTCGGGCGTCGAGCCAATTAACTCACCAAGCCTTGGGTATGGACCAACTCTCAACCAGGCTAAATAAAGAGATCATGTTTCATGTTGCGGTGCAAAGTGCATGTTTATGTCAAACCAAGAGATGTTGTGATAATTTGTTCCGTTGAACTGAATGTGATAGTAGACTGTCTCAATTTCATATATAGCCTTACAAAATTTGACTTGATCCTTATAGGCCTCTTTGTACCTACAAGGTACACTTCCAGTTTGCGCAAGTTCTCAAAAAATATTTTTTTAATACTTCTCTTTGACTTTTCAATTGAAAATAGAAGCATGGGTTGTCTTTGTGGGGATATTTTTTATTTTATTCTTTGGATTTATAGGAAATAAATTTCGGTGCTTAGAACATCAAAAGCTAGACTTTAGGGTTGTTAAGCCAAATACTATACAACTCAATACTACTACTCTCGGGTTGGATAGCTTAATCTTGTGTGGTAGGAGAAAATGAGTAAATGTTATTGACAACCTTAATAGTTTTTGCTTAAAAATTGCATAGAAATTAATCATATCATATTTTCAATAAAATAAGGACTCTTGATGACATAAGACATGATGCATTCATCTACCTTTTGGATTTTAGATCTACCAATCCTCTATTTTGTTACGAAATTAAAGTGCAATGCTTAGGAAACGGTTATGTTTCATACTCCGCCTCATTGCAAGACCAATTTCTTTATCCTGAACACCTCCATTACTTGTGATTTTGGCATGGAAAGATCTATATTTAGGTGAAATATAACCCCTTTAAAACTTTGCATTGTATAGTGGAAAATTTTGTATTTCTTTTGAGTGAAATTACGTTCACTTTGTCTACGCAAAGAAGAAATAAAGTTCTTTGCACCTTTCAAAGCAATGTATCTTACTATCCACACAATCAAAATTTACCAAAATTATTGAGTGTCTTATTGCTAAGTTGAGTTTTTTACTTTTAAATGTAATTAAAAAATGTTGAAATTAGTTTCACAATACCTCATCATAATGAAGAACTTTTGGAGAGGTTTTGGTGAAATATATGAACAATCTTTTAGGAGTTAACCAAATTATGATTGAAAATTTTGGAAAAACTTGAACAACATTGAACAATGGTTGTTGTAATAGATGATAGTAGCTCCAAATTGACCATTCTTCAGTAGTGAAAATTAAAATCCTTGAATGATGGACTACTTTACTAATTGATGGTAAGATAATTCATACTTTGATTATAAGAGGTTGTATGTTGAATAAGAAAGGCTGAAGGCCTTGGCTTTTGTCACTTCTTTTTGTCAACATACAACATAGTACATCAAGTCATAATTTTATACATAAATAAACATTAACTAATATCATATTGTAGTTATACATAATAACCAAATCATATAATATGCAAGCCTTATTTGTCCTACATACATCAACACAAAATATAATTTAACTACTCAAATTGTACAAAATGTTGGTCTCTCAAATGGAATGTTCATCTTCCTAATGATATTTTAGAGTAAAAACCATGGATCATCAGGATCCATATTTGCATCAATTGGCAAGGGTTGTAGTGAACATTCGTCCACTGATTCTCTCTGACTGCTATGCTCTATAATATACTCCAGACCATGCGGCATCTCTAAAGATTTTAAATAAGAATCCTCTTCTAACATTTGGTAGCTTGATCTATATGAATCTGGTGATTCTTCTGCAGTAGAATCATACAAGAGTACGTCATCATTCTTCTTTACTTGGAGGTGATCAATAAATGAGGGTACCCTATTCACATCTTCTTCACTTCTGTCCATGTCATTTCTCCTTTCTTCATGAAAAAGTACTTGCTCTTTTAATGAATCTTCCACATTGAGTGAATGAATTGCAGTACCTGATGAAAATGATTTTACTTCAGATGTTCCGCCACTGGAAGATGTATTGGTTCTACCTTCATAGTCCTCCACTTTGTCTGATTTATAAGATGGTTGATTGGCCTTTCTTTTCTTCATTGACTCAATTGTATATCTTGATCTTGCTCCATGTCCCTCTCCTTGAACACCGATATTATCTTGTTCAATTCTCACATCTTTGTCCATATCTTGTATAGCTCCTTCGCCTAAGGTTCCACGTTCTTGAGACATCCTATATGGCTCACTAATATGAAAGTATTCATCCCTTTCAGAAAACATGCTAGTCTGTCTTTCTTTCCGTTGCATGTCTTCTTCATCAATATGCACGTTGACCTCAGTTTCATAAGCTTTTGCTTCTTCTGTAGGCACCTCTTCTATCTGTGGAAGACACTTTAGTAGACTTGACAATTCAGTTGTATGTTCTTGATTTTCATCAATCACAACTATATCTGAACCTTGAAATTTACTTTTCAAAATACAAGATATTGCATGAGTTATGCCACATGCCACTAATGTCCAATTTGGAGGAAGGTAAACATCCACCAATTTCTTCAACGTCCTTGAACTTCTGTTGGTATCTCCAAATGAGTCATCACCTTCTTTTTGGCTTTGATCCTTAAAAATTCGAGTCAAGCGCGACTCTGGTGAATGCACAAAGTTCATAGTGAGATCTTCCCCTGGAGGGCAATGGAAAATAAATATGATATCACCCAATTCTTCAAGTTTTCCAATGACATTGGTTCCATACTTGATATCATCATTGCCTTGACTTTTACCATAGTTATCATGAAATCCCCATATTCCCCGACGAATAATTGCTCCATTTGGTACGCCCATTTCTTGAATGAATTTTTCATCCACAACCCAACCATGATGTAACAATAGAATAACATTCCAACGGGGTTGGCCTTCCATCCATTGTTGAATTAATCGAAATATCTTAACACTATAAGAATCCCGTGTTTTTTGTGATGTTCCAAAAAACGCAGAAAATGTCAAAAAAACAGGGATGATGTCCATGAAAGCATCACCTAAAATTTGGATCAACCGAAACATGCAAAAACATGGCAAAAATTGCAGTCAACATGACAATGTTTACGTTAACGTCTTTGCCAACATATACGCGTGTCCTTGCTAACATCCCCATGTTTGGGAGCTAACATGCCCACGTGTCCCAACTAACATCTCCATGTTTTTTACAACGTCCTGTTAATTCTGATGTTTTTCTAGATGTCACTTTTCAAAATGTAAATGTTTTACGATTTTAGGTGACATCACAAAAAACACGGGTTTCTTATAGTGTAATGAAGTCGTCCATTCCCCATTTTTCTTTTCCATCACCACTAGATCCGTGACAACAATCAAACACCCATAAAGTAGGATCTCCAATTGTCATATGCTCCACTCCGAAAATATTATGAGTCCAATATTTGATGAAAATAGACTTTAAAGAATTGTTTTCATCAATAACCGGAATCTTGAATAAACGATCCCACGTACTATCTCCATCTTCTGTTATAATCCGTCTTTGTCCAATGAACCCATGAAATCCAGCACGTCTGTCTTCAAAGTGAGTTTGAATAATATGTGGAATAAGTTGCTGGAACTTTTCCAATGATTTGGTGGTCTTCCCTCCAGGATTGGCCCATCTTTTCTTAAATGCAAATGATGCATTCAGTGATAGAAAGGTTAAGGTTTTTGTCGGCTCTTCAATCAAAAGATCATCAACTGAAATGGAATTAAATTCCCTCATTGGAATTATTTTCCCACCTTCTTCTTGTAATTTTAACCACCGTAGAGCATTTCTAGAAGCACTTCTACGAAGCATTCTATCAGCATAGTATGCCACTGTTCCTCCATCAGGCTTTGTTTTTCCAATAGAATTGAAAAAAAATCGTTGTTGTGGTCTGACTCCAATTTGAATGTTTTTTGGTCGAGCAGCAGTAAGCTGGGCCAAACATTTATAGTCTTTTGCATTCAAACCATAAAAAGGTTTTAACCAATTGATTGTCATTTCCACCCTTTCATTCCGTATATCACAATCAATATCATGTCCATGTTCATCAGCAAATTTATGCCAAGCTTCTGCGTCTTTCCACGAGGCATGCAAAATTCCTGCATCGTAATCTTTGCATACCTAAAACATATTTGTGATATCGTTAGAATAATTATAATTTCACATTGACAAACAATCTAGTTCATAATGCATTGCTTTATTTATAAGCTAAGATTTCAAACAACTAACAATAATGCTTTAAAATATATATATATATATATATATACATCTTAGCTACTTACCTGAAGTATAGAATCAAATGATTCGTTGTCAGTTTGCCAAGCATGTCGTGTATAAATATCCATACATCGTCTTAAAGCGGACAAAGTAGTATCATTAGAAATCTTCACCTTATTCCTTAAAGTGCTAGCTGATTCCATTAGACATAGCCTTCGTTTTTCATCATCTGTAGTATCTTTGGGATTTGGTTTTCCATGCTTCAACCAAAGATTTCGAAGCTTCAGTAGGTCCTGAGCTACAGTTGTATACTTTGATAGTATAACATTTCTTTGATTTATTGCAAATGATGCTGCAATATACACATGTGGTTCGTTGTATACAACAAACCGTGCCTTTTGATGTTCAAAGCGTTGTTCAAACAACTCTGGTGTAATTTCCCCCTTATCAAGTGCAGCTTTTGCTAATTGGACGCACGCATGTTGAATGTGTTGTCCATCAACAGGTGTCCAAATGATGTTCCTTCTTAAAAACTTTTTTTTATCTTCATAACTGCTGCCTTCTCCATATTTTTTGAAAACATCATCAAATTCTTCTACCGCATGTTGAGGGCGATCAAAGTGAACCTCTTTCACTATCGGTTGAAATCGTGTCCCAATATTGACCTTGAATTTGACTGGGCGTAATGTCATTGGAAACACATAACCTTCTTCAGCTCCAAGAATGATTTCATATATTTCTTTAGCTCGTTGTAGTGTCAAAGTCCTATGGTTTGTTTCTGGATCCATAGCGGGCATCACCTTTTCCATTTTGACAATAAACACCATATCATATCCCCAAACATATCCTGCTTCGATTTGTTGAGATGTAGGAAATACAATAGATATGTTTCTATCTTGATCTCTTTTAATCTTTTTCCCTCTTCTAGGCTGTGAAGGCCTTTGAAATGCTTCATCACTATTTTCATTGTCGCTCATTTCCACAAAATCAAAGTCATCTTCGCTCTCATCTTCTAAACCTTCCAAAGATTCATCATCATTTATAGCCTCTACAGCTTCATCTATAATGAAGGTAGATCTTCTGATTTTGGGTTGAATGAATGCAGAATTGGAAGACCTTCCACTTCCTAAACCTCTCCCACCTCCCGAACCTCTTCTACTTCCTGAACCTCTCCCACCTCTCAAACCTCTTCTACTTCCTGAACCTCTCCCATTTCCTCGACCTCTTCCACTTCCTGAAGCACTTCCTCTTTTTGAACCTCTTCCTCTAGATGAATTGAAAAAGTGTCCACGATCCCCAACCTCATGTCCTTGTGGTTGCAAATTCATTGCAAGTGGACGAGCAAATACTCGATACATAGGATCCATGTCCTCTGGGTCTTGAGGTGGAACTTGAAGTACCGCATTTGTGGTAGAATCCTTCTTAAGAGCTTCATAAGCAGTGTGTTCCCGATAAAATCGCTTTGCAATGGCGATACGTTCTTGAGATAGTGTTTTTGCTCGATCCACAATATCTTGTCGTCGCTTTTGTTCTTCTTCATGCAATTCTTTCCATTTTTCACACAATCCTTTCATACCTTTTACTTTCATCACAGAAACATTGCAGTGTACTACGTCTGGTACCTACAAAATCATGAAATTGATTACTTTTATGTGCATGTTAACTTTTTCAAATAATTTATTAGTATTTAATTAACATATTTGCCTTAACACAAATATCTAAATTTATTCCAACATTATATCATGTATAAGATGTATGATACTTGTCATGTACTTCCATTTTGAGTTTTGCTATATACAACAAAGGATTGTATAGAGTGTTTATATAATTGTACCATGAGTATGCTTCAATTTTGTCACGAATATTTGATACTCTTGCAATGCATATAGTGCATTGATAATTCACTTTGTAATAGCTCAACTGTAATGCGATGAAACGCCTTCAAAAATTCACCAAGTTCACTTCAAAATATCGTCGCCCATAGATTGGCTCCCCTTTTCAAGATACCACAAACACTAGTTAGATTCAGTGTGAGGGAATTCAACTCTCCTTTAATTGATACATTCCTTTGAGTACAATTTCATTATTTAAAAAATGCTCATACTAATTATTAAACCCTTTAATTATTGATTTTAAATTTTAAATTTGTGCTCTTTCATTATTTGCATAGCCAACACCTATAAAATTGGGGTGTATCCAACCCTCTTCCATCCCATTGCCACCAACTGACCTCCAAATGGAGGTTTGCTATTAGTCAAGACCTTTACTTTTGCTCGTTGGTTATGGGGGGTACCTACTGCTGCCCACCCACTTAACATGGTTGCATAGTTTGAAAATTCATAACTAATTCAGTTTTCATCGAAAAAATATGAAATCACTTGGGTTGGAATTGTAATTCTATTGGCTATCACTGAAAAATAATAGTAAAATTATCTCCTCTCTCCATACATATGCACACTCCTTAACTTGTCGGTTATAGGGGGGCTTACCTTACTTGCTACAATAATAATGTTCTGACTGCTGGGACGAATAACTCATTGACGTACTTCAGCCTCTGTTGCGCCGTGCATAGACTACAAAGGAGATACATGTGAGCATCGTCCTTGCACTGGAGATGATGCCCCACTTGCCTTTCACAGCACTCCAGTAAGCACTTTCTTCACCTTCATCTGTGAACATTGTGGCTAATCCTTTACACTTGTCGGTTTTAGCGGGGCTTACCTTAGTACATGCTAGTTATGACTCTCTGTATGAGGACTCTCTGTATGACTCTCTGTATGAGTGTCAAGGTTTGATAACGTGAGCGTGCCACGCGTAATAAAGGCTAGCAGCAAAACAGTTGATGACAAGAGCCAGCTGGGAAAACTACTATGTATAGAAGGATTGGACCCCACAACAGCATCAAAACATTCTCTAGCTAACCGCATTAACATTCCAGACACTTAGCGACCTGCATTCAAAGGGCACAAGAATCCGGTGTAAGCCAAGAACACTGACCTCTTTACTTTGGTGAGGGACTTGTTCATGTTTCTCGGACGATCCTGCAATTTTCCCGGTTGTCTTGTACGACTCTGAATCAACCAGAGAAGAAGAATTGTCGTCTGTAAGAACAGGGTAAAACACCTTCACTTCATCTGATGGAGTATCCACGTCAGGGTAAGCCGCAGAGGAATCCTTGAGAGAGAAGCTTTTTAGCTCAACAGGCTGAAAATCCTTCGTTTCATATGTTATTTTATGCAAGTCCGAATCGACCGAAGAAGAAGAAGAATCCTCGAAAAGAGGAGCCTCTTCGGCTACAACAGGTTGAAGCTCCTTCGCATCACCTTCTTCCACAGGTTTAAGAGGCTCGGTTGCAGCCAGAACTTCTACCAGAGGCCGGCGCCGGAGAGAGATCCAGCGAAGCGAGAGAGGAGGGGATTAAGAATAGAGAGCGGGGTGATATTGAGTCGAAGATGGAGATATAGCCGGACAATAGGTGGAAGCGTTGTAGAGAGTGCGGAGAGACCTAGCGAACCGGAGAGAGAATAAAGAAGCGGTGGAAGAAGAACGGACATGCAACGACAGATTAGTGCAACGTGGAGCAGGGAAGAATCAGATAGGTCGGATAAGGAGAGTAGGAGTAACAAGAGAGAAGCCGGTGAACTTGAGTGAGATCTGCAGAGTGGAGCAGGGGGACAATAGAGCAGGAATAAGCTAAGGAGGTCAAGTGCCGCTGCACCTAGCTCACATACAGCACAATAGGGACGGGGACGCCGTACGCCTCAGAATAGCACCCCAGTCCACGCACGCACCTATGCAACACGTTGCTGTTCATGAAGGCGATTGTGGTTCTGCGCCCGACGTCGAGCTCGAATCCTGCAGTCCTCGCGGGCCAACCTTGCGCCTAACAAAGATACGACGTGGTGCCGCTAATTACTCTTGCGAATGAAGAGCCTAGGAACACTCGTATTCCAGTGTGTCACATAAACACTTGTACCCAGAAACACTCGTACTCTTGAGTGTCCAGAAACACTCGTACTCAAAAGGGTTTCCAGAAGCGAAGCACAAGGAGACGAACTTCCCAATCTGTTTCCACAATCAGACAAATGAGACACACAAGGAGACGCACGAAAGGAGACGTCACTGAAGGAACGAAAGTCTCCAGAAACACTTCCCAATCTGTCTCCACTATGTCTGCCCAGAATTCCAGACCTCTAAGTTCACAACGTCATCCAACGAGATTCATGCAATTACTAAGGCATAGAAACGAAAATGTGAGAGTCCTTCACGTGGTAACCTTGTGACAGAACTTTTAGCTTGTGCTCCAATTGTACAGCCTTGCGAGGGCCAAGAGAGATGCGCGGGTTGCAGATGGTAAGGCCAGAGCGGCACTTGCAGGGAATATTAAAAATAATAACATGCATAATTAAGAGCCGCACTTGCAGGGAGTATTAATATATAATAACAAGCATAATTAAGAGCCGCACTTGCAGGGAATATTAATAAATAGTACCATGCAGAATTCAGAGCCGCCCTGAAGATAATTTTCTTTCTTTGGAATTATGTGGGATTAGGAGGTGCTGGTGGTTCCCCAGATGTTGGCGTCCTACAGATGGAGAGGGTGAGCAGCATCTTTGAAGTTCAAAGGGCAACAAATACTGCATGAGATGGGGTACAGTCGGGGTTTATGCGGCGCTATAATTGGTGTCTGAATTAATTACAACATCGTTCTTTGAAGCATTTGTGGAAACCGCATCCTTTCTCTCGTCTTTCTAGGTGTGACATTGTATGTTTCCCTCCGTGTTTAGGATAAAGTATGGGCGAAATAGCAGTTGGAGTGTTTAGTAACGTTCACTAGAGTCTGGCAACGATGTACTGTACTCAGAGTAGTGTTGTAGGGGCGTTGACTATGACACACTGTGAATTTCGGTCTACACTGTTACAGTGATACAACAACTCAGGAGAGAATAACAACTTGACTGGGCCGCTGCCGACGTTCTTCGGGGAGACTTGTGCGAATCTAACGCACTTGTTTGTGTCGGACAATCAATTCTCAGGTCCGCTTCCGCGGACTCTGGCGGATTGTCCCCAGCTGGAGAATATCGGTGTCAGCAATAACAACCTCTCCGGGACAATTCCTGTGGTGTTCAGCAAGTGTTCGCGAATGATGAACTTTCAGATGGATGGCAACCGGTTCACGGGCACCATACCTGCAGCTTTCAGCAACTGGGATAACATAGAGTATGCGTACTTCCAGGGAAATGATCTTGAAGGGACGATTTCTGCGGAGTTCAGCAACTGCTCTAAGCTGGTACAGCTGCATTTGAATTCCAATCCCAGGCTCACAGGAGTCATACCTTCCGAGTTTGGAAGGCTGTAGAAGCTGGAGAATTTGGTGGTGTTCAGCACAAAGGTGTACGGCGAGATTCCAGCGACGCTTGGGAACTGCTCCAGCCTCATGAACCTCCTGCTCAACAACAACTCCCTGAATGGGAGTATTCCGGAGAATGAAAGTCATGCATTCCACTGCCTTGCAAAAAGTCTAGCAGAAAGTTTGCTCTAGTGTAGGATCTGCACACACAACAAACTTGAAAATGATCTCCTCTACGCACAAAAGTCATGATGTCACCAAAAAGATGATACACACACAGGATGGTATTCTTCTTGCAGATGATCACGAGTCTGCGCTCTGCAGAGAAACACAAAAGTCATACGAATGCTAGCATTACAAAAACTCCAGCATCCAACCATACACTGTGCATGACAGTCAAATGATTGATTGAGAGTTTTGGATTTGCTTGCGTTGCTTCTATTTTCATGAAACTTCAACTCCATGTAGAATTGGATTGTTGAATTGGATCAATGCTTTCTAGTGCACAATAACTTCATGTAGAATTCATGTAGACAAATTGTAAAATCCATGTTGAATTTTCAACTCCATGCAGAATCTCTAACTTCATGGAGGATTGGTTTATTGATGCAGTGTAGTCTACAACTAACTTCTTGTAGCATTGGATTGTTGAATTGTGACGTCATTCACTACACTAAACCCTAAAGGAGAAATCGACCGGATTGTGGTCGATCTGACTCTGGTCAGGCTCTCAGTTACTAAATTTAGATCTTATGAAGTTACAACTTTTTGCAGGTTGTAGAGTTTTCCCATACCTTTCCAATGACACCATTCATGCTTCAAAATTCCTCATACTTTAGGAGATATTCACGGTCAAAGTTTGAAAACAGTGTTAGGGCATGCTGAAATCTGCCCGAAACTGCGGTATATGCTCATTCCTTCTCAAAATCTGCCCAAAATCAATTAGATCGCAGTTACTTCAAAAATTCACCAAAACTTGAGATATTACTTTTTTTCAAATTTTGATTTTCGTACATGTAAAAGAGGTAGTAAAGCATGGTCTCACCGTTTGGATTTTCAATCCAATCATTTTCTACATGCCTTTTTAATTGTTGAAAATGGGCATATGTTTTTGTATTTCAGCATACCTCCATGTGAAAAATTAAGCATTTCTTTAGGTTTTATAGGCCCTATGAGGGTAAAAATTATATGGACATATTCCTTACTCACATAGGAACAAGAATTTGAAGAGCCTCATGTCAAATTTCCTTTCAAAAATGGTTTTTTTGGCCCCCAAAACATTGGTTTTCCATTCTACAACAAGGAAATTTTTCTTTTTTCAACTTTGAACATTACGATCTCACAAATGGTGAGGAATTTGAATCTAAGATTCGGTATGCATGTACATGTACAAGTTAGGTACTAGATCTTACGGTTACATACTTCAAAAATTGTCAAAAATTGAAAATATACATCTTGCATCAAAAGAGGGTAGTTTTGAGGGTTTTTGGTTGTTTTGAGGCCACTCACCTTTAGGGGCTAAAGATGGCTTTTAGTGTAATGGTATGAATAGTGTAGTTCCCCTAGTACACTATTTGTTAACAAGTTGGCAATTAGTGGTAGCCGCCATTGTCATGAATATTATCCCTCAATCGTCCACCTACCCTAGTACCCTTAGTAATTGCCCCCAATCAACCACCTCCCCTCGGTCACATTTTTTTTAACGATGAGTTGATAAATAGTGTTAGCCGTCAATCAACCACCTACCGGCCACCATGCATTTACTCTCCCCGTCTCATCCTCAACCTCATTTCCTTATCCACCCATTCCCAACTATTCCCATTCACATCTCATGTATTCCTTGAAACTTTTAAAGTTTTAATGAATATCTAATGAATATTTAATGAATGTTAAAAGAATATATAAAGAATATTTGAAGTACATTTGTATATCTCATGTATACTTATATATTAAAAGATTAGTTAGTGTATAATTGTATATATAATGTATACTTGTATATTAAAAGAATATTTAGTGTATATTTGTATATTTAAAGATTTTTAATGAATTTTTGTATATTGAAAGAATATTTAAAGAATTTTTAATGAGTTTAAATATATATTTAATGTCAATTGAATGTATGTTTAAAAATTTAATGAAAATTTAATATATATATATATTATATTGTTAATAAAATTCTAATGAATATTTAATGAAAATTTAATGGATGATTAATGCATATTTAATGTGTATTTAATGAATATCTAATGAGTATTTGATGTATACTTATTGTATATATTGTGTATTTATTGTATATTTATGTATTTTTCCTTTAATGATATACCTTTCTTTTCTCACTTCCCATCTAAATTGAAGTTCTTGATTTTCAAATCTTGTACTTGGAGTTTCATTTTCCCTCCGTATGTACATTTATCTTTGTCCAATTTTTGGAATTTTCCTTTAGTTCCATATCTACGTTCTATTTTGCCCAATATTTCTCTTGCAAATTCTTGTTTTCCTACATGCACTCAAAATCTTCTTTACTTTTATGCTCAAAATGTATTCCACTAAATATCCACAAGTAAAAATCCATATATTCCACTATTTACTGGAATTGACATTTACTGTGTTAATTGTGTCCAAAGTGATCGACTGCACTTCCGAGCAGGTGAGTTTGGTCTACTGCTCTCATTTTCGGAAAACACTATAAGTGTCAACTACACTAAAAGCCATCTAAACTGTAGGGGTTGTCGTGCCACTCCCTTCTACTTGAATGTCGGGTATGGTTGAGCGATCAATAACTTCTAGATTAGAGTGCATTAAACTAAATTTACAATATTATAAAGTATTCCACAGGTATTAATCACGCCTTAAGAATCTAAGATGAATATTTGATTAAAAGTTCAATTAAGGCTTACTCGAGGTTTCAGCTTCTAGAGGACCTTACTGATAAACTCAAATTTCTCAATACTGCTATGCCGAGAAATAAAAATAACATCAAAACAATATATCTAATTCATTAAATGTCGAATTGAGGAAAAACATGGACTCACACAAAGATTTAAGTAATGTCCATCTACAATAAATTTTTTTTTAAAGAATGCCAAAGATTGACACAAGAGGAACCAACCCGGTCCTTCAAGGTAAATCTTGGTAATTTAGGGGTCAAGGGTAGTCCCACTCATATAGTTTAGATACCCGAATTCACCTTAGATCCCCGGGTTCCCTAGGTATATAAAGTAAAAGCAAAAAAGTAAGTGCCCCACAAAATAACCCAATACAGTATACCCAAACCCTAAATCCAAAACAGTATCCCCAAACCCTAAACCCCAAACACTAAACAGTCACACCAAGACTGCCAAAACAATGTAGACAATGTGTAGGGTGTAAAGGAGAAACTCCGGGTCTTTTTTTCAAGTTTTGACCGTAGGATCTTGAACACGACTAGGTCATTAACATGCCTGCAAAATTTCACATTTTTTGACCGTACGGATCGGAAGATTATAGCGTTTGAAATGTAGGAAGATGTCATTTTCTTTAATGCTTTGAGAGGATCAGCTGACTTTGACATCACTTGTTGTGAATTTTTTGCACTACACAATATGTTAAGCTATTACAATCATGTTGAACATGCAATCAACTCCTTGTTCACAAAATTTTAGAGGTTGGGGAGAGTTGTAGCATTTTCAAAAAAATTGTGCAAGGAGTGGAGGTTCAAAAACTATCAATTCACGTTTTATTTTTTTGTGAACCTAATATGTTCTAGAATGAGAATCCGAATGGTCAATGGAAAGGTTTACACCGCACAATGCCGTGGGGAAAATAAAAAAGTAAAAATATGAAGATCACTAAGTTTTATGTGGAAAAGAAGAAGATTTTTTGGTACTTAGCCCGACAATGTGCGACAATGTGTGAAAATGTATGACTTGGATTCATATGCTATTTCTCACTAAAGACAAGAGATTTTTCTTGACAAGATGAAAGGAAATAATATTATTTGTCGTTGTTGAAAATATCACCTTCAATAGAGTGTCTTAGCAAAAGTATTTGGAGTTGCCCGACGGGCCCGCTCTCCCCATTCGAACTTCAAAACCGTATAACTTTTTCATTAAATGTCGGATTGGGGAAAAACTTGGACTCACACAAAGCTTTTAGTAATGTCCATCTACGATAATTTTTTGGAAAAGAATGCTAAAGATTGACACAAGCGGAACCCGCCCGGTCCTTGAAGGTCAATCTTGGTAATTTAGGGGTCAAGGGTAGTCCCACTCATTTATTTTAGATACCCGCTATTCACTTTAGATGCCCGGGTTGCCTTAGGTATATGAAGAAAAAGCATAACAGTAAGTGCCCCCCCAAAAATACACCGCGGTCCCCACCCCCTTGAACTTTTTCTCTAAATCCTCTCTCCCTCCATGTGGCAATATTTGGAGGGTCTCACTCCCAATATCATAGATATCCATTTGTGCATTTATTACGGTAAGAGACATATAAGTGTACGGTGGGTCCCACGTGGGCCCCACATACTATTTATATCCGGTAGATCTTCACACACCAATGATCATATTTGCATTGTTGGAATGTTGATCCACAAAGCATCCATGTGGTGGGACCCACCGTACCATACTTCACCTTTGCTCCAAAGTCATCGAATATTCCATTCGGGTATAAGTTATGATGATACCAAGTTATGGGCAAAAGTAGTTAATATGAACTTCGTGTGGGCCCCACATGGTGTCGTGATGAAATATCTTGATTCTATTTTTATCGTCCAATTCGACCTTCCAAAAGTGAATTAGATAAGTCTAATATTCAAATAATGGATTATAGGATTTTGTAAAGTGAACAATACTAAATATGGATTCAATTTGGATTATTGTAATATTTTTCTATTATTGAACAATATTATTAAATATGGATTCAATTTGGAAGTATATAAGGATCCAAGCTAACCTCGAGGATTCATTTGGTAGAAGAGTGTTTTGCTTCATAGGATTTCCGCATAGACTTGAAGGTCGTTTTGTTTTTTTTTTGAAGCGGTGGACGAAACGATGCGGTGGTTGATTGGCGTCCCGCGATCTTTGGGTTTTTTCTATCAAGACATGTGCAAGGTATGTGAGCTTTCAAAGTTGTTGCGTAATTCCTTTGCGTAGAGGAAGAGGGGTCGAGGCCTCGACCCCTCCCTTGTGTTTGTTGTATGGCCTTGTGTTGTATGGCAAGAGGGGTCGAGGCCTCGACCCCTCCTCTTTGTTGCATGGCAAGAGAGGTCGAGGGCCTCGACCCCTCCCTTTGTTGCATTGGTTTTTCCTAACACCTAGAGTTTCTTGACAAAACCCGCCTTAAAAATGTAGATTCTGTTGTAGGGTGTAAAGGAGAAACTCCGGGTCTTTTTTTCAAGTTTTGACCGTAGGATCTTGAACACGACTAGGTCATTAACATGCCTGCAAAATTTCACATTTTTTGACCGTACGGATCGGAAGATTATAGCGTTTGAAATGTAGGAAGATGTCATTTTCTTTAATGCTTTGAGAGGATCAGCTGACTTTGACATCACTTGTTGTGAATTTTTTGCACTACACAATATGTTAAGCTATTACAATCATGTTGAACATGCAATCAACTCCTTGTTCACAAAATTTTAGAGGTTGGGGAGAGTTGTAGCATTTTCAAAAAAATTGTGCAAGGAGTGGAGGTTCAAAAACTATCAATTCACGTTTTATTTTTTTGTGAACCTAATATGTTCTAGAATGAGAATCCGAATGGTCAATGGAAAGGTTTACACCGCACAATGCCGTGGGGAAAATAAAAAAGTAAAAATATGAAGATCACTAAGTTTTATGTGGAAAAGAAGAAGATTTTTTGGTACTTAGCCCGACAATGTGCGACAATGTGTGAAAATGTATGACTTGGATTCATATGCTATTTCTCACTAAAGACAAGAGATTTTTCTTGACAAGATGAAAGGAAATAATATTATTTGTCGTTGTTGAAAATATCACCTTCAATAGAGTGTCTTAGCAAAAGTATTTGGAGTTGCCCGACGGGCCCGCTCTCCCCATTCGAACTTCAAAACGGTATCAGTTTTTCTTTTTACTATTGTCGGATTTGACCTTTTAAAAATGAATTAGATTAGTCTAATATTTAACCAATGGGTTATAGGCTTTTTTAAAGTGTTTATTGATCAATATTTTTTTATATGGATTCAATTTGGAAATATTTTAGGATTCAATCTAACCTCAAGGATTCATTTGGTTGAAGAGTGTTTTGCTTCATAGCATTTTCGCATAGACTTGAAGGTCGTTTTTTTTTGAAGCGGTAGATGAAACGATGCGTTGGTTGATTGGTGTCGCGTGATCTATGGTTTTTTTCTATCAAGACATGTGCAAGGTATGTGAGCTTTCAAAGTTGTTACGTGATTCCTTTGCATAGAGGAAGAGGGGTCGAGGCCTCTACCCCTCCCTTGTGTTGCATTGAGTTTTCTTAACACCTGGAGTTTCTTGACGAACTCACACCAAAACCGCCTGAACAATGTAGACTATGTTGTAGGGTGTAAAGGAGAAAATCTTGGTTTTTTTTGGAGTTTTGACCTTAGGATCTTGAACACGTCTTAGTCATTAATATGCTCACAAAATTTTATAAATTTTGACTGTACTGATCGGATGATTATAGTGTTTGAATGTAGGAAGAATGTCATTTATTTTACTCCTTTGAGAGGTTCAGCTGACTTTGTTATCATTTTATGTGTGGTTTTTGCCCTTCAAAATATTTTAATCTAGTACAATCATGTTGAACATGCAATCAACTCCTTGTTCACAAAATTTTAAAGGCTGGAGAGTGTTGTCGCATTTTCAAATAATTTGTGCAAGGAGTGGAGCTTTGAGGGTTTCCAAGTTGTATTTTTGTTTCGTTTCTTTCTTGAGGAGTTTGATACATGGTTTTAGAATGTGAGTTGAAGCTATCTTTTAGTTGGAGGGGTATACAACGTCTTGAAGTTTCTGAAAATATGTTGTAATTAGCATGCAGAGCTCTAGTTTTAATGTGGAGCATAAGACATTTTTTTTGTATATTGTCCAACAATGCGTATCTTGGGGTAGAGGGGTTTTCTCGAGGAAAGGGAAGATTTACTGTTATTATTCTTTGTTTTGACAAAATTAAGGATCGTGTGGATATTACGTTTTTGGATCAAGAGTCTTTGATTTGAGAGAACGTTGTGCAAGCCATTTGGAAGTCGTCTGACGCGCCTGTTTTCAACAACTATGTTTGAAGATGGCATGAACTTCTTTCTACAAGTTCAATGAAAATAAAAGTTATTGTACCACATAGTTCTTACATTGTGGCATATGTGTTCAAAGTCTTAAAATCTAAAAGTATAAACTGCAAGGATGGGAACGTGTTTGAGATGTGATTAAACCCAACTTAGAAGTTATGGTCATTAGGGGATGAAAAAGAGTAAGCAATCTGGGAATTGATGTAAAAAAATTAGATTGCGTTGAATATGTGCAAGGGGTGAAGGCAATGGTGTATATGTATTTTGGCACCGCTAATTGGAGGAGATAGTCTTTTTCTTTTAAAGAATTAAAAGATAGCCTTGCTTTGTTTTTGGACAGAGAGGTAGTCATTGTTATCATGGATGGAAGAGCATCAACAAATAAGCCAAGTTGTGTGCGAGGCACGACAATGGGAGGAGGCCATCCCTTGTCAATTGGAGCTCGTGTTCTTTGTGTTGGAAGGGCTCCATCATCTCAACGGTTCAGAGCATCAACATCGTCTGAAATGGATGCGGAGCATCGGGTGATGCTATTGGGGGAGACAAAGGAGCATGTGGGTTGTGGCATTATAGTGGCAGAAATAAAGCCGGGTATGATGTTGGAGGGTGAGACTCTATTTCCATCAGAGGTTGCTATCAAAGTGGTAGAGGTCTTCGATGATTCGTATTGGATCGGGGAACCAAACCATGATCGTTTGGGATCCAGTGTAGGTGCTCTAATCAGGTGGAAGAGGCTTGGAATAATGGATGTGGAGAACATAAGTGACAGGATCACAGAAGACCCTTTTCAATTCTATGAAGGTGGAACAGATGGAGGGAGTGAAGTGCAATATGACAACAATCAAGGGGCAACCACTTTTGAGGATGGTCTGAGCACAATACAAGAGGTTGACGTCTCCAATGGAACTGGCCCATTGAGAACTAATGAATCGTGTTGTTCACCACGGCTTCCTGAGGAAGCAGAGGATTGGTGTATTGACAATGTTGTTGAAGGTGAGGGAGAAGTATTGAAGCGGCCATATATTATGAAGAATCGCAGACCAAAGGGGATCAAGGAACGCCAAAGGGGGGAGTGCTTAACCATGAAATTATCAATACCAAGTGTTACAAGGGCAATCCGCAAAGGTGGGTGTAAGAGAAATTGTCTTCGAAACTTTTCAGCAAAGCAAGTTCTTGATGAGAGATGTTTGGCTTGGGAGAAAGGTGTGCACGAGGGTCGTAGGTTTTGGTTGTTACAAAGATTGGAGAATTGCAAAGAAACATCTCCTAATCATTGCAGGCCATGGTTCAACACCAAAATAGATGGACAACAAGTTTGCAATTCATGTTTTGCAATGGGGATAGGATACTCACGCAGATGGGTGGAGGAACAGAAACGTACAGTACTTGATAGGAACCGAGTGCGACCTATACATGGCAATAGGCACAAACTTCGGGAAAGCAATGGTGTATCGGCTGCAAGGACATGCTTTGAGGCCTTTATTGAAGAAGCTGGAGATCCGCAACCACATCGGTTTATGAGGCGAAGGTTAGATAAAAAGGTTGTGACTTTGGTGCTTCTTCCTATGAACACAACCAGGGCGGAAGTGTACGATTATGTGAATGCGCAAGCCAAAATAGTGTGTGGAACAGAGGGGAATGCGATCAGCAAAGTGCGATTTGGGAAGTTGTGGCGCTTGGAGTTTCCTCATGTGCAAATCCCTCCATTTTCTAGGTTTTCCAAATGTTCATCTTGTTGGGAGTACAAGTGTGCTAGAGAGGGCACCACTAATGCAGACACACGAGCCAAAATAAAGAAGAAGCAAGACGAACACGGGGTACACCAAATGGAAGAGAGACGCGACTATTGGAAATCAAAGAAAGAGGCCATTCTTGAACCGGACCAACACATGTGTTTGATAGTGGATGGCATGGATCAAACCACAACCATGGTTCCTCGCATACGGCAATCGGTGAAGAACATGGAGTCAAGATTTGTGAAGACCCATCTGTGTGGTGTATTGGTTCACGGTGTGGGATTGTATGCAGATGTTTGGTTTGATGCACATCATGCTCATGATAGCAATCAAGTGGTAACGTCCATCATGAATGTTGTTGGAGATGTGCATCGAAGACGTGGCGGGCTTCCTCCGACCTTGCGGATACAAACAGACAATTGTTGCCGTGAGAACAAAAACATCTACGTGTTTGCATTATGCGCATGCTTGGTGGGGCTAGGATATTTTCGAGAGGTGCGCTTGTCCTTTCTACTTGTGGGACATACGCACGAGGACATTGATCAACGATTTAGTATCATATCCAGGACTTTGAAGAAGGGGGACATTGATTCATTGAAGGAACTCTTACAGCTGATTGAAAAGGGAGCTTCAAGCACAGAGGCATTTGTCAAGGCGAGGCATATGGAAAACATTTGGAACTGGAGAGAGTTCATAACCCCATATTTATTGGTTGGAGGTGATGCGTTGGTGGGCATAACCATCCCTCAACACATGAGATTCTTCTTGAAGGATGGAGAAGCCTATGTCCAATACAAGGAAGATTGTCGCGAGGTATGGCAAAGTTCAGATGGATATAGATGTCTGGCAAGACTACCCATAGTTGGGGAGAAGCCGAAGTTTGCTGAAGTGAGGGGAGAAGATGCAAGAGAAATAAAGGCCTTGAGGGACTTCATAAGGTACAAAGAACGAGCCGTGAGACTTTTTCGGCACGTGGATAAGAGTATGGACGCCATTGAAGAAACAGAGAAATTGATCACATATCTTACAGAATTCCCGAAAAGAGAACGGAGAGAAGCAGAAGGAGATCCGTTTTGGCCTGATGAATTTGTCACAACTTCTCGGACAACGGAGCCAGGTACATCACAAGCAACAACTTCAGTGATTTCAAATTATGTTGAAGTTGAAGACGATCCGGTGCTATCGACTCTTCCAGACGCAGTACCAAGAGGCTATTTTGGACCAAAGAAGAACAAGCCATCTACAGCGGCTGTGAAGAGAGCTCGTGCAAGCCAGAAGAATGTACATTTGGGCAGAAGTGTTCTACCTCACAGTGCTATTGGACAAGGTGATCCATTTCCAGCCTTTGATCCTTTCATAGACATTGAACTTGGACACTTTGTTGCCTTATCTGTAACCCAGGATGATGTCCTAGCAGGAGCACCATTCTTCTTGGGTAAGGTTACAGAATTCAAAAATAGAAACAATCCAGAGGGAGAGATGAAGGTTGTGTGGTATTGGCCGAGACTGAAGGCAGGAAGAAGGGATGAAGAAGGAGAATGGCATCAACGATACAACAATTGTCTTCATGCAATTTGGGAGCCTTCGTATGAAATGTCAGATTGGGTACCCATTGAAACAGGTTGGATATCGTGGATGCATACAACCAAGAGTAACAAGAAGGGAAAGGTCGTGGAGTCTCATTGTAGTGTACATGGCGTACGGACAGAGAAAGGGATTCGTATACCGGAACCTATGAGAGCACATCTGTTGGACCTCATGGCAAGGCAGGATGAAGAAGTGGAGAATAACCTTATAGCCAATCAGGTGGCGTGCTGAAGATGAAGTTATAAATTTTTATGAAAAGGTGTAGCTTATATTTGTATATTTACTACATCATCCGTTGTATATAGTATATTGTTACATATTGGTATGTGCATATTTGAAAATATATACATATCTATAATTTGTAGACATCCATATGTCTATAATATATATATATATGTCTATTAATATATGTACATAGAAAAATAGAGAAGAAAATCGTATTTAGAAGGATATAGAAAATGGTATGTAGACGAGAATATATGCATATATACATATATATATATATATGTATATAAAAAAAATAGAAATCTACGTATCATATATAAGACAAAATCTAGCGATGTTTAGTTCCTGATCGTGGATTTATCTTAGTTTTAGGAAGAGTAGATCAAAGTTGTAATTTTTTTTAGTATGCAATGATATAATATAAAAAATGACATGAAAGTGGTTGCATAAGTTGCAAAATGTATGGAGAACAATTGAAAAAAGTGATGTTGTGTCTTACCTTAAATTAAACAATGGCTTTTATGTATGTGGTTACCAATGTCCTATATCTCCGCACTTCCAAAAAAAATTCATAGTTACATTGATTTGGATGAGTGAACCATATGCAGCGAAGGAGTGAAGTAAAATTGGCCAAGTGCATATTTAGCGAATTCCATGTTACTTCTGGAAAGTAAAAAAAAAAATCCAAGAAAAATATTTTTTAAGCCGGCTATAGCTCCTCAAAATTCGGGATCGACCATAATATGGTCGATTGGGCTCTTAAGGGTTAAGAGGCTTTTTTCATTGTTATGTGATTATTAATCTCTTTCATCACATACACCTTTAGATTCAAGATTCTTCAACTAGCATCTTTTATTGGAGGTCATTTCAATATTTGAACCTTATCATGTTCAAATACAACACCATACATGTAGAATACATGACCATTTTGTAACTTCTCAAGCATGTAATATGTGTAATAATGATCCAAAATAATATAAAATATCATTTGTCATTGGATTGGGCTCAACACAAATACAAACTCTTGTAAGATTTTGTATACATCAATTCTTAGATCTTGTATGTCAAATACAAAGAGAACATGATGTTGCAACCCAAATGGGGCTTCTCATACCTTGAAGGATTAGCATTGTGGATGTCTAAATTTGTTCCATTTGATTAAGAATTTTTTATGCAAGATCCTATTAATTGGTATAGTAGTATACGCTCTTTATATGCAATATGTACCACTTATACATGATGACTTCAAAAATTAAAGTATTAAAGTATTTAGGTGCCTTCTGATAATGAAGAAGGAGAAGCAATGTTGCCCTTGAATGAATTTAACCATTTATTTCCCTTAACTTAAATATACGGGTTGATTTTGTAATGAAAAAGTGGTTGAAACTCATGGTATCCTTTGCCTCACTATACATATTATTTCATGGACAAGCCTTCCTACTTTGAGGCATAGTAGGGTCACATATGCAAGCTTAAATGCAAACTTTCATAGGCATTCTTTCTAAGGGCCACTTCACACCTAACGCCCAAGTCGAGAGTACGTCGGTTTTCACCAATGAGATTGTTTGAATGGCCAAAGTCCGGCCTCTCCGCCTTCACACCAAAGGCCAAAGTCCAAAGGCCGTCGTCTTCTAATGTGCCTACATGGTAGTACTTTTGGAGAGTTTTGGCGCCAAGGCGATGGACTCTAGAGACAAATCTGGATTGCCATTTTTAGTCGATCCAAACTTCCTTCGAGAGTTCGTGGATTTTTTCAATTAAATAATCAAAATCTGAGAAGATCTGGACCGTTAGATAAAAGAGACTAAATTTTTTGGCCCATTTTTTTTAGCTCATTTTTATTGGCTGATTTTTTTGGCATAATGATATGGGGTTTGGACTTTGGACATGGGCTTTGGGGCTTCACACCTCAGTCGCCCAAAGGCTTCAATATATATATTTTAATGTTTTTTTTTCCTAAATGTTTGGGCTCTCGCCATAGTTTGGGTAGAAATTTTGACAGACAGACTTGCGACTCGCGACTCGGCCTGGTGTGAAGCAGCCCTAAGCTTGTGGCAAAAATTATGGTCATGGCTAATGTGCTTCTAAAATATAAAAATAAGTATGGATTTTGTCCACATTCAAAATGCAATAATAGAGGACGTAACTAGAAAAGGAAGAAGAACGACAAGATCTCTACTAGAAACAAGAATCTATTTTCATCATCAAACCATCCCCATTTTTGTGCTCAATTTTACGAAAAATATGTTCATACACTAGGAATCAAGTTATGGAAATAACCTAATTGTTTCATGTTTTCTGCAACGTAATTGCGGTCACAAAATTCGAGACGGCAATTGCAGCATTGAAGCTGTGGCGATGGCGGACGCGGAG
>OZ020521.1:22873886-22917337 GCA_963971425.1 Bryoerythrophyllum caledonicum | reverse complement strand
GCGAGGCGCGCGTGGCGGAAGTGCGGCACGAGGCGGTGGGGAGGGAGTGCGGCGCGAGGCGCGCGTGGCGCATGCTGCTGATGAAGGAGGCGCGCGTGCTGCCGAAGGAGGTGCTGCGAGAGGAGGCGCGGCGATGGTGAAGGTGACGCTGCGAGAGGAGGCGCGTCGTCAGGTACAGGGTTTGGGCGTGGCTTTGTGTTCAGGGCTTCTTTGCAGCGATAGGGTTTGCGAAAGGAGGCCAGACGCGAGGGCACGGGTTTGGGGTTGGCATGGCGACCTGAAGAAGACGCCGCGTGAAGGCCTGCCTGCGGTGGACGTGGGCGCGAGGAGGGCGAGCTGAAGAGGACGTCGCGTGAAGACCTGCGGTGGAGGTGGGCGTGAAGAGGGCTAGCTGGAAAGGACGCCGCGTGAAGACCTGCGGTGGAGGGAGCCACGAGCGAGGAGGGCGAGCTGGAGAGGACCTGCGGTGGAGGTGGGCGTGAGGAGGGCGAGCTGATTATTAGCTGTGGGAGCTCTGATTATCGTCATGGTTCTCCTGGGAGTAACTCAGAGTGCCGCTGCGTCTCGGTCCTCCTTCACAACTTGCTTCCTGTTGCAAGACGGTTCGTGTTCCGCGTCCTCGGCTTGTCCCAACAGCGGCGACTGCTGCAGCCAGTACAACTACTGCGGCACCGGCCCAGACTTTTGCGGCGCAGGCTGCAAGAACGGCCCCTGCACAGACTCTCCCGGCACAGGATCTCCTGCTTTCTCCGCCTTCTTCACCCAGGCCATCTTCGAGAGCTGGTTCCCCAACCGCCAGCAGAGCTTCTACACCTACGAGGCGTTCACAGCTGCAGCTGCCGCCTACCCCACATTCGGCTCCTCGGGGAGCAGCGTGGACGACCACAAGCGGGAGGTCTTGGCGTTCTTCGCCAACGTACAGCAGGAGACCGGAGGGCTGCAATACATAGAGGAGATTGACAAGAGTGGGGACTACTGCGACGAGAACAACACGTAGTATCCCTGCGCCTCCGGGAAGCTCTACTACGGGCACGGGGCCATTCAGCTGACCTGGAACTTCAACTATGGTGAGTGTGGAACCGACTTAGGGCTGAATCTCCTTGGGGACCCCGACCAGGTTCGTCTCTCTGTGACCACTTCCTTTACTCGTGTGATAAATTAACATGCCCTAGTACTGCATCAACACAATAGTATCAGAACTGATATCAAAAATGGAGTTTAAACATCTACTACAAAGTTTGTTGTTGTTTGGCGGTTTTTGTACTGCTCTTTCTGTACTCGTGCCCTCTAAGTCCTGCTTCCACACAATAGATTCTCGAGTTGTTTCTAGTGCACCACTTAGAATTGTACTGATTCAAAACGCCTACATGACAAGAACAGGTTGTCCAGAGCGACACTTTGGCGTTGAAGACGGCGCTGTGGTTCCTAGTGAAGCGCGACTGGCATGGGGCCATCGTTGGGCCGCCCCCAAGCTTTGCCGGGACTATCAGGATCATCAACGGAGGGCTGGAGTGCGGCCATGGGTATGATGACAGAGTGGAGAACCGCGTCAATGCGTACACTGGCTTCTGCTCGAGCTTGAGCGTCGACCCGGGCACCGATCTGCCGGAGAAGACGCCAAGGAGTGAGTGTAATTATTGGTCACGGGAGCGTGTTCTTTGGGAGATCTGGGGTGGGTTCTGCATTGGGTTCGGGTTTGGGAGGTCGAAGTTTGCGTCTTGCGTTAGCTGAAGATCTGCCCTCACCGGTAGTGGCTTTGGAGATTGGGAGTTCTTTGTGCCCGTCATTGGCTTGTTTTTGGTTCTCTTGGTGACAATTTCAATTTGAATTTGGAGCTAGGTTGACTTTTCAGAGCTGCCGTGGAGAAGACTGAAGCGGCCAAGGGTTTCGTTGCTATTAACCCCGCACTAGTGACCGCCATCTTCTTTTCGCCTGGTAAATTCTCCACCTAATTCAGGAGCGGTTTAGGGTGAGTTGGTTGGGCATTGTTGCGTGGGCTCAGTCTTCTGATTTGTTGTTTCATGTAATTTAACCTTACGTACCATGAGTATAGATCAGTTCATCTGATGCCCTCTCTCTTTTTCTTTTTTTGGGCTTCAGGTACTTCTTGAATGTCATCTTCAACATCATTAACAAGATCTTCAACTAGTTCCCATACCCCTAGTGAGTTTCCTTCTGTCCTATGCAAGCTTCAATAGTGATACTGATTCGGTATACTTTTGAATTGGCTTCATTCGAGATCCGATTACTCATAATCTTCTCCATTTGTTTTGTTCACAGCGCAAAGATGAGGCCTGCGTGAAGAGGGCGCCGCGAAGAGGGTTGCAGTGAAGGCGAGAGCAAGAGGACGTGGGGTGTCTAGTCCAGACGTCGGAGAGGCGCGGGTTGGTTTCCCTGGAGGCGCGTGCTGGTGATGAAGAGCTTCCCAACTTCTGGACTTGTGGTGAGTTTCCGATCATCTCTAGAGGAGGGCACTCTCGCTGCAAATTTTTAGGATTTAGGATCTGCCCTACTCTAGCTTGGGAATTCAGGGTTTCTTTCTTGTGGAATTTTTTTTTTGGGTCTCACGTTTCCTCTTCTACTTGCCCCCCAATCTGAATCCCTAGGTCTTCATACAATCATTTATTCGTGGCAGGGCATGAAGACACCAGCTGATTGGCGACATAGTTCTGTAGGGCTTTAAGGTATAGTGCTGTAGAATTCAGGGTTCAAGGTAGGGTGTTAGAGTAGTTTAGGGTTGGTCACTGTTCAGCGCTTGTTTGTTAGGGTTTAGGGTGGTAGATTTAGGGTCTTCAGTTGGAGCGCGGACACAACGATTCCACCATGATTCTGAACCTAGAGCGCTATGTAAGTATACTACAATCTCTTTTGTTTGCCATGTGATTTGGAGGGACTTCATCTATTTTGGGCTTAGGGTTGCCAATGTCATTTTATTTCAACTAAATTCTGGTTGTTTTCATCATAGGTTGAGTGTCAGACCACGCCGAATTTGGGTGAATTGTGTTATGATGACGCTGTGGAGGTGTTAAAGCAACGGGCAACCATATTGAAGGAGTCCTCGTTACCTCCGCAGTGGCAACACATACTTCAGACCATACAGCCGGGTCTTGTCCATGGGGTAAGCTCCCTACATATTTTCAGTACTTTGTTTTTCAATACATCACTTCTTATCTTAGGCTTTATTGTTTGCAACTTACCATTGATGGAAAATTCGGGCCGGAGAGCGTCATCGTGTGCGAATCGAAGCATCTCCATCAGGATCCAAATCGTAGTGCATACTCCTGGAGTGAGTATGAATACTTGATGGTGGAGGTGAACACCATCTGGCGTCGCAAGAGGCCAGAGGGGACGCCAGCGAAGACGAGGAGAATGAAGGTGCCGTTTTATTGTGGTTATTGCAGCCAGGACTTCGTTGAAAAGTCTGCATTAGGGTACCATCGGCATGCGCGGCAGTGCAAGAAGTACCCGTACGACGACTTGGGTCCTCTGAAGATCTTCCCATCTCGTGGTTTGGATGGGAACAAGGAGGCCAGGACGATCTTCAGGGCATACGGATTGCCGCTTCTAGAGGCCATGAGTGGGAAGAAGTCTGTGGTCACATCTTCGGTTGCTGTGCCCGAGCACGACACACCCGTTGTCTGCAGCCAATTCCACGACAACACTATCTACATTCCCAGCTCCGATGACGATGATCAGCTGTTGACGCACTTCGCGCGGAAGAAGCTGTCTGGAGGAGGACCACCTCGTTTGAAGCGGAGAGGTCAAGTAAGTGACGTGGACAGTCCGGGGAGCTCAGCACGAGTTGGGAAGCATCCGACATTTACGATTCCGGCAGCCACGGCGACTGGTTCTGATGCCGCCTTCGTGCTACCTTCACGCACCGGCCAGGCCAGCCCACTACGTCGATCATATCTTCAGCGAATGTCGGTGACTTCAACGCGATCACATGGCAGCCCGGGATGTTCTCCCCTTGGGCCAACGCAGGTGGTGGTTGGTCCTATTGGCGAGACCTCTCCCATAGCTGTAGGTGCTGCCCAGGACACTACGGAGAGTCCGGCGGGATGTGAAGACCCTCTCTTGGATCCTTTCGAGGGGCATGCTAATGTGGTAACTCCACCACGTGGCCGCAGCAGCAGGGCGTTGATGTCAAGTGGAGTCTCTAGTCCAGACGTTGGAGAGGCGTCGCAGAGGAGTCCAGCACCTCCGAACAGCCCAGCCCCTCCGACCCCACCGCCCCCTCCTGATAGCCCAGCACCTCCGCAGGGGACTCCTATGACTGCAGCTGGGGTTCTTCGTGCCCGTCATGGAGCAAACGCCATCGCGGAGGCAATCGAAAGATTTCCAGACGTGGATCCGGCCACCATGCCTGTTAGGCCAGGACCTCCTCCTGGCCTATATCTTCTCGTGGATCTTATTGAAGACGTTTTCCCCATCGACTTATCTCAGGAGCCGAGTTCTGGTGCCTTAGTGATGGAGGCTCTACATGGAGGGGGTCATTTAGCAAAGAAGGTTTTTTGTGCGGGAGGTGCTATCCATTACGATCTTGATATACAGGTATGGCTTCCTTGTTTCATATGTTTTCAATACTTGGAATGCGCTGATGTATGTTTCAGACCACCTTCGGTTTCATAGACCACCATTGTGGCTATAGTTTCATATTGTTCACTTTCTTGGACTTCTTGTTTGTAGGCATCTTGCACCGTACGAGACTTGGAGGCCCTTGGAGGTGTCGTCAACGTATTCCAGGGCAAAAATTTGCAGAAGATGGGCAAGGCCATCCAAGCATTTGTGCAACATCACGAATATGTTCACAATTTCAGCATTCGGGTCCAGGAATATAATTCCAGAGTGGAGGAGGTGGCTGCCATGCGTGCCCGGTACGTTGCGTTTGCGTTGGATACATTTGACCTCGGAGTGGCTATGGACGCAGAAGACGCAGCGTGGTCATGGTCAAGTTTGTTTCAATCGTTTTCCATGGCACCCATGCCACCGTGTTTACAGCGACCGTTCCAACACACGGAGACCGAATTCAAAGTAGTGGTGGCATGGATGTTGGAGGAGCAGAAGAGGACACTGGAGTTTTATTGCCCACCTCTTGCTAGGGCTTTGAAGTTTTTACGTGTTAATGCATATGGTTGCAAGGTCCCGTTGATATGTCCTATTACAGGTCTTGGGCCTGAGAGGCTGGTTGCACGTCACGAGGAGGTGATACTTGCGATGGAGTCGATGTTGCGGTGGGGTCGCATCTTTTTCCCGGCTATGGATACAGGTGATGTCCACTTCACTACATTTCGTGCTGTGTTAGAGTCTGGCCGTGGACCTGGGGAGCTTTTTCCGAAGTTCTTCCATTGGCGTCAGACAGTCTTTGTTCATGCCTGTTGCGACATGCTCCATTTCAACATGGAGGATCAGCTACGCGAGTTGTGGGTCACTCCGGTTGATGGTGTGGTCTGTTGTATGGATAGCACACGGTTTAGGAATGTTCTCCTCGCTAGAGAGAATATTGCATTGCAGTATACTTATGGGAGTTTGGAGACCTTGGGAGTGTGGGTTCCTAGTGGCCAGATGCACTTCGATTCGGCGAAACTAGTGGCATCAGAGAGTGAGGCGGCTCTCCAGTCGTTGTTGGAGAGCATCTTGGTGGACAGCTCACGATCTGATTTCTCCAACTTCCAATAGTCTTCTAGCGTCGAGGAGGACATTTGTCCATATGAAGCAGCTTTGGGAGAGTTTGGAGATGAAGGTTATGTTCAGGTGGACACTGGAGGGGAATCAAGTATGGTGCGAGATGGAGGCCATGTGGTTCTACATGAAAGATAAGGCCAGCCCACGACTCGAGATGTTGAAGACTATGTTGGTTGAGTTGGTATGGTTCACTTGAAGATGCCTTTAGGTATCTGGTTTTCAGTCTTTGATATGAGTGATATTCTCGACATGTTTCGATTAGATATTTTTTGTAGCAGTGGAGAAGACTTTGAGATGCATTTTGGTCCAGACATGTTTTCATCAAGGTTTCGTGGGTTTTACACCATTAAACGTGGTCAGGCTCGTATTATTTTTGATATACTATGCATTTTATAAAAAAATTTACATATTGGCTATGTATTTTGTCCACTTACATTACTTGTTCTTTACTATTGAATGACATTGTTGGCACTACTTCATTCATGATTATGTAAGATTTTCTCCTTTGTTTGATTTATAGTTCAAATGTTTACATTTTTCCACTTTTTCCGTTTCAACCTTCTCATGTTTGTTTATCTTTCTTTTTTTCAATTCCTTCCCGAAACATTCATTGTTTTTGGCTTTTGTTTTTTTTTTTCAATTTCGTGTGTCCTCATCTTCTTTGTTGTGTGCTTTTTAATTCTTTCATACATATTGTAGGTTCTTTTTTTCCACTTATATTTTGAAGTTATTACATTGTTTACCATTTTTGGGTTCCACAATGTCTGCCCTTTTTTTTCCCTCATAATGTCAACAATCCATAATGAAGTTATTATTTTGCAATTTTTATCTTCATTGAACGTCAACCACAGTGTATTGAATAGTTTCATGAATTGAGATGACCATTGAATAAGGGGATTCGAACGTGGAGGACACCATTAACATGGAAATTGACATAGATAAAACACTTCATGTGAATATTAGTATATAAGGAAAATCATTAAACCGACATCCTAAACCTTGCTAAACTGTCAATAACTGACAAGCCTCCCTAAATTCCTTTAGATGAGATGCCCTATTTAAGGCTTGTTTGCCTGCCCTCGACCTCTCCTGGATGTAGACCTTGCCCGTCCTCTACCCAACTCACTACAAGCCTTGAAACGCCTCAAATTCTTACTTTCCTCGTTGACTTGAAACGAAGTTTGAGATGCCGGGTATAGAAGCCCGGAGTCGGCCCGTACCTTGAAATTCAGAACGTTCCCTTTCGCCTCTTGCACTATGGCAAGAATATGTGATCTCAATTCCACGTCTTCAATAGCCAATTTTCCAATTTCTTGCAAGGCACTCTCAATGTCTACAAGCATCTTTTGGGGATTAGCGGTGTTGTAAACACCGGAAACCCTGTCAAGAATATTAGCTTTCTGCTCTGGAGCACCGCTGTATGGTAGGCTAAGACCGGCAGGACTGCAAACAAGACCAATTGTACCGCGTGGAGACCCGGCATACCGAATGATTGCTGCGTCCTGCACCCCTCTATGAATCATCTTGAATACTTTCACTACATGTTTGCACATGTTTCCACGCATTCCCAATGGACATGAGCACTGTGCCCAATCTGTCCTCGCACTTGTCACCACCCAAATAGCTGGGAAATTCGTTTGGCTCGCGACATATGCAATGTCGAGTTCACGGTCAATACAAATGTGGTCGTCAGGAATTTCGCGTGCCCGAATTACAGCACTAGCAACCATGCCTTCTGCCTTGCCATTCTTTATAAATCCGAACAGCTTACACTGTACAGCGTACCAATAATGCGTCAAGACATCTTTGACTAGATGGTAGACCAACCAGTCGATACGACGCCCGTCAAAGCGTGACCTAGACCTTGCCAAGATGGACTTCAAGTTCCCATGATAACTTTCCACTGCAGCGTTCGTATCTTGGTTAGCATGTGGAATATTTCTATACCTTGTAACCTACATATGGATTTTAGGGATCCAATGCTTCTCGAAGTAATTGAGGAAAGAGGTTGCTCCCGGATACTTGGTACGCAAGCCCTGAAACCTGTCAAAAGATGCCTGCACAGCTGCTTCCCCCTGTAATATGCCACTACCGTACATGAGGTCAGCACATTCCTGCAACACTAACGTACGAACGTAGTTGGCCTTAATCTTTTGTGTAGCTTGTTTGAGCCAGGCCTTCCGAACGTGCCAAAGGCATAGGTAGATTTTGACGGTTTTGTCCCCCTGTCCTTGGTGGCCATCTATAAGAGGCCAGACCTCCCTGCAAAACATGCGGTTTGTATAAGGACAAATTCGAAATGCAACTACCCTGAAGGTGACAGCAATACTAGGGCAGGGATCCTGCTTACCTGATGGCATTCAATTCTGCCTGGTCATTATCTGTTACTACAGCATTCGGTCTCCAATCTGGCTTAATGGCCACACATCTGGCATTCAGTTTTTTCAACCATACGACAACGTCTTGTTGGCGAGACTTCCCCTGTATTGTGAAGGCCACAGGAATACCTTGCTCCCAGTCGTCAAACACCATAACTGTATAGAGCGGGTACTATTGGACACCACAAAAAAAAGATCAGAAAAACGTTAACCAAATTAAGCCTGAAATGCACATGTTCTGCGGAGGATGGCTTACCTTGGGTTCGTTTGTTCCAAACGTTGCATCAATCGATAGAGCTCGTTTGTGGCCATGACGGACCATCATTTCTAATTGCCATTCAGTTTGGATGGCCAGACAAAACGGATCGTCATTAGGAGGGGGATCATTTAGATCTATGTTGCCAAACTCGTTGTAGTGATAGAAAGACTCCGGGTTGGCCTCTTTCCACATACGTACACTTAGGGCGTCACGAGGATGCTTCTCCCATAGTTCCTTGGCCAGCCCCTTCGCGATGTTGTGGACATCTGCAGGCAACACAAATGTATCTCTTGTGGCCGGCAAGTTAAATTTTGCACAACGAAGTACCTCAATCTTATGGTCAGCCATGACTTGTGCTGGAGATTTGCCACTCCTCAATGCCTTCAGAATCCAGTCCTTGGTGGCCTTCGATAGCCGCCCGGATAAACCAGCTCTTTGGCCGCCAAATTCTATGCCGTGGCATGGTCTCCCATCCTTGTTCACGTGGTCCATGCAATGGAAGTGGATAGTGCACAAGGATTCATCAAGTACAAGTTGTTTGGCCACGAAATAACATTGACAACCGCGTTTGATAGACATACCGGTTTGAATTTTTCCAATACGATTGCTGCGTCTCGTTGTTTTGGCCCCATCAATCAACTTTTGAGCCTCAAGAAGTCTAAGTTCGGCATCATGGGTAGTACTCATCTCATCAACATCTTCTTCCAGCACTTCAATGTTTAGGTCTAGCTCTGTCTCTGTCCTCGACCGCTTTGTTGCCCTGGCAGCAAGCTTCGCTAACTTGTCGACCAACTTATGTGCCCGTTGAAGAGCCTTTTTCCCATTCGTAGAATTCCGTCGCAGCATCAAAGTGTGGGCAAATACCTTTTGTACCTCTACTTTGTATTGATTTGAACGGTCTTCTGGACCGTATTGGCAAGAAAACCTTCAACCAAAAATTCAAATTGGTAATATTTCTTATCAAATAACAGCCATAAATTACCATTAAACATGCAAGAGAGAAAACGACTTACTTGATTTCCTGAAGGGCCGATTCAGTTCGCACTTGTGTCCTCTCAATGCCCTCCCTGTCCTTCTTCAAATTATTGTAGCTGTCCTCAACGAACGTACACGGAAATTGTCTTCTGGTCATTTCCCCTTCGACAAAATCTTGAAGTCGGTCCCAGAGTATTGTGGCCATCTGAACGATTTTTTGTATTCCGCCTCCATGATTAATCTTAAGCTTCCAGACCAGATCTGTTCGGTCGAAAGGTCCAGGTGGTGGAAACTGAACAGTCATATGAACCTTTTTGTAAATTTTCCTCCACGAAGGTTTGTTGATAACAGTAGTAGGTGTTGCGCCATTTGTGTGTACTACAAGTGGAACATGATCAGGGAATGGAACTTCGTCGCTTTTGAGAGCATGGCCAGGGTTAGGAACGTCTGGAATGTGGCCAGGAACAGAAACTTCGTCCAGTCTTGGAACAAGGCCAGGGCTGAGAACGTGCCCGCTTGGCTGAGCATCACCGGAATTTTCAACATCAACAGGCGGGTTCGTGACATCAACAGAGGAAAACGGAACATCGGCTTCTGGCCTTCGGGGGTGTTCACTTGGAGGTTCAACGAGGCCAGGAGGCATTGAGGGGACACCACGAGGCTCTACGTTGTTCTCAAATGGGTTCGGAATAGGACTAGTCGGATCTGAAAGGAGGCCAGGGGGCATTCGTATATCATGAAATGGGTTGGAAGCAGGGACAAATAGATCTGGGATGGGGCAGTGAGGCAATTCGTCGTGTCCACTGGTGTTTCGAACCAGATTACAAGAACGTGGTGTGTGGCCAAGGTTACGAATGTGAAGAGCGCTATGGTGGAGGCCAGATCGAAGGAGGAGGTCAGGCCTTGGAACATGGGCAGGCCCAGGATCTAACATATTCTTATTCAAAGGCGTATGCGCGAGATCAGGCCTGTGAACATCAATCGAATAGAGAGGGTGCTGTGACGATTGCAAAGGACAGACATAGGTATTCTGATTTGGGTCGGAATACTCCCAAGACCACATGTGAGTTTCATCTCCACTCCCTAAATCCACGCAATCTGTATTCATGGAGAGCTGGCCTACAACGTGGACATCCAAACTTTGCCCATGGACATGTGATCTATGGACCTCGCTTTCCATTAGACTCTCCTGTCCTACGTACTTCAGATCTACAATTTCTCAAACCTTGTTTTTTAAACACAGACTTGCCAATCCGTATCTCCAAATACGTAGCACATGAAGGTGCTCCAGTAAACCATAAACATGCAAAAGACAATGAGTAAACTTCTGAAATCACCCCAAACCCTATACAATCTCTCTTCAACGTAGTATCGTACACCAAGGAGATCAAGGAAGAAGTTGAGAGGTCCTAAAAGCAATTTCAGGAGAGTACATCCTTGCAAAACCTAGGTTCATTAAGTATGAAAACGACATGAAGACATCACCCTAAACTCTCACATCCCTCTCAAAAACCATTTGTAAATAAACTTGAAAGAGAACATCAACGTCCACACACACAACTTCAACCATTCAAAACCAAACATACACATTGATGGGGTGGAGGCGTTGGAAGGTGGCTGCAAGCTCTGAATGTGTGGGGCGAAAAATGTGGCGGCGCCATCATGAGGAAACTGCCAAAAAAAAGTAGCACGTCTGGTGGAGGGAGGAGAAGAGAGCGGGCGGGAGAGGGGAGACCGGGCAGTTTGGGGAGCGCGGGCGGGGGGAGCGCGGGCGGGCAGAAGAGGAGGCTGCGGGCGGGGAAATTTTCCCGGTGGAGCCAGGCAGCGGGCTGTCAGGCTGAGGCCCGGCCACCGAGGCTCTCACCCCGACGAGGCGGGGCCGCCGAGCCACGCTCGCCGGGGTGGATTAACGCGATCCGGATAATCCAGTCTGCCACTGACGTTGGTGAAGACATCGCACCTACGAATATTATCTCAAAATTATCATTATTAGTGCTCCACTTTCCGCGTCTACGTATCGTGTGGTCACGTAGCCTACATGCGACCGCCGACATATTTGCGGCCTTGAAGTCTAACCAGGATGAGCCAGATTTAGACCGAGCCATGCGTGTTGGAGTGCCTACTGAAGATGGGCTTATTGAAGGAGATATCAGGTTGGAGACAATCTCGACCCTCCTGTTGTGATGGACTGTATTTTATCTTGAACAATTCAATTGCATGGCTTTGGTCGCTGTATTATGCTGGGTATTAGTTGGCGCATTTCGCGATTAGGTACAGGATGCATTTCTCCCCTCAATAAGGTTATCACCCAAAGTCTCGATAAGATAACCCCCCTCTTTTGGTTTATTATTATTTGCTAACTCAAAGTAGTTATCAAGTTCAGAAGAGGTTGTTGATTTCTCAGTTATAATCGTTAGTATGGAATAGCTTGGTGGTTTCTAAGCTCTGCTTAAAGTAAGTTTGTCCGTCTTTGGAAGTGAAGAAAGGGTTTGCATGAGATACTCGTCATCGCTCTCCTTCAAGCTGGATTTAGATATTACTAACTATTTAGAGTCAATTTAAAATGAAAAAAATAGGGGTTATCTTATCGACACTTTGGGTGAAACTCTAATATTGCCGAGGTTATGATTCCTGTACCTTGAGAATTTGATTTTGACTACGCTTCTTTGCTGTTTATGTTGTCGGCAAGGCTGAGAATTTCAACAGCACTGTTGTGGAGTTGCTGCGTAGGCTGCCCGGGGTCTCAGATGCAAATTATCGCTCCCTAATGGCTGGGTGCAAGAGCATTGCAGAGATGGCTTTGCTTTCAGTGGATGAATTAGCTGAGCTCATGGGCGGCAAACAACCAGCTCGTATGCTCCGAGACTTCTTGGATGCAAAGTGCCCAACTCTTACGTGAATTGTATTTTATAACAGATTGAACTGTGCAACGGTGTGGATGGTATTGAATTCTTTCTAAGAGCTTGGAAAATACCAATTCATTATTCACTAATATTGTCTGAGGTCCAATATTATATGATTCACGTGAATATTTGAGTTGTTTGTAGAGCCACTCAAAGGTTCGACAAGATACCCTCTTTTGTATTATAGGACCATTACATCTACACTAAACACTAAAGATAGTGTGGATTCATAATTGATGTGGATCAACCACACTAATTTGCATAAAGCACACGCATGTCAAAATCTAATTGGCTATTTGTTTTCAAGCAAGTGTGTGCGAGTCGCCGATTGGATGTTAATTTTCCAATTACTGCAGAAACTCAAACTACTCTGGTCCACACTGTATGCAGTGTATAGAGTAGCTGATAGGAAATAGCTTCGTAGTCTCTCAACTAGAATCCTTTTATATCAAATATGCAAGCACTTGTTAGATTCAAGTTAGAATTAGTTTTGGTGGTCTTAGAGAATGAAGGAGAGGCTAACTTTGTTGCCTTATTTTTCTTTGAGCAAACAAATTCAAGGTTCTGCCTGGTCAAAGCAAGTCACACAAAGTGAAGGCTCATGTGCACAGTTCTTCTTGTCTCCCCAAGGTGATAAGGCTTTGAAGAAAATGGTGTTTATTTTGACGGAGGAACCAGAGACGGTGTTGAATTGTTCCATGATGCTGATTCCTACAACCTGCTCATGTGGAAACTCGTGCCGAAGCTTCTGATGAGGTCCTGAGGATATTATGTTTTGGATCAAGACTTTGGAGGTATTCCAGAAGGCGACAAAGAAGAGGACATTGAAGTGTACTGTAGCTTCTCTGACTTTCACGTGCAAAGTACTTCTTGTCTCCGCAAAGTGAAAAGCCTGTGAAGAAAATGGTGTTGAATGGTTCCAGGATGCTGACTCCTACAAGCTGCTCATGTGGAAACTCGTGCCGAAACTCCTGATGAGAAGCTTTCGAAGAACCTTGACGTGGGGCCGCTTCTTCTGGAGGACAGCCAAAAAAACTGCAGGCAACGTGCCTCTGCTCAATCATGCAAGCGGACACGTACCTATCACTTGTTCAAGATGCGTTTCCCTTACCACTTTCTAAAACTCTACACGTACAATATGTTCTCACCTTGCATTTGTCTATGTTCTCTGTCACTTTGGTGTCGTAGAGCTTGTGCATGTGCTGTGAGAATATTTGAGTGTCGTTTCGTCTTACATTTTAGTAGCTGCAGAGAAACGATTCTCTGCAGAGAGGTGTCTGTTGCTAGTTAGGTTGCAGCGAAACGACGAATTTAGCTTTCTAGAACTATATGGTTGAGGAAGACTAGTTTATCCCCTCGCTAGTTGGTTGTTGTGAAACCACCACATGACATTTCCAACCCCGTTTCATTCCAGGGCAGAATGTGGCATGGAAGTACATGTCGGGAAGTACATGTCCTTTGTTTTGGAACCATAGCTTGCACTTCTAACATTATATCAGGCTCCTATTTTTCCCATTCCGACTTGCAGTTCTAGTTGGTGCGGCAGAAGCTGAGACACGAGAGCTGATCTGTGTGCACTAGTTAGTTTGCACAGCCTTGAATCCCTCTTCGAATATTGGGGAGTTTGTCAAGTCTAGACAGTACTTCATATATACCCTGGAACGTTTGGTTCGCCTTTGGGTTTGCTTAACAAACTAGCTCCAAGGCAAGGACCAAACAGCTCACTGGAAACCTTGCATTTACTAAGGAATTTGAGGAGTGTATCAGGTCCAGACTAGTTCATATTTGGCGAGCAAATTAGATTCAGCCAGCCAAGGTCTCAAGTTAGGTGAAGGTCGGTTTCTGGAAGTTGTGGGACTGGTTGACACGAAGCCACACTTGCTAGCTGTGAGCCAAACTGTGAAACAATTTGTCTGTTGTAGATTTTGTAGGAGACATAGTGCATGAGTTCCTTCTCTTCAATGACCTTGTAATTCTGTGTGAGTTGAGCTTCTGTAATCCATGTTTAGGGCGTAATATTTCTCTTAGGTACAGTGGCTGGATTTGCTGGAGTCTTGGACACGGGGAAAGAATATATTGAGATCAGGTGAGCTAGTTTTAGTATTATACATGTCTTTATGATTTTAATACCACTATTTACTCATTCTAAAAAGCTATCAGATATGGGAGAGTTTGGTGGTCGCTTAACTGGAGTTGGAATTAGTTGAGGCTACTTTTGAGAATGAAAGAGAGGTCATGTTGAACCGTGGATCTTAGTTGCATTTTTCCTGAATGAGCTGACTATTTTGGGTTGATTTAAATTTATTCAAAAGAAATAATTGGGGTCGGAACTCATGGTGTCTTCGCCTTAGTAACTGGGAAACTTGTGAGCTGTAGGTGTAGGATATGTGATGTTCTGAAGTTTCACCGAAGTCGGTAATTTGACAATGGTTTTCGGTAGTTTGTTACTGTAAAAAACAATACCTGTTTAAAAAATGCATTAGTCATCGTCGAGATTGAAAGACAATTATTGAGTGGTGTTTTCTACTACTGAAAAATCAATTCCTTATCCCATGGCTACTATCTGACATAAATTTGTTGTGCGTCTGTGTGTATCAGTTTCGGGATCTTGAGGTGCTGGGAAAGCTTATCAAAACCTATTTCCAGTGACATATTTGAAGTGCAATTTGGGACAAAGTGTGCTACACAATGTGGAGTTTCTATGTCTTCATGATGTGGTTACTGTGCATCACTCTTTGGAAGAATTTTATCGGTGGAATTTTTGCAAAGATTTGGAGCGTGGTGAAGTTCTTTGGTCACGTTGCTCATAAGCCAGAGCATACGTCTCAAGATGAAGCAGACTTAATTCATGCAGAGGATCTACTTAACCAGGAAGATTTGGAGATGTTATTATCCGAACTGGACAGCTGCAATTATCTTAGAATTAAAATATCCAGTGATGGGCAGCTTCATTATGCAATTGAAGCGAATTCTGGAGCCGAGAAATACGAGATTCGTACAAAGATTGGAGACAAGGAAACGTATCTTGTAGTGCTCAACCACATTTCTTCTTCAACGACAATAAATCGACTGTATATGGCCTTGACATTTCGGGAAGTACTGGACTATTCTACTTCTAATTTCAACCATCCCTTACATACGATGTCTGAGCATAGACAGAAGGAATTATCTGATTATCTTGAAGCATTTTGGAAAGCCCTTGCATCGAATACAAGTCTTGAGGATGTTGACGTAGTTGTTGGACATTTAATGGGTGACCAATTTATCCCACCAGATAAAAATGCAACAAATGATAAGGTTCCATCCGGGGTAGGGATTGCAAATTGGATTGCAAAGGTTTTGTATGAGAACAAAACCATATCCACACTTAAATTCAAATTCAATGGCGCATTAAGCGTAGAAGCAGCACGCATTCTGAGTAGAGCTCTATTGGCTAATCGAACTTTGAAGACTCTCCTGCTATCATCCTCACGAGGTCAACCACTTCTTTGTGGTGAAAGTATGAAGATATTGCTTGAACCCTTCAATGGTAGAGGAGATAGATATAACAGTGTTCTTGAACATTTATCATTGGATCATCCAATAGATGATAATGGAGTTGAGCACATTGCAGCAATGCTTATGGTGAATGACTCTCTAAAACGTGTCCGTTTCACAAGAGCTGATGACGCTAAAACCCAAAATGGCGTTTCAAAAATTGGTGATGCATTAATCAATAACCACAGCCTTCAGAAGTTGACCCTCTATAGTATGACACTACATCCAGATGAATGCAAAGGGTTGTTCAAATCATTGATGCAAGATGACTCCGGGTTTCAAGCCAACACCAGCCTAAGGTCTCTGAGCCTATTCGGTTGTGAGCTTGGGCAAGTTGGATTCGAGTATTTGACAACCATGGTTGAACGTAATACATCTTTGATAGATCTGGATGTGTCACAATTAGATGTTTTGATGGATTCATTCAACGGTAGTGAAGAAAACGTGTGCCTGCTTTTGGACTCCTTGAAAGCCCACCCTTCAATAGAAAGATTATTATTAGATTACACTACGGCTGTTGGAGGTGATAAAGTTTTAGGGACCTTCATGGATTTGCTATTGGAGAACAACCACTTACTAGAGGTGGATTTGGGTGCTACACCTCTACATGATAGTGGCAATGCAGAGAAGATACAAACTGAGTTAAAATGGAGACGACAAGAAAATTCTCCGGACTTAATCAAGGATATGGCCAAAGCGCATGCAAAGTCAGGAAGGATCTTTTTGTGTGGAGATGGTGAAGCAGGTAAATTTTGTACCTTTTGTTACTCAATTTCAAAGCATTTCTTACATTGAAATAGAAAAATTTACACTTCAATTTTAAGTTCAAAAGTATAACACATTTGCATGTAGTGTCATTTGTTATAAGAGTAACTATTCATTCCTATGGCCCATAAATGTAGCATTATGACATGTGACAAAAAACTATTATTTACTTTTATTTACTTTGATTGGGATCATGTATTTTAAGTTATTCACTTTTCTCCTTGGAATTAATAGGAAAGACAACCTTGTGTACAACTTTGAAAGATATATGTGAAATGAAAAAGCGTTCCAAGATCGGAAGCCCTCAATCAAAGATACCACTTTCCTCATCACAAACCAAGATGGATACTAATGAACGTACAAGGGGTATCGAGGTTCACAATTTGTCATACATTGACTTGGACCTTACAATTTGGGATATGGCCGGTCAAGAAGAATACCATTCATTCCATGATCTAGTGATTCCAAATCTTTCTGGTGCTGGAAGTGCTTGTACCTTTATATTGGTATGCAATCCACTTCAAGAAACTCTTAATAGGCTCAAATCAAAGCTTCAATATTGGTTGCAATTTATTGCTTCAAACACAAGGAAGTCAAGATTGTATCGTCCACGCGTGACTATCATTATGACTCACTATGATTCATGGAGTCATGAAGGGCCTATTTATTGTGATGTTTTAGTGGACGAAGTTGAAACTCTAAAGAAACAATTCAATGATTTGTTGGAGTTTGATATGGACCAGAGTTTCTATGCTATGGATGCCCGACAATCAAATGGAATTGCCACACAATTGTTCGAGTTTATGATTGATCAAATGAAAACCTTATTGGAGAAGTTGCCAAAAATCTTGGAAGCTTGTTTTGAAGTTCAAAAAAAGGTAAAGGATTGGAACATCCAATGCCCAAATCGGCCATTTTTGTCTTGGGATGAGTTTTCTAGCGAAATATGTGAGCAGGTAAGTGATTTGAAGGCCACTTCAACAGATATGGAACTTGTTGAAAGAAGGAGAAAGTTTGTAGCCTTGTCAGTGCATGATGGAGGACATATTATTTACAATGAGGACATTCATTTTGTAATTATGCATCCTCATTGGTTTTGCCATGACGTAATGGGAGAATTGCTGTCAAAAATTTTGGAGCGTCATAATTTGGTCAAATCAAAAGGATCAATCACAAGTGCACAATTGAAGCGAATTCTTTCCAAATTGAGTATCATTGGTGATGAACTTCAGGCTCACACCAATGACTTTGTAAGCATATTGACAAAATTGCAAATATGCTATGCTCAAGGAGATGATACATTCATGGTTCCATCAACTTTGCCACCAAGAGAAGACTCGCTATCAAAATGGTCATCTCCTGGAGATTATACAAAGAGCAATTACATTGGAAGGAGGTTGGCCCCAAAAGATATGCAACGCACAATATTAAGTGCTGGTTTTTTTCCACGATTGCAGGTGGGTGGAAGTCTTTTGCTCTTGATAACTTTTCTAAATACTTTACATTGAATGTATAGTGCTCTAATGGATTTGTGTACTGATTTGAATCATGTTTTGCATCAAAAATGTGATAGCACTAAACAATGTGCTTTGCATCTTTAGGTCTACTACCGAGGAAAGATTAAAGATGACAATACAAGGAAGAGCTACAAGCTAACCAAAGACACCATCTCTTTCATAGAGAATGGCAAGGAAGTCGTCATTGAATACGATGGTCACATTGATGTGATGGTGCGATCGACACACGACAAAGACATCCTGCTCCATTTTTTACATGAAGTTTTCAGTGTCATTTATGAACTTCTTGGCAATCCTACATTGGGTTGTCCAGGAGTGGTCCTTGTAGAATGTGTTCTACGACCACTGTGCGTCCAAAAACTGGTCAAGAAAGAGCACCGAAGAGATCAATTTGTGCTTTTGGAGAGTTTGAGAGGACAAGTACTGAAACGCTATGATCTCAATTACTGTCACAATTGGAACGATTCTGAAGAAATGGAGCAAGGCTATGATAATGCAACGGATCTATTGGGTCAAGGAGAGTGGGGTGGCATCCTGAAAAGGCGTCGACAAGCATTAGAAGGGATGTGCACACAAGTTTTACCAAACTTGCCATCGACAAGTACTTCAGTGGATTCCAAAGATCATGCTACAAGTGGAAGGGAGCCTATTGAAGAAGCGCAAAATCAGTTGGAGAGTATGACTGGCCATGACGAGATCAGCAGCGCCCTCGACGAGATCAAAAGCAGGCTCCACAAAATCGAGAACGGCCTTCACGAGATCAAGAGCGACCTCCGGGAAATTCAAAACCTCACTAAACAACAAGACAAGATGTTGTATGGAATCTCCGCATGCATCAATGAGTCAATGCAATTCTCTGTGGAGTTGCAAAAGGAACAAATTCCACGGTTAGCAATTCTTGCTTTTCGGCCTAAAGGAGGCAAGAAACAGCTTTTGACACGGAAAGTGATGCAGGTGACAACGTGTGATCTTCATTTCTGCTGTGAGCATATACATGGGAATCATGAAGTAATTGGCCAGAAAGGATACCCAGTACATTTTGGCACAGAGCATACGAAACGAGTTACGTGTTTGATAGCTCGAGGGCTCAAGATAGCAACCATACTTCTAAAAGTTGCGGCTCATGTTGGAGGAGGCATGGGTTCATCGGTTCCAGACCTTGCTCAAGGTGCTGCACTGATTCTTGATACGCCAGGCCTTCTTGATCATCAGCTTCCAAACACTCCCTCTGTACACATTTTATCTGAAGATCTGAGAAAATGCCAAGTCATCCCAGATGAAGACATGAAAGATGCTGAACGGTGGCTCATCAATGAGGTCTCCATGGTTGGTAATATTCATGGTGTGTTCGGGTTGAACAAGGTGAAATATAATGGGCGCCATTTTGGAGATCAAAGGAAATCTCCATTGATTGCATGGGTTTGTGACGAGCACAAAGAGGATGGTGCGTCAAGGGGGACGCTAGTGCCACTTTCATATTGCTAGATTCAGTTGTAAACATGTAGGTGGAACTTGATACATGTCAAGTATGATAATATGTGTGTTTTTATACTTTTTACGATTTTGGGATTAGCAACAATCTTTTGGAGAACCTACTTTGCGGTGTTCCACACATTCATTTTGTATTCTGGGTCATCTTGTTAAGAGTAGTTGAAACTTGATAGATTGTGCATGTTCTGAGATTCATAATCGATAATACTCTTTAAAAGTGCTCGCAAACTTTGGTCCTTCTTGGAGTGGCACTGTAGAAGAGTTTGTTTTGGTCGAATCACAATGTAGGTGAAGAAACCTGCATTTGAAGCTGTCAAGTGCCCATTCGAGTGGGTATATCGACCGCGTAGAGTTTCCCACAACCTCAGCCAGTTTCCAATGAGCATTTCCCCCGAGGTGAGATTGCAAACCTAGGCATTGCCCATGTCAACTAACAAACTCACCACATATTGAGTTCAATGGAAACAGTACAAGTTCAGGAGGACGAAGATCAGGCGGGCGAATACGAATCCATAGTACACGATCTAGGATATTTGACGTCATGTCCTGATCGTCAAACGACATCAACACATGACAATTAGATGATGTCTCACCTTTCTTCTTGAAACTAATATTGTACAGTCAGGTACAGTTCATTTACGAATTCTGGCCCTCAGCCTTCCCTGCTCCTCACAGTTCCCAAAATTTTCACCATTTGCCAGCATTGGTAGAGATGGCTTTTGACTTCCAAAATTTGCGACCTGGTCCCACTGCTAGACCTACTCCAAAGGCTTTATTCTCCGCCGTCAAATGCATTACCATTGTGGGCTGAAAAAATCAAAACTCATAACTCCTTCACATGGCCTCGCTGCCACCTCATGCTTATCACCTTTGTTCTCCTGATTGAGGGGTATATCAACCTGCTCCCCATGCTCTTAGAATCAACTTTCCATGTGATTGAAATTCTGCACTGCTCCCTCGCCCTGCATTTTCCGACATCGTTGGGCTGCACCCAGAAGTTGAATGCTCACTGATTTTGTTCAATTGTGCCCAACATCTTGAGGAAGGGATACTTATAACTGTCTGATTGCAGAGCGCCGATGCTTCTGGGATAATCCGTCTGGACTTCTTCTTCATTGATCTGTTCTAGCCATGATCTAGCCATATGAAGCTCCGATCACTTTGAGTGCATGTTGAGCTCATTTTGAGTGCATGTTGAGTTCATTTGACCTCATGTAGCCTTCATCTTCAAATCAGTTCATCTCCATTTCAGATCATGGATGAGTCAAGATGAGCTATTTCAGCTTCTTCTGAGCTCAGCTTCTTCAGAGTTGAACTCCACTTCAATCGTTTCTTCATCGATTCCACATCATCTTCAAATCTATACTTGGTGAGTTTTATATCCATATCTCCTTTGGTCTAATGTTACAATAAATTTTCAATTTTTTCTTCAATTCTCATAGACTTAATTGCAATCTACAGATTATCATGCGCACACGAACATTGAGCAATCATGAGAGGGGTCTAATCATAGAAATGAGAAATGGTGGGATTAAATCTGGACGAATTGCAGAAATACTAGGAATGCCTCGTTCTACCGTTTCCACAGTTTTGACAAAGTGGAAGAAATTTGGGTTGAATACCACTCAAAAACCTAAACCGCGACCACCAAAGCTCTCTGATCGTACAGTTAGGGATCTAGCACGCCTCATTCATGGAGATCGTCGATTAAATTTAGTATCACTTGCAGAGACTTTTGGAGTTCATAGAAACACCATCCGCAAGCACATCCGACGACTTGGATTTGGAAGTCGAGTAGCTGTAAGGAAACCCTACCTTAGTGTAATTCATAGAAAAAAGAGATTAGCCTTTGCTCGTAGATACAGGCATTGGACAGCCGAGGATTGGTCAAAGATTATCTGGACCGATGAATGTTCTTTTGAATTGGGTAAAGATTCTCGACGGATTCGAGTTTGGCAAAAAAGTCATGAAAGATATGCTGACCGATGTCTTGCGCCAACATTCAAATCAGGGAGAACATCCGTTATGGTGTGGGGAGCATTCACAGGCTTCGACAAGAGTCCTCTCGTTTTTTTGCCAGAAGGGGAGCGAACAGCAATTGCTTTTGTGAAACATGTCTATGATAGTGTTCTCTGTGGCTTTTATTTCATGCACGATGCATCACATGAACTTCTCCTAATGGAAGATGGCGCTCCTGTGCATCGTGCTAAGCTTTCTGAACTTTGGAGACAAACACATGGCATGCAGAAATTGCAATGGCCTGCAAATTCACCCGACTTGAACCCCATTGAGAACGTTTGGAAAACCATGAAAGACAAGGTTCGTTATTACAAGAGACCGAGCAACAAGGAGGAAATGAGTGCACTCATTCAAGTCATTTGGAATGACATTTCTCTTGAACAACTCCAACGGCTGATTCAAACCATGCCTAAACGAATGCAAGCCGTGATTTCAGCAAGGGGGGGTAGCACTCGATGGTAGGCAGTTTGCACATTCATTGTACAATGCTTCATTATTTTGAAGTTTTCATGTACATATTTCTTCTGTAAATAAAGTACTCCTCACTAGGAACCCACAGCAACTTTCGGTTTGAAAATCGGACTGTTTTTGAGCATGATACAGCTTTGCCAAGTTCATGAACTTCCCTGTGCATTACTGCTGCAGTCAAGAATTCGTAAATGAAGTGTACCTGACTGTACAGGGTTCAAGACCGAGTCGGCGGACGTGCCATGCTCATTAGTGGCTGGGCTCCTCAGCACCAAATCCTCACACCTCACGCCATTGGAGCATTCCTCACTCACTGTGGATGGAACTCCACTCTGGAATCTGTGTGCGCCGGAGTTCCAATGATTTGCTGGCCATAAACTAATGAATGTCAGGTTGGTTGTTCACACAATCCAGCACACAAGTTAGCAACACCAATTTTGGACATGAATCAAATGTGAAACTGCATAATACCGTGATACCAGAACCTTCATGACATCTCTTGTACTCGGTAACACATCCACATCCTTGATATCAACTCTAGAGCATAGCACATCCTTCTGGATTAACCTCGGCTGACAAACGGTTCATCACCGACACGATTCAAGTGGGGTTAAGAATCAAGCGGGGAGCGGCAAATGACACAGTCGATCAACATGAGATCGAGAAGGTGCTGAAGCAAATGATGGAAGGCGAACAAGAGAAGGCAGCTCGTTCGAATGCACTCACATTTCGATTACTGGCTCAGAAGAACGTTGCTGACAATGGAGCATTGAAGGCCAACCTGGAGATACTCTTGCAGCTGTGGGAATCAGCTACACCCCGCCACGGCGATTGTGGATGTTAACTCATAAACCCCAGGATAGATCCAATTGTAAATAAGCGGCTACAAACTCGTAGTCAGCACTACACACCTTAGAATGCATTCATCAATGTATTGAACAAAACCACAACAAATGGAACTACAGACTGCATCAAAGGCAAAAACAACATAAGAAAAACGACTGGGAAATATGCGACGCCACACACTGTTAAAGTCCCTCACAGATATTGGATTTAATGATTTCCGAATCCACAGATACTAGGTTGGATTGTTTCAGAATTTACTACATTTTTCAAGTACTCGCAGATGTTGCACTGCATTGTTTCAGAATCCACAAACACTAGATTGGATAGTTCCAGAACTCACAAGAAAGGTCAAGGGTTTAAGGTTTAAGGTTTCAGAACGTACAAGAACCTAGGTGTACATTACAATCACAAGTCAGTGCGCTTTGCAATTGATCGCATCCATATGTACAGGTTCCAATCGATAAGCCGATGAGGAAGAGAAATTGAACGAAATAGGGTTTGGTGCTAGGGTTCGTCGTTACATGCTTAGGCTGAAGGAGTCGACAACTACTCCTCGCCCGATGTCCTCGTTCCAGATCGCAGGATTAGCAACGACATTACCAGCCAGAATCTCGACGCAGTCGTCGTACTGAGGTCAATCACGCGGACGCCGTTCTCCCGGAGCCACTCCACGCCGCCCTGGAAGTTGACGCTCTCGCCGACGACGAGCGTGCCGATGCGGAACTGGCGCACGAGGCCGCTGCAGTACCAGCAGGGCGCGAGCGTGGTGACCATGGTGGAGCCCGGTAGGAGCGCTGGCGCCCGGCGCTGCGGAAGGCGTCGGTCTCGGCGTGCGCGGACGGTCGCCCTCCTGCACGCGCCGGTTGTGGCCGCGGCCCAGAAGCGTCCCGGAGCCGTCGAAGAGCGCGGCGCCGATCGGGATGCCGCCCTCGCCATGGCCCTGGCGCGCCTCCGCCAGCGCCACGGCCAGCATCGCGTGGTAGTCGGGCTCCGCGTCCGCCATCGCCACTGCTTCAACGCTGCAATTGCCGTCTCGAATCTTGTGACTGCAATTACGTTGCAGAAAACATGAAACAAATGCACTCATCCCTCTTATAAGTTATAGCTATCTATGTCGGTGGTAATAACTTAGTAGGGGTTGAACTTAGCAATTGTTACGAAGGTTATAGGTTGGTGGCAATTATAACATGATTGATTTTAAACATCCCCATAACTGACAAGTTAAACAATGTGCATATGTGGAGAGAATAGAGATTTATATTTATATTTTTTTCTAGTGATAGCCAATGGGATTATAATTTCAATCCAAGTGATTTCATATTTTTTTGATGAAATGTGAAATTTTAAAGTGTGCTACCATGTTCAGCAAGTAGGTGCTAATAGGAACTCCTCCACGGGTTGATTGAAAGTTAGGGTTCTGATAGATAGTAAACCTTTGTTTGGATGGGTGAATGGGTGTTAATTGGGTTGGATATTCACCAATTTTTTAAGTGTTAGTTGTGGGTTTTGGTTGCAATGGTTATCAGGAGGGTTACCGTATAGCTAAATATGGCGCTGGTGGATGGGGTGAAAACTTGGTAAGGGTAAAACTTAAAAGATGTTACATGTGAACAAAGGTTTAAATTAGAAGAGGTTATAAGGTACCAGCAATTATAACTTATCTAGGGACAAAAGTAAAGATGAAAGGTTTTTTAACTTGGTATGTTATCTCGTCATCTAAGTATTAAAAATTCATATTTGTGACTTGTATCCCAAGATTTTAGAACAATGGAAATGGAGACTACATTAATAAGATTGGACCGCCTCATTGTCTCGATGGAGCTCCCCTAAACCTAGCATGTTCTCCCTTATCTACGGATTCCACAAAATGTCATAGGCTTGTAGGACCACATGTGCTACGTGACAAAGCTTGTGATAGTATACAATTAACGAATCTCCAATCCCTCACTTCAGGTTTATCTTTTATCTGTCAATTTTATAAAAATCTGAAGTTGGGGTGGTCTATCGGCTAGAGGCTGTTCACATTGGTCAATATTTGCGACACATGCAGAGCTTAATCCGCCGAGGGGATCGCTAGCAATTCAAGTTCAAACTCCGTCACCGCCATCAGCCATGTCCTGGTTCGGGAATATTGACTCGTGACTCATCAATCTCATGCACGTCATATGAGATGATGCACGTCATATGAGATGGGGTGGACCTGTATGACGTGCATGGTGCCATTCACACAGGTCCACCCCATCTCTTAGGATCGAATAACCCATGTCTAATTACTGTTCACATGATGCCTTTCTCCACCTTCGTCTGCAAAGTTCTCATTTAAATAATTGCTACTCTCAACCACCCCACTTCGCCCCCCCCACTGTTACAAGACTTTCGCTTCGTGATCAGGTGGTTCGTGAGTACCACTACACAGTGTCAAACTCTCGCTTCGAACCATTTACAATGTTGGCCGCCCTAAGGAGGGGCTTACGCTTTTTGCCGGCACAACCTCTGAACACCGCATCCACATCCCCGCACCGGGCGCCCCTCCCGACAAGTTCCAACCTATGTGATGATAGCTTTTTAAGACTGCTCCAAATCGTCGCCAAGTGACAATTCTCATAATGTGGTCCCAGTGAGTGCACGTTAGAACCGTCCATGAAGCTTCCGAGTCAATACCTAGCTGCTTGCCTCCCCACTCCACACCGTCTTGTTTACGAAACGTCTTAAAGGATAAGCTCCGCGGGGATTTACGCCCTGGCCTCGAGTCCAATCAAGCGAATGTGACGCGGGCGTAGTGGGGGCGGAAGAGAGCCTGGATAGCAACACAAGAAACTTACATTTCCACCAAAAGGGGATGCGATAATATTTCAACCGCGTCCTCGTATTCCAACCTGAATGTAACCCCCCGCCCACACCACGCCCGCGTCACGGACAGCCTGCGACTGCAAACACTTCTCCCCGACCCCCTCTACACGAGGGACGGTTCGACAATACAGTAGGCGCCGATGGCGGACGTCGTGGGGCCGACCCGGCGCTAGATCTGCACTTGGATCCGATCCACTCGGGCTGTCGCTCAAAGCATCTCCTTCAGATCAATGCCCACAGTGGTTCCTCCAGCACTTACACGGTGCTCACGAGTTCAAAATATAGGCCTCCCTAAGTCGGTGAAGGAGACCTCGGACACGAGGTCTGCAACGAAGCATTAAAAAAAAGCACTAGTGATTGGGAACAAAGATTTAGGTTTTGGGATCCATTATATCATCATCCATTGTGCACACTCTCGAGTCCCAAGTAGTATGCCCACACGTAAACAATTAAAAGAAGATTACGGTCGCTGGAAGGTGCGGCAAGATCTCAATCTTGCTGGCGACTCAAATTCAGCCGTGTCACCGCTAGCTGCCACGTCCTGGTATGCGAAGGACATGACCCAATTCTCATGCACCATATTCTCATGCATAAATCATATGCACCAATTCTCATGAAACCTCTCTCCAACTTAGTCTTCAAAGTTCTCCTTTAAATATTTGCGTTATCTACCTAGATCTGCGCGAGGGTACGATTCACTTGGGATTCTGCTAAAAGCAGCTCCACGACCCCCACATTCTCCTTCAGATCAAGACCCACGGAGATTCCTCCAGCACTTACATCCAAGTCACGAGTTTAGAATATAGGCCTCAAGAAGTTGGTGACGGAGACCTCGGACACGAGGTCTTCAACAAAGCATCAAAAACAACACTTCTGAACGGGAACACAGGTATCATTTCGGGATCCATTATCACCATCCATCGTGCACACACTGTCGAGACCCAACCAAATCTTAATCTTCATACGTTAGGATCCCAACAGGTGTGCTCACACCCAACGTAAAATTAGGAACATCTCAATTCATGCGCCACCATCAGATCATGCAGAAGTCTCTCCCTGTCGAGGAATGTTGCCTGGAAGCAAGTTTTATCTCTTGCCTGTCGAGGAAGGGAGCCTGGAAGCAAGTTATAATCTCTTCATTTCTACTAAAGGAAGCAAGTTATAATGCTTGCGGAATGACGCAGACAACCCGAAACTGGAATCACAATATACTATCGCCCCCTGAGGATAAGGTGCGATTGACAACTTAGAATCAACTTAGATGCGAATTCCACAAGATGCAGAAGCTATCAACTCCACCACCAAGTGAAGTATGTCATTCACAAAGCCTGGTTCGTGAGAAAGACTCTCGGACTTTGGCGAAGACTAAGGGTTCAGGGCTTGCAAGTGAAAGGATCAGGTTTAGGGTTTGACAAGGAAGGGATTTGGTGGTGGCTGGACATGAGTCTGACCGAGTCATCTCCCACCAAATCATTTGTAGTATCAATATGACTGCAGTGGTTATCAAACCAAATCATCATCCAGTGGAGTCTTCATCCATGCCAGTTGAACTGTGTACAGTGTTTTCTTCTCTTTAGTATAAAAACTTCTTCTTTTCAACATTAAACTTAAGGATCATCTTATTTTTCATTTTTTATTTTTTCCATAGCCTTAGGTGGTGTGAACCTCTGCATTGACCATTCCAATTCTCATTCTGAAACATATGAATTTTCGTAAAAAATTTATAGTGAATTGATAATTTTTGAACCTCTACCTCAAAGTAAGTGTACAAGGAACTAGTATATCAGCATTGACAAAATGGAAATGAATTCAGACTTTGTGTAGTGCATTGGTTTGACACCAAGTGATGTCATAGTCTGTTGATCCTCTAAACCCTGAGGAAGAAAATGAACCTTTTTTTCTAATTCAAACACTATAATCTTACAATTCGAGCGGTCAAAGTTTATGAAATTATGTGAGTATGATATTTAGTAAGTCAATACTGAGATCCTACGGTTTAAAGTAGAAATATAAGTTTTACGTTTCTTCCTTACTCATTGCCCTAAAAATAGCAATTTCAAAGTGTTTCTAGTGTGAACTTGTCAAAGAAATTTAGGAGTTAATGTGTGACCGAAGTAGTTGTAGTACTTTCAGTGATTTGTTCATTAGTGCCTATCTTGCACAGTCAACTCGTTTTGATATAATTGCTTCGATATGCTCTCACTCAACACAGCGTCAATGATTGACCGGTGGTCCATTGAATGATAAATCTGATACTAGTCCTGCATAATCGGTGAAACTCTAAACTAGTGGTCTAATATCCGTGTTCATCATCCTTCTTACTCTCGTGCAAATGCTCTCTCCCACCGCATGAGGTCTTCCAGGTCAACAACATATACTAGATTGAAAATAGAGGGTCCGTGAAGCTTACCTCGATGCTTGTGGCAGGTCGTGTCGATGTTGTCATTTGTTTGTTCTCGCCTCTCAAACCCTGCCACACCCACAACAGCCGTTAGATCAATCGCACCTCGCTTCAATAGAATCGGTGTTAGTGAGTTTGCTTTCTTGGAGAGTAAGTGAGTTGATGTGACAAAGAGCGTAGGATTCCTGTCAATGCGCAGAAGAGATCAAGTTCCAGTCCATCAAGGAAGTGTTGTGGAGCTTTTGTTAGGAGCGTGTGTCAAATGTCATAGTCCACGTTTCTGACTGATTTGGCATCCATATTTGAATTCATCCATATCCACAATTAACAATTTGTTTAGAACCATGTATCTCACATCCATGTTTAAAATTCATTTCTATCATCATCTGGTATAAAATTCATCCATGTCAACAATACATCTAGGTCATCAACTAACATATACACAAAATTGTTTTCCAAGTACCAATACATGTGTGTGGTGTATTTCTAATTTCAAAAACGCCCAAATCCATGGTTGAGGTAGAGAGAAGCCATAATCTGAATTAATTTTTCATTGTCTAGATACATGTATTTGAAAACCTTGACACCTTTCACTTTAAAGTGTGGACCAAAGTGGTTGTAGTTCTCTCATTCATTAGAAATTTAAATGTTTCATGTGGCTAATTCTACAGTTGCTTGAAAATAAAAACACAGTCAAAACTTGACATGCATGTACTTAATGCAAAGTAATATAGATCAACAACATTAACAACACTTTAACCCCTAAAGGACCACAGTCTCCTTTGGGGGGATTTCACATTTTGGGCAGGTTCCTAAAATTCGAAAAAAAATCCTTTTTTTTTAAAAACTTTTATTATAGATCGGCCCTGATAAGAGCTTCGTGGAGATATTTTTAAATTTTTTTTTGGATTTACGGTTTGAAAGTTAGTACCACCTATTGTCAAAAATGGGGAGGATGGGCAGCGTGGGCACCCCTGGGAACCAATGAAATGCAAGTGTGAAAGAGGGGCAGTAATTAGGGGCACAAAGGGTGGAGAAAGGGTGGGGCAGCCCAAATCAAGGGGAGGAATAGTGGAAAGGAAGACCCCACAAATTCCAAGAAAAGGGATAAATAGAAATTTAAAAAAAAAGCAAAAAGTGGTGCATGGCAGGGGCTGTGGGTACTGAAAGAGATGGCACGTGTGGGAAGAAAGAAAAAAAGAAAAAAAGAAAAAAAAAAAAAAAAAAACGCCGCCTTGCAGTGGCGGGCCACCCCCGAGCAGCTGCGCGGGTCCCGCACAGGGGAGTGGGTGAATGACGTGGCCCTTCATTTCTTGAAGGGTCCCCATTTTGAAGCCCTGCCCTCACTTATAATATTTGAATAATTCAATAAATTCATTAAAATTAGAGATTTCACCCGTTTTAGAAAAAAAAAATCTCTAAAATAATTTAAAAAAATTCTACATTTCAACCGTACGGATTTCTAAATTTGTAAATTCATATTTAGCAAATAATTTCTCACTTCATTTGTAGTCATTTGCATTGTTTTATACCCCCTTTCACTAAAGTATTTATTTGAGCATAATGTACCACTCGAAATGACCTCAAATTTTGCACACACTTAGCTAACATCATATTCTTTGTACTGGTTATGATTTCCAACACAATGTACTCTAAAACTAGGAGATATGCTTAGTCAAAGTGAGCTGACTTTGTCGGGCAAGAGGGAAAAAAAACTACTTTGTGCACTTCAAACACTATAATCTTCACATCCGTGCGGTGGATTGCAACTAAAATTTTACAGGATTATTATACATGAGTCTAGTTTTAGATCTTACGGTTAAAAGTTGAAAACTCTTCTAAAAATTGTGATTATTGCGGCCATGTTTGACTATGGCAGTTTTGGACTAGTTTTGGACAGAAAATGTCAAGGAACTTTAGGGGTTAATATATTTGCTAAATGGTGTGATGAGATTCAGGCAATGGTTCATTTTGTATGATAAAAACCCTAAACCCTTGAGGCAGATTTTAGCCCCACCAAAAAAAGCATAGCTAAAATGAAAAATTATGAAGAAATCTCACCTCTTCTCTTGTTTGTGAGGTGGTGTAGTATCCGGTATGTTGTCACAATGTGCTCCGCTTCCTTCACCAACTTTTGTCTGCAAAACCCATATTTTCCAAATTCGAATGAAAAAATTCTAAGAACTTGGGTAGTTCAAAGTACGAGCTAAGATGGCACCGGGGTAAAATAACTGGAAGATTAAGAGACGACAACATTCGCGGATTCCTACAAGTTGTTAACTACCACCAATTCCTAAAAGGCGATGTTGGTGGGACGGGACCTAGCAAGTTGGATGGGCTTAGGATGGCCGAGAGAAAAGCTCAAAGGATAGGCGACCCCAACTTTCTAAAGAAGTCCATGTTGCAAATGCCCGGGGTGGAGGAATTCTGTATTTGCACAACAAACATGGACGGGGAAGAGGTGTTCGGTTCACAAAAGCGTAAGCCAAACATGTCAATCGGTGCCGATGACGAGTCACATCGACCGGATAAGGTGAGCTTCTCTCACCCTCGTCATTCTTTAGGACCCCTAGGAACTTCTGCAGATCCACTGCCTATTATCGACAAAGACGATGGCGTTGCTAATAACGACGATGGCTATGACGACGACGGCGTCCTTGATAACGATGTCTATCACGTACGACCAACACATGTGTCACCATTGGCGGCTCTAGCTTGGAGACCTGGTTTGCGGCACGTCACTGCGATGCAAGAGACTCATGCTCAATTGATAGAATGGCATATCGCTTGCTTGTCGAAGAACTCTGCCAAGAAATGTTTTGCTCAACACGCAAAAACAAGGACAAAATGTTAAGAGAGGATTGTGAGAGGTGGGCAAACAACCCTGACACCAACGTACATTGGTTTTTACCATCACCCGAAGAAGAATGTCTTGGAGACCATGGATTTCTACTTCTGCAATGATGACATTGAAAGGTGTGTGAGAGGTATGAGGTGGGTGTGGGTGGTTCAATACAAGAAGAGCGTTGATAGGCCTCCGATCCCGAACATATGGCCTGTCATAGTGGGTATTAATTTGACCGGTGGCGAGATTGAGGATTTGGAAGCGGTTGGATTTCAACTCCCACAAAAGCAACAAGTTTTTCCAAGACGCCTATTTACTAACGATAGGCCCCCAAGAGACTTGAGTTCCATCCGAGTGCCAACGGACGCCTCCATAATTCTTGTGAAGAGAAATGGCAAGACGGTGAAGCGTACCTCCAAAGTACACAATGACAAACAAAAGAAGTCCATGGCATCTATTGACTCTCTAAATGCTTCCATTAAAGCCGTGAGAATGCTCCCAGGTCGCGGCTTGGGGTGCCACATTTCTCTCGTTTCTTATGGTAATCCGCCCGAAGTTAAAACCTACTTCGTCACAGTGAGTGCATTCCCTCACTGCACCTGCCCAACTTTCACAAAGACTTGGAAGGCGTTCTGTGGGAAGAACCAATACTTCTACTGTAAACATCTCTACAACATCTTTCTCACTATATGTGGAATTAATCGTACTGTAGAATTCATCCATGCTTTTACCTTTAGTTGAAAGGGGGTCAAGCAGATTCTTGAACGCAGCATCCTAACACATCCTTGGACCTAGTCCGGTTCTTTAGCGTATATCAATAGCGGATACCTTAAACCTACGTGTTCTAAAGGATTAGTTATAGGATAGGTGTTCGGACAAAATTTTGTACGACTTTGCTTGGGAAGCGCCTACAGATATATTCAAATATTTGTTGTGTTGAAAAATATTATGAGTTTGACTTTACAATATAACCTCTCGGTGCCAAGAGGTTACAGTGTTATCTATTGGTACGAAAACAAACTATATAACCTTTTGGTATTGAGAGGTTATATCGTAACCTCTTGGTGCCGAGAGGGTACAATTTAACCTCTTCTAACGTAGAAGTGCTTCTATTCACAGTGGTATCAAGACGTTCCGGTGTAACCTCTTAGTACCGAATGTTATATAGTTAGTACAAAATCTAGGATCTGTTTTTGAATAACAAATACCAACTACCGGTCTTGGTCATGTCTAAATTTAGCTTAAATCCCAAATTGGGGAAATGGAAAGAATATTCTCTGGATATTCATTCAATACTCGAATATTCCTTGAATATTAGAATATTTTTTGTTTCCGTGGTTAACCCCAAAGGAACCAAGTGTCAAAAATGGGCTTTTTGAAAGTTTGGTCAGATTCCTGTGGCGTCAATTTCCAACATTCTTCTTTGAAATTTTTACTATAGAAAGACATTACCAAGACCTAAGTGGGAAAACAATTTTTTCCTAAATTGGACATTTGATGAAAAAGTTATAGATTTTGAATTTTAAATGGGAAGGATGGGCCCCCCGGGCACCTCCAAATTTTTTGATAGGACACTCTATTGAATGTGAGATTTTCAGTACTCGCAAGTAATATTATTTCCCTTCATATTGTCAAAACAAAGTTTTTGTCTTTAGTGAAAAATAGCACACCAACCCAAGTCAAACATTTTCACACATTGTCACTCATTGTCGGGCAACGTACCAAAAAAACTTCTTCTTTTCCACATAAAACCTAGGTATCTTTATATTTTTCACTTTTTATTTTCTCCACAACAATATGTAATGTAAACCTTCTTATTAACCATTCGGATTATCAATCAAAAACATATTAAGTTCAAAAAAAATTAAAGTGTGAATTTACAAATTTTGAGCCTCCACTCCTTGCACACTTATTTTGAATATGCTACATCCCGTCTCTACCTCTAAAAATTGGTGTGCTAGGAGCTAACATCATGCTTAACAAGATGGTAATAGATTTAGACCTTGTGTAGTGAAATTTTTTGACACCAAGTGAAGTCAAAGTCTGCTGATCCACTAAACGCAGGGAAGAAAATGAACCATTTACTTGACTTCAAACACTATAATCTTTCAATCCGTGCGGTCAAAGGTTATGAAATTTTGTACATGTACTACTTAATAAGCCTTTATTGAGATCCTACGGTGAGAACTAAAAATAAAAGTTATTGTTTCCTTCTTTATTCATTGCCCTAGAATCCAACAATTTTGAAGTGTTTTTGGTGTAAAACTGTCTTGGTACCTAAGGGGATAATGGCTGGGTGCAAGAGCATTGCAGAGATGGCTTTGCTTTCAGTGGATGAATTAGCTGAGCTCATGGGCAGCAAACAACCAGCTCGTATGCTCCGGACTTCTTGGATGCAAAGTGCCCAACTCTTACATGAATTGTATTTTATAACAGATTGAACTGTGCAACGGTGTGGATGATATTGAATTCTTTCTAAGAGATTGGAAAATACCAAGTCAGTATTCACTAATATTGTCTGAGGTCCAATATTATATGATTCACGTAAATATTTGAGTTGTTTGTAAAGCCACTCAAAGGTTCGACAAGATACCCTCTTTTGAATTATAGGACCATTACATCTACACTAAACACTGAAGATAGTGTGGATTCATAATTGATGTGGATCACCCACACTAATTTGCATTAAGCACAGGTATGTCAAAATCAAATTGGCTATTTGTTTTCAAGCAAGTGTGTGCGAGTCGCTGATTGGATGTTAATTTTCCAATTAGTGCAGAAACTCAATATGTAGTGTATAGAGTAGGTGATAGTAAATATCTACTCTGGTCCACACTTTTTAAAATTTTCCCCATGGCATTTTGTGGTGTGAACCTTTTCATTTACCATTCATTCTCATTCTAAAATATATCAAGTTCACCAAAAAAAAATGTGAATTGACAATTTTTGAACCTCCTTGCAAAAAATTTTTGGAATATGCTACACCCTTTGTTTACCTCTAAAAATTGGTATACAAGGAACTATTATCATGCTGAACATGGTGGTAATGATTTTAGACCTTGTGTAGTTTGAAACTTGGACACCAAGTGAAGTCAAAGTCTGTTGATTCAGTAAAAGCAAGGTAGAAAATGAACCCTATACTGCACTTCAAACACTATAATCTTTCAATCCGTACGGTCAAAGTTTATGTACTTTTGTGAATATGATACTTAATATGTCTTAATTGAGATCCTACGATTTAAATTGTAAATAAATTTTTTGCTTTGCATTGCATTGAAACGAGAAGTTTTGAAATGTTTTTGATTTGAAAATGGCTTAGTAATTTAGGGGTCAAATGTATTAATCTTTTTAGGGGGGGAGAAGAATAGAATGTTCTTTCTTTGGATTGAAAGATTTCTAGTTTTCATTGGTGTTGTATGGTGGCCTCAACCAAGTGTTGATCCCATAAGATTTAAATGCGCATAGAATTTAATAGATTTAAAAAATAAATTGTGTTATATGAAAATTAGAATTAGTTTTGGCGGTCTTAGAGAATGAAGGAGAGGCTCGTACCTTTGTTGCCTTATTTTTCTTTGAGAAAACAAACTCAAGGCTCTGCCTGGTCAAAGCAAGGCACACAAAGTCAAGGTTCATGTGCACAGTTCTTCTTCTCTCCCCAAAGTGATAAGGCTATGAGAAAATGGTGTCCATTTTGACGGTGCAACCAGAGACGGTGTTGAATTGTTCCATGATGCCGATTCCTACAACATTGATTGAACCTGCTCATGTGGAAACTCGCGCCGAGGATTCTGATGAGGTCCTGAGGATATTATGTTTTGGATCAAGACTTTGGTGGTAATATAGAAGGCGACAAAGAAGAGGACATTGAAGTGTCCTGTAGCTTCTCTGACTTTCACGTGCAAAGTACTTCTTGTCTCCGCAAAGTGAAAAGCCTGTGAAGAAAATGGTGTTGAATGGTTCCAGGATGCTGACTCCTACAAGCTGCTCATGTGGAAACTCGTGCCGAAGCTCCTGATGAGAAGCTTTGCAAGAAGCTTGACGTGGGGCCGCTTCTTCACGTGGGACAGCCAAAAAATCTGCAGACTACGTGCCTCTGCTCAATCATGCAAGCGGACACGTACCTATCACTTGTTCAAGATGCGTTTCCCTTACCACTTTCTAAAACTCTAGACGTACAGTATGTTCTCACCTTGCATTTGTCTATGTTCTCTGTCAGTTTGGTGTCGTAGAGCTTGTGCATGTGCTGTGAGAATGTTTGAGTGTCGTTTCGTCTTACATAGTAGTAGCTGCAGAGAAGCGATGCATTAACTCTTCAGAGGTGTCTGCACTTTATCTTCAAAGGTGTCTGTTGCTACTAGTCAGGCTGTAACGAAACGATAAATTCAGCAATCGAGAACTGCACGAATGGCTGAGGAAGACTAGTTTAGCTCCTGTGGTTTGGTTGTTGTGAAAGCACCACATGACTTTTAGAACCCCCTTTCATTCCACGACAATATTGTGGCATGTCTGGAAGTACATGTCCGTTGTTTTGGAACCATAGCTTGCACTTCTAACAATATAGCAGGCTCCTGTTTTATCCCTTTCAGACTTGCAGTTCTAGTTGGTGCAGTAGAAGCTGAGACTCGAGAGCTGATCTGTGTGCACTAGTTAGTTTGCACAGCCTTGAATCCCTCTTTGAATATTGGGGAGTTTGTCAAGTCTAGACAGTACTTCATATATACCCTGAAACGGTTGATTCGCCTTTGGGTTTGTTTAACAAACTAGCTCCAAGGCAAGGACCCAATAGCTCATTAGAAACCTTGCATTTACTAAGGAATTTCAGGAGTGTATCAGGTCCAGACTAGTTCATATTTGGCGAGCAAATTAGCTTCAGCCAGCAAAGGTCTCAAGTTAGGTGAAGGTCGGTTTCTGGAAGTTGTGGGACTGGTTGACACGAAGCCACACTTGCCAGCCGTGAGCCAAACTGTTGTAGATTTTGTACGAGACATTGTGCATGATTTCCTTCTTTTCAATGACCTTGTAATTCTGTGTGAGTTGAGCTTCTGTAATCCATGTTTAGGGCGTAATATTTCTCTTAGGTACAGTGCCTGGATTTGTTGGAGACTTGGACACGGGGAAAGAATATATTGAGATCAGGTGAGCAAGTTTTAGTATGATACATGTTTTTATGATTCTAATACTACTATTTATTCATTCTTAAAAGCTATCAGATATGGGAGAGCTTGGTGGTCGCTTAACTGGAGTTGGAATTAGTTGAGGCTACTTTTGAGAATGAAAGAGGGGTCATGTTGAACCGTGGATCTTAGTTGCATTTTTCCTGAATGAGCTGATTATGTGTAGTTGGGGCTATTTTGGGCCGATTTAAATTAATTCAAAAGAACAAATCGGGGTCGAAACTCATGGTATCTTTGGCTTAGTAACTGGGAAACTTGTGAGCTGTAGGTGTAGGATATGTGTGATGTTCTAAAGTTGCACCAAGTCGGTAATTTGATAATGGTTTTCGGTAGTTTGTTCCTGTTAAAAACGATACCTGTTTCAAAAATGCATTAGTCATTGTCGAGATTGAAAGACAATTATTGAGTGGTGTTTTCTACTATTGAAAAATCAATTCCTTAGCCCATGGCTATTATCTGACATAAATTTGTTGTCCGTCAGTATGTATCAGTTTCGGGATTTTAAGGTACAGACAAAGTTTATCAAAACCTATTTCCAGTGACATATTTGAAGTGCAACTTGGGACAAAGTGTGCAACACAATGTGGAGTTTCTATGTCTTCATGATGTGGTTCCTGAGCATCACACTTTGGAAGAATTTTATCGGTGGAATTTTTGCAAAGATTTGGAGCGTGGTGAAGTTCTTTGGTCACGTTGCTCATAAGCCAGAGCATACGTCTCAAGATGAAGCAGACTCAATTCATGGAGAGAATCTACTTAACCATGAAGATTTGGAGATGCTATTATCCGAACAGGAGAGATGCTATAATCTTTCTATTGAAATATCTGAATGTTCCAATGATTGGCAGCTTCGTTATATAATTATAGCTAATCATGGAGCCGAGAATTACGAGATTTGTACAAACATTGGAGACAAGGAGACGTATCTTACAGTGCTTGACAAGATTTCTTCTTCAACGACAATAGAGCAACTGTATATGCACTTGGCATTTGAACGAGGCTATTCTACTTCTGGTTTCGACCGCTTTCATCCCTTAGATACAGTGTCAGAGCATAGACAGAAGGAACTATCAGACTATCTTGAAGCATTTGGGAAAGCCCTTGCTTCGAATACAAGTCTTAAGTATGTTGACGTAGATGTCGGAGATTTAAGGGGTGATAAATTTAACCCACCAGGTAAAAATGCAACAAACGAAAAGGCTCCGTCTGAGTTAGGGATTGCAAATTGGATTGCAAAGGTTTTGTATGAGAACAAAACCATATCGCAACTCAATTTGACATTCAATGGCGCATTGAGCGTTGAAGCTACACGCATTCTGAGCAGAGCTCTATTGGCTAATCGAACTTTGAAGACTCTCCAGCTATTATTCTCACAACGTCAATCACTTATTTGTGGTGAAAGTATGAAGATATTGCTTGAACCCTTCAGTGGTAGAGGAGATAGATATAACAGTGTTCTTCAAAATTTATATTTGTGGCATCCAACAGATGATAATGGAGTTGAGCACATTGCAGCAATGCTTATGGTGAATGACTCTCTAAAACGTGTCTTTCTCAGAAGAGCTTACGACGCTAAAACCCAAAATGGCGTTTCAAAAATTGGTGATGCATTAATCAATAATCACAGCCTTCAGGAGTTGACCCTCAATGAGATGACACTACATCCAGATGAATGCAAAGGGCTGTTCAAATCATTGATGCAAGATGACTCCGGGTTTCAAGCCAACACCACCCTAAGGTATCTGAGGCTTTACGATTGTGAGCTTGGGCAAGTTGGATTCGAGTATTTGACAGCCATGATTGAACGTAATACATCTTTGATATTTCTGGGTGTGGGAAAAGTAGATGTTTTGATGGATTCAATCCATGGTAGTGAAGAAAACGTGTGCCTACTTTTGGACTCCTTGAAAGGCCACCCTTCAATTGAATATTTATCATTACTTTACACTACGGGTGTTAGAGGTGATAAAGTTTTGGGGACCTTCATGGATTTGCTATTGGAGAACAACCACTTACAAGAGGTTGATTTGTTAATGACACCTCTAGATAATAGTGGCAATGCAGAGAAGATACACACTGAGTTAAAATGGAGACAACAAGAAAATTCTCCGGACTTAATCAAGGATATGGCCAAAGCGCATGCAAAGTCAGGAAGGATCTTTTTGTGTGGAGATGGTGAAGCAGGTAATTTTGTACCTTTCGTTACTCAATCTCAAAGCATTTCTTATATTGAAATTGAAAATACACTTCAATTCCAAGTTCAAAAGTATAACACATTTGCATGTGATGTCATTTGTTTTAAGAGTAACTATTCATTCTTATGGCTCCTAACTGTAGCATTATGACATGTGACGAAAATCTATCATTTAAATTTATTTACTTTGATTAGGATCATGTATTTTTAGTTATTCATTTTTCTCCTTGGAATTAACAGGAAAGACAACCTTGTGTACAACTTTGAAAGATATATGTGAAATGAAAAAGCATTCCAGGATGGGAAGCCCTCAGTCAAAAATACCACTTTCCTCATCACAAACCAAGATGGATATTAATCAACGTACAAGGGGTATCGAGGTTCACAATTTGTCATACAACGATTTGGACCTTACAATTTGGGATATGGCCGGTCAAGAAGAATACCATTCATTCCATGATCTAGTGATTCCGAATCTTTCTGGTGCTGGAAGTGCTTGTACCTTTATATTGGTATGCAATCCACTTCGAGATACTCTTGATGTGATCAAATCAAAGCTTCAATATTGGTTGCAATTTATTGCTTCAAACACAAGGAAGTCAAGATTGTATCGTCCACGCGTGACTATCATTATGACTCACTATGATTTCTGGAGTCAGAAAGGGCCTATTTATGATGATGTTATAGTGGACGAAGTTAAAGCTCTAAAGAAACAATTCAATGATTTGTTGGAGTTTGATATGGACAAGAGTTTCTATGCTATGGATGCCCGACAATCAAATGGAATTGCCACACAATTGTTCGAGTATATGATTGATCAAATGAAAACCTTATTGGAGAAGTTGCCAAAAATCTTGGAAGCTTGTTTTGAAGTTCAAAAAAAGGTAAAGGATTGGAACATCCAACGTCCAAATCGACCATTTTTGTCTTGGGATGAGTTTTCTAGCGAAATATGTGAGCATGTGAGCGAATTGAAGGCCACTTCAACGAATATGGAACTTGTTGAAAGAAGGAGAAAATTTGTAGCCTTGTCAGTGCATGATGGAGGACATATTATATACAATGAGGACATTCATTTTGTAATTATGCATCCTCATTGGTTTTGCCATGACGTAATGGGAGAGTTGTTATCAAAAATTTCGGAGCGTCATGATTTGGTCAGATCAAAAGGATCAATCACAAGTGCACAATTGAAGCGAATTCTTTCCAGATTGAGTATCATTGGTGATGAACTTCATGCTCACACTAATGACTTTGTAAGCGTAATGACAAAATTACAAATATGCTATGCTCAAGAAGATGATACATTCATGGTTCCATCAACTTTGCCACAAAGAAAAGACTCGCTATTACCATGGTCATCTTCTGGATATTATACAAAGACCAATTACATTGGAAGGAGGTTGGCCCCAAAAGATATGCAATGCACAATATTAAGTGCTGGTTTTTTTCCACGATTGCAGGTGGGTGGAAGCTTTTTGCTATTCCTAACTTTTCTAAATACTTTACATTGAACGTACAGTGTTATTATGGATTTGTGTAATGATTTGAATCATGTTTTGCATTAAGAATGTGATAGCACTAAACAATGTGCTTTGCATCTTTAGATCTACTACCGAGGAAAGATAAAAGATGACAATACAAGGAAGAGCTACAAGCTAACCAAAGACACCATCTCTTTCATAGACAATGGCAAGGAAGTCGTCATTGAATACGATGGTCACATTGATGTGATGGTGCGATCGATACACGACAAAGACATCCTACTGCATTTTTTACATGAGGTTTTCAGTGCCATTTATGAACTTCTTGGCAATCCTACATTGGGTTGTCCAGGAGTGGTCCTTGTAGAATGTGTTCTACGGCCACTCTGCGTCCAAAAATTGGTCAAGAAAGAGCACCGAAGAGATCAATTTGTGCTTTTGGAGAGCTTGAAAGGAGAAGTACTGCAACGCTATGATCTCAATTACTGTCACAACTGGAACGATTCTGAAGCAATGGAGCAAGGCTATGATAACGCAAGGGATCTATTGGGTCAAGGAGAGTGGGGTGGCATCCTTGAAAGGCGTCAACAAGCATTGGAAGAGATCTGCACACAAGTTTTACCAAACTTGCCATCCACAAGTGCTTCAGTGGATTCCAAAGATCATGCTACAGGTGAAAGTGAGCTTGATGAAGAAGCGCAAAATCACTTGGGCAATATGAGCGGCCATGTTGAGATCAACAGCGCCCTTGACGAGATCAAGAGCATGCTTCACGAGATCAAGAGCGACCTCCAGGAAATCAAAAGCGTCACTCAACAACAAGACAAGGTGTTGTATGGAATCTCTGCAAGCATCAATGAGTCAATGCAATTCTCTGTGGAGTTGCAAAAGGAACAAATTCCACGGTTAGCAATTCTTGCTATTCGTCCTAATGGGGGCAAGAGACAGCTTTTGACACGGAAAGTGATGCAGGTGACAACGTGTGATCTTCATTTCTGCTGTGAGCATATACATGGAAATCATGAAGTAATTGGCCAGAAAGGATACCCAATACATTTTGGCACAGAGCATACAAAACGAGTTACGTGTTTGATAGCACGAGGGCTCAAGATAGCAACCATACTCCTAAAAGTTGCGGCTCATGTTGGAGGAGGCATGGGTTCATTGGTTCCAGACCTTGCTCAAGGTGCTTCACTGATTCTTGATACGCCAGGCCTTCTCGATCATCAGCTTCCGAACACTCCCTCTGTACACATTTTATCTGAAGATCTGAGAAACTGCCAAGTCATCCCAGATGAAGACATGAAAGATGCTGAACGGTGGCTCATCAATGAGGTCTCCAGGGTTGGTAATATACATGGTACATTTGGGTTGAACAAGGTGAAATATAATGGGCGCCACTTTGGAGATCAAAGGAAGTCTCCATTAATTGCATGGGTTTGTGACGCGCACAAAGAGGATGGTGCGTCAAAGGGGACACTAGTGCCACTTTCATATTGCTAGATTCAGTTGTAAACATGTACTAGGCACTTGATACATGTCAAGTATGATAATATGTGTGTTTTTATACTTTTAACGATTTTGGAATTTGCAATACTCTTTTGCAGAACCAACTTTGCGGTGTTCCACACATTCATTTTGTATTCTGGGTCATCTTGTTAAGAGTAGTTGAAACTTGATAGATTGTGCATGTTCTGAGATTCATAATCGATTATATTCTTTAAAAGTGCTCGCAAACTTTGGTCCTTCTTGGAGTGGCACTCTAGAAGAGTTTGTTTTGGTCGAATGACAATGTAGGTGAAGAAACGTGCATTTGAAGCTGTCAAGTGCCCATTCGTGCGGGTATATCGACCGCGTAGAGTTTCCCACAAGCGCAGCCAGTTTCCAATGAGCATTTCCCCCGAGGTGAGATTGCAAACCTAGGCATTGCCCATGTCAACTAACACACTCACCACATATTGAGTTCAATGGAAACAGTACAAGTTCAGGAGGACGAAGATCAGGCGGGCGAATATGGATCCATAGTACACAATCTAGGATATTTGATGTCATGTCCAGATCGTCAAACGACATCAACACATGACAAATAGAGGATGTCTCACCTTTCTTCCTGAAACTAATATTGTACAGGGTTCAAGACCGAGTCGGCGGACGTGCCATGCTCAATAGTGGCTAGGCTCCTCAGCACCAAATCCTCACACATCACGCCATTGGAGCATTCCTCACTCACTGTGGATGGAACTCCACTCTGGAATCTGTGTGCGCCGGAGTTCCAATGCTTTGCTGGCCATCAACTAATGAATGTCAGGTTGGTTGTTCACACAATCCAGCACACAAGTTAGCAACACCAATTTTGGACATGAATCAAATGTGAAACTGCATAATACCGTGATACCAGAACCTTCATGACATCTCTTGTACTCGGTAACACATCCACATCCTTGATATCAACTCTAGAGCATAGCACATCCTTCTGCGTTAACCTCGGCTGACAAACGGTTCATCACCGACACGATTCAAGTGGGGTTAAGAATCAAGCTGGGAGCGGCAAATGACACCGTCGATCAACATAAAATCGAGAAGGTGCTGAAGCAAATGATGGAAGGCGAACAAGAGAAGGCAGCTCGTTCGAATGCACTCACATTTCGATTACTGGCTCAGAAGAACGTTGCTGACAATGGAGCATTGAAGGCCAACCTGGAGATACTCTTGCAGCTGTGGGAATCAGCTACACCCTGCCACGGCGATTGTGGATGTTAACTCATAAACCCCAGGATAGATCCAATTGTAAATAAGCGGCTACAAACTCGTAGTCAGCACTACACACCTTAGAATGCATTCATCAATGTATTGAACAAAACCACAACAAATGGAACTACAGACTGCATCAAAGGCAAAAACAACATAAGAAAAACGACTGGGAAATATACGACGCCACACACTGTTCAAGTCCTCACAGATATTGGATTTAATGATTCCGAATCCACAGATACTAGATTGGATTGTTTCAGAATTTACTACATTTTTCAAGGACTCGCAGATGTTTCACTGCATTGTTTCAGAATCCACAAACACTAGATTGGATAGTTCCAGAATTCACAAGAAAGATCAAGGGTTTAAGGTTTAAGGTTTCAGAACGTACAAGAACCTAGGTGTACATTACAGTCACAAGTCAGTGCGCTTTGCAATTGATCGCATCCATATGTACAGGTTCCAATCGATAAGTCGATGAGGAAGAGAAATTGAACGAATTAGGGTTTGGTGCTAAGGTTCGTCGTTACATGCTTCGGCTGAAGGAGTCGACAACTACTCCTCGCCGATGTCCTCGTTCCAGATCGCAGGATTAGCAACGACATAACCTGCCAGAAGCTCAACGCAGTCCTCGGACTGGAGGTCAATCACGCGAGAGCCGTTCTCCCGGAGCCACTCCACGCCGCCCTGGAAGTTGACGCTCTCGCCGACGACGAGCGTGCCGATGCGGAACTGGCGCACGAGGCCGCTGTAGTACCAGCAGGGCGCCAGCGTGGTGACCATGGTGGCGCCCCGGTAGGAGCGCTGGCGCCCGGCGCTGCGGAAGGCGTCGGTCTCGGCGTGCGCGGACGGGTCGCCCTCCTGCACGCGCCGGTTGTGGCCGCGGCCCAGAAGCGTCCCCGGAGGCCG
>OZ020521.1:22827576-22873686 GCA_963971425.1 Bryoerythrophyllum caledonicum | reverse complement strand
CCACTGGCCAGCATCGCGTGGTAGTCGGGCTCCGCGTCCGCCATCGCCACAGCTTCAACGCTGCAATTGCCGTCTCGAATCTTGAGACTGCAATTACGTTGCAGAAGACATGAAACAATTAGGTTATTTCCATAAATTGATTCCCTAGTGTATGAACATATTTTACGTAAAATTGAGGACGAAAATGGGGATGATTTGATGATGTGATTTGATTTCTTGTTTCTAGTAGAGACTTTCTCTTCCTTCGTCCTTTTCTAGTTCGGTCCTCGATTATTGCATTTTGAATGTGGACAGAACTCATACTTAATTTTATATTTTAGAAGCACATTAGCCATGACCATAATTTTTGCCACAAGCTTAGGGCCGCTTCACATCAGGCCGAGTCGAGAGTCTCTCTGTCAAAATTTCTGCCCAAACTATGGGGAGAGTCCAAACTTTTGGATTAAAAAAACATTAAAATATATATATTGAAGCCTTTAGGCGGTTGTGGTGTGAAGCCCCAAAGCCAAGTCCATAGTCCAAACCCCATATCATTACGCCAAAAAAAATCAGCCAAATAAATTCAGCCAAAGAATTTAGCCTCTTTCATCTAACGCTCCAGATCTTGTCAAATTTTGATTATTTTATTGAAAAAATCGACACACTCTCGAAGAAAGTTTGGGTCGACTAAAAACGGCGACCCAAGTTTTTGCGACCCATCAGAGGGATCCCGCATTGGACCATCAACAAAAAGTCTATTTGCCACACAAATTGTAGACAAATACGCCGTTGTCTTTAAAGGACTAACAAAAAATGACAAGGTTTTGTAGCTTGTAGCCAACCCTTTATAGCCCAAGAGCCTTTTCTTCTTATATTTACTAATATCATAAATAATCAACAGTTTGTCAAGATGATCTTAGGTTTCCATACTTATTTGAACCACTCTAATGTAAAAAAACATCCTCTTTTGGCACCAAAACTTCCAAAAAAGTGTTGCCATATGAGCATTTTTAAAGACAACAACATTTGAACCTTAACCTCTAAAGGACCAAGGCATTTTAGAGGAATCTTGGTTCCTCTAATTAAAAACTGCAAAGATGAATTTTTTGAGAATGTAAATGTAGGACTTCTACTAAACTTATTTTAAATGATGTTGCAATGAATTTGTGAATCATGACCATAATTGATTGTACAAAAGATAACTAGAGTCAAAGTGAAAGTTTTGTCCCCCAAAAGGAAACTTGGTCCTTTAGAGGTTTAATCCTTAAATGTCAGAAGGTGTCACTAGTGGCCACAATATTCTACATGTATGGTGTCGTATTTGAACATGATATGGTTCAGATATTTGTGGCTCTGTACCACCAAAATGAAAGATGTTAATTAAAGAATCTTCAATTCAAAGGTGTGAATCTTGCTAAACTTTGATACGTTTTTTTTATTCTACAGAGTCAAATAGGTGCATGTATTTACAATTCCCATTTGACGTTTAAACCCTAAATTTTCTTGATAATTTCACACCAAAAACACTTCAGAACCGTTGATTCTAGTGCAATGAGTAAGAAAGGAAAGAAAAACTCTTATTTCTAGCTTTAAACGTAAGATCTCAATTAAGACTTATTAGCTTTAAACATACTCACCAAATTTCATAAACTATGACTGCACGGATTGAAAGATTATAGTGTTTGAAGTGAAACAAATTTTCTTTCCTACGTTGAGCGGATCGGCAGACTTTGACTTCACTGGGTAACAAATTCTTGCACTACACAAGGTCTAAAATCATTATCATCATGTCAAGCATAATATTAGTTCCGTGTACACAAATATTTAGATGTAGTAAAAGGGTGTACCATATTCAAAAAGTTGTGCAAGGAGTGGAGGTTCAAACATTGCGAATTCACGTTTTATTTTCTAGTGAGCCTGATATGTTTCAGAATGAAAATACAAACGGTCATTGATTAGAAGGTTTACACCACATCTTGTAGTAGAAAAAATAAAAAGTAAATTTTATAAAGATCTCTAATTTTTATGTGGTAAAGACAAAGTTTTTTGTTACCTTGCCCGACAATACGTGACAACGTGTGGAATGTTTGACTTGGGTTAAAATGCTAGTTTTCACTAAAGATAAGAAATGTTTTTTGACTATATGAAAGGAAATAATAGTACTTCCTAGTATAAAAAATCTCACATTTCAAAGAGTGTCATGGCAAAAGTTTTTGGAGTTGCCCGACATTCCCACACTCGAGAAGTTCTTTTTTAAAGATGGCATAAATTTTTTTCTGTAGGTATGATGAGAATAAAAATTATATTCCCATGTACCTCTTGTCCTTTTGCATCTTTGTACAAAATTTCAAGAATTATAAATATAAATTGTAACTATGGGAACTTGCACGAGATTTGCAAAAGTTCATCTTGGGACTTTTTTCATTTAGGGGTTAAGGGTCAAGATGTAGTGCAAAAGTTGAAAGTCCTCCCCCAATCTTTCTTACAACCTGCTTGGTAGAAATCCATGAATGGAAGTCCATGAATCTTGATGACCACTGTATGTTTAACCTTCTGGTTAAACAACAACATATAACCTTCTGAAGGGTCGATGTATTGAACATCACAATTCATATTAATATTCATTGTGCCTCTGACAATTATATGTCACAGGCATCCATTGATCAGTACTCACTGACCTGATCAGCATCTGGCTTTGTTTTGCAATCAAAATTTGTCATGCATAGTTCAAAAATTACAAATTCTCCATGACATCAAATCTTCAATTTACTAAACCTATGTAAAATATACATCCAATCCGCATGTCATTCATCAGATGGCACATATGGAGTGCTGCTCAATAATGGACTTCCGTATTCTAACCATATGCAGTACTCGGATGATAAATCTTGCAAAGCAAGGTGGACAATTTGGGGTGTGAATAAAACATTTTTCCTGGCCCTCTTACTTTGGGATGTAGATGCCTTTTTGTTATCAGTTTTGGGGTCGATGGCCACAAGTTAGCTAGGGGTCTACCATAGTCTTATAATCACCAATGGCGGGTTAGCAAAGGTTATATGTTAGCCACAGATATAACCTATTCGAAGGATGAGTGTACTAACATACTAGCCCTTTCAGGTCAGGAAGAGACTATGGCCGGCCAAAAAACAGATGTAGAAGACCATTGCTTATCAGCGCTGACCAAAATCAAATCGGGAAAGGCAGATGTGGACACACAAGAATTGCAAGGTTGATTTGGATGGCCTTGGGGCGAGGCATTTGGGTTGGCTCGTCCTTAATCCTTTAAGGCTGATGAGCTTTTTTGGCTTGTGAGGATCTACGAGTGTTCTAGATCATGCATAATGGCATTTATGCCATGGTTACATTTTAGAACAAAAATTTATGAACTAGTTTCATGGAAATCATTGTAGCTCATCAATGCATGCACTGATTGTAGAGGCGATGGTCTCAAAAGATGTCCATCTTCCTCCACCTCTAAGTCATGGTCAAAGTTTTTCCGTTGAGGTGGCCTATAGCGCTTTCTGTAAAAGTTTTTGTCCACAATCGACCCATGTATGATCCATCCGCCTTGAAGGGTTGAAGGGTTAGTGAGTTAGTTCCCACTGCAAGGTCTGGTTTGATATGATGGAAGATACAGAACAATCTCATAAACCCACGTGATCAAACAAGTCTACTGAAAAACTATGACAGTACATTTTCTAGTCCAGCCAATCATAAATGCTTACAAGCGTGGGCTGATGATGCATCTCAATAACTATGACGCTTATTTACACTCTTTCTGTCACCCTCCAAAGCTGCTTCACCACCTGAGTTTTAGTATATCAAAACTTGGCCCTATATGCACATTGAAGTTGCTTCTGGTTGACACTAGAAAATATATATTATTCTGGTAGGTTTGTTGTTCTCCGGAACGGCAGTTTTGATCAAACTCCCGGTTGATCTCGTGACTTAATTCCAAACCTTCAAGCACATCTCTACTAGGAAATTAGCTCAGACTCCAAACTTCATCTAGATTTGCCCTCACACCGTTGGACCTTTGCTTGCCGTGACACCATATCATGAACCTTTCCTGAACCATATGTGCATCTTGGAGAGCTCATCTAGATTTGCATTTACTGCGGCTCGCAAGCAGCACCACCTCGCTAATCTCCAGCCATGGCCGCGCCTCACATCCTCCTGATGTCGATTCCGACTCCGGGGCATGTGTTCCCCTTCACCAGCTTCGCATACCAACTGGCAGCCGCCGGCGCGCAAGTGACGTGCTTCACCACCGGCTACGTCTTCCAGCACCTGCAGCACCGCGGCGACCAGAAGTACGTCGAGTCCAGAAGCTCCAGCAGCAGCAGCGGGGTGCGGTTCGAGGGGCTTCTGGACTTCCAGGACACGTACATGGAGATCGGGGTAGGGGATGTCGTGAGCTGGATCCAGCCTCGGGGCGACGAGGAGATGCGAGCGGCGCTGGAGCGCAGGTTCCTGGAGCTCCAGCCCCGGCCCTGCTGCATTGTGGCGGACATGATGCTCGGGTGGGTGCAGGACGTCGCTGACAAGCTCCGTGTCCCGCGCCACACTCTGTTCACCATGAGCGCCAAAAAGCTCGCCTTCCTCATCAGGGTAAGCGGCAGGACATGACTTGATGCCAGTGTCTTTCCTCACTCTCTCAATTCTCTCATGTAGATCTGGTAATGACAGTCACCGGAGCTGTTCAAGGGAGGGGAGCTGCCGTTCACGTCGGGTCTGAGGAGAGACATCACATTACCTGGCATAGTTGCTCCGGTCCCTGGAGATGACTTGTGGCTCGCTGTTGCAGACGAAGGACATCCGCATCACCAGAGGTTCAGGGAAATCTTCGGACGCCTCGGTGAATCATCCGCTATCTTTCTCAACACATTTGAGGAGTTGGAGGCAGAGACCCTCCAAGCCCTCAGGACTGCTTTTGTTGCTGCCGGAACCAAGGTATCATGTTCGACCAGTGGCAATTCCATCCGGCCTGATATGCTAACTCTGATCAAGATATTTGTGTGGAGGTTAGACATTGTTGATCGCAAAAGTTTCTGAAATGCCGCCGAAGTTATGAATACTCTCTTTTCTTCTCAGCACTTGAACTCAATTCCATAAACCTTAGATTGACTCAGCCTTATGTTGCAGGTGCCAGAGATTTTGCCAATTCTGCTGTCAAACATTCCAAGGATGCTGATTGAAAATGGGACCAACGCGGTCGATCAGGTGTCCGAGGTGGAAACATGGTTGGACACTCAAGCCCCTGCATCCGTCATTTATGTATCCTTCGGCAGTCTTGCAACACTTACAGGACAGCAGATTGGAGCGCTCGCACTTGCACTTGAAGCTGTTCAGTGTCCATTTCTCTGGGTATATCGGCCGCCCGGAGTTTCCCAAGTGAGCAAACGACCTCAAAGTACAGTTCCCAATTCCGAGGCAACCACTTACGAGTGTTTCCCTCCAGGTGAGAATGACAACCTCAGACCAGAAACTGTTCTAACAAACGCAAACGCAAGCGCATTTAGTTTGATGAAAACACTGCAAATTACGCAAAGTGCGGGAGACTATGGTACTATGCAGTTTGGGTTATTTGACGTCATGTCCTGATCGTTAAGAAACATGACAGGGGGAAGATGGCATTCCGATGTGCACGATGGTCTCACCTTTCTTCTTGAAACTAATATTTATGCAAGGTTCCAAGACCGAGTCAGCGGACGTGCCATGCTCATTAATGGCTGGGCTCCGCAGCCCCAAATCCTCACACATCACATTCGGAAGAACCTACAGAAACCCCAGAATTTAACTTGCCACGAAAAGAACTCTCAACACTACGAATTATGTGTATACATCATCAACATAACAACATTGGAACTTATGAACAACTAAATCAACTTACATATATAGTTAACAACTTCTTGATACAACAAATACACACGCAAATTGCCACATCTACCTCCCCAAATTGCCCTGTTTACCACAACCAAAAATGGTCTAAACTCACCTAACCCGATACTCTTACACATAATAACACACCCATTCCCCAACTTCCAAACTATGGTACTAATCTTCCATTAATATTTTACCCACAATTTAGTTATTACACCGATGGTTCGTTCAAGAAACCAAAAGAAATAAGCCCCGGAGTATGGAGAAAAGAAAGAGCAAGGTATGGCATATACAGCCCCAAGGGACTAAATATTGCCAAAAAACTACATGGCCATCAAAATATCCTACGAGCCGAGATGATAGCCATACACAAATCTCTGAGAATCATCAACACTCAATTCCCAAATGAACCTGCATATATATATTCACCGACAGTCTAAATGTTCTTTATCTACTAACACACAAATAAAACACCCCACACTACATATTAGCCACCCAGACCAAGTTACACTTGCCTCTATGGTACAATTGCTCCAAAACCGTACACAACCAATCACATTATACAAGGTAACTGCCCATGTCAACATTGATGGAAATGAACAAGCTGATAAACTAGCAAAAGATGGTATCCACCTTGCACACAAAAACGCTACACATCCATACGAACGCGCCGATGGTACACCATTGGCCTTCCATGTTTGACACACGAGACAAAGCCTGCCCTTTCTGATTTTTGGAAAAACAAATCACCAAATACGATAGGAAATACCACCTAGAAATCATGGCCAGACAAACCCTACTATATTTGATAAACAAAAAACATGCCTCATCAAATTCCGCACTGGAACATATATGGGCCATGTCCGTAAACAACTCTGTTTTCGTAGAGAAAGATATCCCTCCATTACTTGCCCCATTTGTAACTCATTGGACCTTGATACATGGCTACACGTTTTACTCACTTGCACACAACAACACATACATTCACTTTGTGTTAAAAGGCACAATAAAACAATATAAGAAATTAGGAAACTACTAGTCTCCTCCAAAAAATCCAGTTGCTATATTCTCATGAATGCAGGCACTTTCAACAACAATCCCCGAGAATTACCGTCCCTAATTGGTTATTGCCTTGAACATGTGGTACCCAAAGATGCCACTGTAACGCCAGATTTAGACCTGATATACTCTGTGTCTAAGAAATACCCTACCAAAATTAACCACCTGAAAATGTTAAAGAAAATTTCACCATACAATTTATTGAATTCACATACTGTAACGATAGATTCTCTCCAGAAACCTTAGAAGCAAAAATCAACAAATACACGATTGATTCTCTCCAAAAACCTTAGAAGCAAAAATCAACAAATACAGACCATTAACTGAAAGTATTACTGCTAGAGGCTGGAAAATTGACCCCCTTATTGTCATCACAGCTGGTGCTAGAGGAGCTACGCACACCCCATCAATGAAATTAATTGAAGACAAATTTAAAATACCTAAAACCACCATACAAATAACTTTAAAAACATTAATACCATGGCTATCCAATACGCTATGCATATCCTCCTCCACAAAAGTAAACTAGAAAATCACCAACCTCTGCCTCAATTGCAAGATCCACTCTAATTGCAAATAAAAAGTTTTTAGTAGCTAGAGCTACTTTATTTTTGTTAGCAAATGTTAGCACTGTCTTAGGTCACGCATGTGGCACAACTCTCTCTTCTGCCTGCAATTGCTCACTTAGCAGTGCCAAATCACTACACACCCCACATCTGCTCAAACGAGTCCATAAGGGATTGAACCCGGACCAGTTATATGAGACAAACACTCTCTCAAAGTGGCCCAACAAAGAGCTTGTGACTTGGTGATCACCAAACTAGAAAAACACACAATTATACTGCAACACTCCGATACCTAACCTTAATCAGACTCTGACCACTTGTGGTTTTTGTTACTGGTCACTGGATACTAAAGTGTCTACTCTCGAAAGGAGGAAGTAGTTCAGATATTTTTCTATTCCTATGTCCCGTGGACTTAGCTCTAGAGGTGGAACGAACAAACACTTTTTTCACGCTGGTCTCCTTCGGAGACCGGAGTTACTCTTCTTTTGTGAGAGAATTAGAGGTGTTCAAGGCTATGAGTCTGGATCGCCCACTTAACCCTTAAACGCCGAAGGAGCCAGAAATTGGCTTCTCATATCACATTGTTGGATGATAATTAGCGTAAACAACTATTTTTCATCCAATTTTTTTTAAAGGAGAGTTCCTTGTATGTACAGTACAAGCATTAGATGATGAAACTGGCCTCATTGAGGTAATCATCTTTTATCTAAGAAAGAAAATGCTTGTGACACGGATCTCAATACAGTGAGTTGAGAAACTTCTAGCTTTAGCTCTAGATCTGAATTCAAGCCATCAAAATGATATTTTTTGAATTTGAGTCCAACTAATGAAATGAAGCTAATGATGTCTAGTTTCCATACCATCATGAAAATTAAAGAAATACGTAAAAGTGAATAAGTTATTGCAATTTGAACTTGGACCTATAACCATGGTCCTAAAAAATTTTAGCCGAACACAGAACTTTCATTTACACCACAAGTTTTGACACTATAATTTCCACCTTGGTAGAATTTTCAGAATTTTTTAGCATAATTTGTATTTAATATGCATTTTCTTCACTTATTCTTCAGAAAATCACAATAAATTCAAATCTCCACAAAGAAATATGTGATTTTTGTAACATAATTGAGACATATGATCTCATCTCTGAAACTTAAAAAATTAAAATTCAACTTATATTTGATGAGAAACTAGAGCATACAGTAACCACTTGATTGAAAATTGAGATTGATGCCACGGTCATATGCTCCGTCGTTTAAGGGTTAAGGTGTATTTTCTATTATACGAGGATTCCACGGAAGTTGGTAAATTTGAAATCAGTATAAAAAAAGAAAACACTGCTTTCGAAATCATGATCAGGCAAAAGGCGACGATGACAATTCCAGTAGACCAGGTATGTTCAGCTCATCCATTCTTGAATTCCCGTGTCTTCTTATGTGCATATTGCCATCCGTGTATTCTTATGATTGTGCTGATCCTCTTCATAGGTGGAATGCTTTCTCGTTTTCTGTTGCAAATGTCATAATTTATGTTCTTTCAATAACAGGATGGTAGAATGCTTGATGCGTCGCCAACGAAAATTTCTGCAACAGGTGTGCAACTGAATGCCTCCACCAGGAAGGGGGGTGGACTTAAGCAAGCTCAAAAGCAAATGCAGGTTGGTCGCTCTGGCAATATTCTAGAATTAGAATGCTGAGGGGATACGTCAATCGAGGAGGATATACTCTATCAGATGGTGGTGGTGGACTTGTTCACAACTAGAAACTGACCATTGAAAAATGCAAAATTTCAAGGGTCCATACTATTGAAAAATTCCAATTTTCTACTATTGAAAAATGGCCACGCTTCCTCTAAAATCCCCCATTTTCTACTATTGAAAAAAGGCGATTGTCCAGTGTCACCTCTCCTTTAAAAATCCCATTTTTTCTATTGTAGAAATCAAGAGAAATTCATGTGTAGCATATCTCAATGCAAGGCTTGAAAATCTCAGAATTTCTCACTTGAAAAATTCAAATTTTCTATTGTTCGGCATTGTCCACATTACTATTGAAAAATTGCTATTGTCAAAGGTCGAAATTTTGCTATTTTCAAAGGTCGAAATTTTATTCAAATTGATCCATACTGTACACGAGAGTTGGGATACGTATTACCCACGAATGAAACACAAAACCAATTTATACTCTATGCCAACTACCTCACTCCTTCGATCAATGGCGCACCGGGAGCTTCAAGTCGCGGTCATCTCCGTGATGGTGGGAGCGCTTGTAAAGCAAGCAGGATATGGCAGATTATCATAAGTGGGTTTTCCATCCGAGACTGCTCCTCCAGTCACAACATATACTCCTCCGCCTCCAACATATACCAATCCGCAACAGCAACAGCAAGTTTATCCCCACCGCTGCACAACGCGTAGTCCGCAGCTTCGCAGCAGAATTTTTATCCTCCGCAACATGCACAGTATAATTACCAACAGGCAGCGTACTAAACAGGAGTGACTCAGCTTCTCATCTCAGTTGTTACCAGTTCTAGACTTCTGATCCAAATTGTAAATTGAATATAGATACATGTACTCATGTCTAGTCGTGTAGAGATCATGGCTTGCAACCTGCCATTCTAGAGATCGCTGTAAATTGATTTTTGACGCAGAATTCAATGATCGTTGTCGTCGTTGGGACATATTGTCCGCGATGTGGATTCTCTTCATCTGTTGAGAATAATCCCGGCCGCCATGATCTGGGGGATCGTGAGCAAATTCCCCGGCGTCGGCGCCACTGCGGCGATCGACTTGATCGGTTGCACTGGCATCGGCACTCCAAACATCGCACCTGCAACAAGAAATCATGGCTCTAGTCGGCACTGTGACGATCCATTTCTAAAAAACTCAGGCCTAAATTCACAGAACATAATGTGCAGGAAGCCCAGGAGTAATGCTCTGGTTGGCTCGTCATTCCCAATCGCGAGCACAAGAATTGAAAAGGCATGCGAGAAATATCAGAGCTGCAGGTGGGTACCTTTGAGGATGTTGAAGAAGCCAGTGAAGAGGAGCGTGGTGCGGAGGTCAAGTCCATTGACGAGAGTGAGCGCAATGACGATGGGCACGAACGTGCCCAACTCGCCCAAGCAGCCGCTGATCTTCTCCCACAAGCTCCGGTAGCGCACGTTGTCTCTGAGCTCCCCACAGTAAGCCGCCACCCTTCCTGCTGGCGGCCTCACGGTCCCTGCCTGTTGCCCTATCTCCGTCCCCATCGCTGCTGCAAGGAGTCACAGAAACCATCAACAGTTCTCATCGGTCTCCAGCATGACGTCCAACCTCAAAACATGTAGCGGCACGAATCAAACCTTGCAGACAGATCTTAGATAATTCGGAGTCCAGGAGAGGAAGGAGGCGGTTTCAGAGCGATGAAAAGAATTCCTGCGGAACTGATTGCCAATAAACAAGTGGTAATCCACGACGTACCTCGAGTAGGGAGACCTGGGAGGAGATAGACAGATTCAAGCAAAGTGTTTACAGGCAAACGTTAAACAGTCAGGGCTACAAGGGTTGCAAATGCTGTACTCCATGCTGGTGGGGGTTTAGGGTTACTCACTTGTGTTCCTCCTCGCGTTCCTTCAAATCACTCTCCCTCTTTCCCACGTCGTGCACCAGCTCGTCGCGTTCCCTTCGCACGCGTTCTGGGTCCTGGCTATGGCGCCCAAGTGCACAAGCTTGCCCTCGATCGACTCCATCGCACTCTTCCTCTCCGCATCCATCCCCGACGCCTCCAGAGTCGTCACCGAATCCACACTCGTCTTCGTCAGGCTCATCATCGACTGGAGCATGTGGTTGCTCGCGGCGAGGGCTTCCACGCGCGTCTTGAGGTGGAGGATTTCTTCCTCCCGCGCTCGTGTGAGGCGGCGTTCCGTGTCGAGCTTGCTCTGCAGAACGCGGTTCGCCGCCATCGCCTCCGCCACTTTCCCCTCCAATCTGCGCACCATGCGTACGGAAAATATCTGCACGGGCACACATGTATCCGGATTCTGCGGTTCTAAGTCCATCTCCATGGTCACCGTTTCTTTTTAACCCCTAAGGTACCAAGACAGTTTTACACCAAAAACACTTCAAAATTAATGGATTCTAGTGCAATGAATAAAGAAGGTAACAAAAACTTTTATTTTTAGTTCTGACCGTAGGATCTCAATAAAGGCTTATTAAGTAATACATGTTCAAAATTTCATAAACTTTGACCGCACGGATTGAAAGATTATAGTGTTTGAAGTCAAGCAAATGGTTCATTTTCTTCCCTGCGTTTAGTGGATCAGCAGACTTTGACTTCAGTTGGTGTCAAAAAATTTCACTACACAAGGTCTAAATCTATTACCATCTTGTTAAGCATGATGTTAGCTCCTTACACACCAATTTTTAGAGGTAGAGACAGGGTGTAGCATATTCAAAACAAGTGTGCAAGGAGTGGAGGCTCGAAATTTGTTAATTCACACTTTAATTTTTTTTGAACTTAATATGTTTTCGATTGATAATCCGAATGGTTAATAAGAAGGTTAACATTACATATTGTTGTGGATAAAATAAAAAGTGAAAAATATGAAGATCTCTACGTTTTATGTGGAAATGAAGAAGTTTTTTTGGTACCTTGCCCGACAATGAGTGACAATGTGTGAAAATGTTTGACTTGGGTTGGTATGCTATTTTTCACTAAAGACAAGAATTTTTTTTTGACAACATGAAGGGAAATAATATTACTTGCGAGTACTGAAAATCTCACTTTCAAAAGAGTGTCCTACCAAAAGTTTTTGGAGGTGCCCGAGGTGCCCGCCCTCCCCATTTAAAATTCAAAACCCTGTAACTTTTTCATCAAATGTCCAATTTAGGAAAAAATTGTTTTCCCACCGAGCTCTTGGTAATGTCTTTCTATAGTAAAAATTTCAAAGTGGAATGTTGGAAATTGACACCATAGGAACCTGACCGATTTTTCAAAAGTCCTTTTTGGACACTTGGTCCTTTAGGGGTTAAACCCTAAAGGCCCGAGGCAATTGCACACCAAAAACACTTCAGAATTGCTCGCTCTAGTGGCAATGAGTAAGGGAGAAACCAAAACTTTTGTTTCTACCTCTAACCGTAGGATCTCAATTTAGACTCACTAAGTGACGTCCTCACAAAATTTCATAAACTTTGACCGCCCGGATTGAAAGATTATAGTGTTTGAAGTAGAGAAAACCGTTCATTTCTTCCCTATCTTGAGTGGATCAATAGACTTTGAATTCATTTGGTGTCAAGTGTTTGCACTACACAAGGTCTAAATCCATTACCATTGTGTTAAGCATGATGTTAGTTCCCTACACACCAATTTTAGAGGTAGAGGACGATTGTAGCATATTCAATACATATGTGCAAGGAGTGGACGTTCAAAAATGGTTGTTTAACGTTTGCATGTAAACACTTTAATTGTTCACATTTTAATTTTTTGTGAACTTAATATGTTTTGGATTGATGATCAAAATGGTCGATACAAAGGTCTACACCACATATTGTTGTGGAAAAAATAAACAATGTGTGAAATTGTTTGACTTGGGTTGAAATGACTTCGGCTGAAATGTTATTTTTCACTAAAGACAATAACTATTTTTTGACAATAAAAAAGGAAATAACATTACTTGGGAGTATTGAAAATCTCACATTCAATAGAGTGTTATAACAAAAGTTTCTAGAGGTGCCTGACATGCTCTCCCCATTAGAAATTCAAGACCTTGTGATTTTTGCATCAAATGTCGGATTCAGGAAAAAATTGTTCTTTTACTGAGGTCTTAGTAATGCCCTTCTACTGTACAAATTTCAAGGAGGAATACTGGAAAGTGACACCACACTTTCTTTTGTTTTTCTCTTTATATTCCATTACTGAATCTTTTTTGTAAGTGAGCTCGTGGGGATCCCTTTATTTACCCCCGGACAAGCGGGGCACCAAGCCTCAGCCTCAAATGGAACTATTTTTCATGCCTTTGCACTTTCAGGGCTCTAGAGGCTTTTTTTGGATTTTTTTTTGCCAAATTTAAGACGTTCGGCCCCAATTAAGCATGGTAGGCCCCCCCTTTGATCAGATAGGGCCTCCCTCCAACATAAAAATAGGGTCCACTTTTGTCCCTACCCTCCCCCGTCCTCTCGAGCCTGAGGCTTGGTGCACTGCTTATCCAGGGTTTTTAGTGGGATTCAGCTCAGGGTGATCTTCTTCACACAACACGCCATTTTATTTCTTTACTGCAATTTTGGGCATGGGTTTTGCTTTCATGTTGCAAAGGCCTAAACCTTATGATTCACCTCCAAAGCTTGCAGCAAAAGAACATTAAACAACTGTACTAGATTACCTGGTACACAACAAAAGAATATGCGCCATAAAATTTGCAAAGCAAAAACAAAGGCAAATAACGTATACGCTTGTCAAAGTTGGCTTTCTCAAAGATTAGATATTTGTTTACGGTTTTAGAATTTTCATTTCCGGATTCTCTAGGATATTGTGAATTTTGCTCCACGTTCAAGCTAAATGCTTTATAGCAGCGGAATTTGATCTGTTTTATTCAATTTGTCCACCCATATATTTTAGTAGGAGGCAGAGGTAAAGGAGGAGGAAGTTGTGGCAACCGTGGCAAGCCAAGGAAAAAAAGGAAATTGGGACACCTCGGACCGTAGACACATATTTGGACGGTGATGTTCAAAACATAGATATTTGTAGTATAGAACCATGTTTTTTTAACCCCTAAATTTCCTTTACAATTTCACACCAAAAACACTTCAAAACTGAAAATTCAAGTACAATGAGTAAGGATGGAAACACATTTTTTAATTTTTAATCTTCACCGTAGGATCTCATTCAGCACTTAGTAAATAACATACTCACCAAATTTCATCAACTTTGATCCCACGGATTGAATGTTTACATTGTTTGACTGTACCTACATGCAACTATTTACAAGATCACCCACCTATGTGCACATGTGCGGTATTAAGAAAATACCCATGGCATCACCTTGACGGCTTCACTATAGATAAACATGGTCAACCAAAATCCCACTACATACCTATTTTAACTGTGGCACATACGATATGTGCCTCAAAAACCTAGGAAATAACAAAGCCCATGGGCCAGACCGCATCCCAAACTCCATACTAATAATAATGCCCCCAAGATTCCATGAACTTCTCTACCTGTTCCTCTCTCACTGCAATAAACAAAAAAAAGTGGTGGAACAAACAAACACTTTATCCACTACGCCCCCTTCGGAAACCAGAGTTCTTTTCTCTCTGTTTGAGGTAGAAAAGTTGATTCATTTTTATCCCTACGTTGAATGATGAGCAGACTTTGACTTCACTTGGTGTTTTAGATTTGCAGTACAGAAGGTCTAAGTTTTAGACCATCATGTTGATCCACGTATGAACTCCTTCTGCACCAATTTCTATAGGTACAGAAGGGGTGTAGCATGTTCAAAAAAACTGTGCAAGGAGTGGAGGTTCAAAAGTGCCAATTCACGTTTTAATTTTTTTGGGGAAAATATGTTTAGTAATGATAATCCAAACGGTGAATAAGAAGGTTTACACCACGTCGTATAATAAATAAAATAAAATTAAGGGAATTCTCAACTTTTACTTTAAATACCTAGGCAACTAGGGTATTTAAAGTAAAATACGGGCATGCGTTTACTTTATAAGAGATTGTCCTTGGCCCTTTAAAGACAAGGGGGGTCAACTAGTTCTGAATATATTTGTGAATACGAATATATATTTGGCATATATATCGCTACTACTTTCTCTATAGGCAACCTTGTATTGGTAAATATCATAAGCGTTAAGTCTCCAAGTGTAATATATTTGCAACCACCGCCCTCGTTTACTACCCTTTCTACCTATTTTGTTCATCCAGTCCTTGGAAATTCCTGTCACGTATATCTGCCAAGAGGATCGGCATGGCTTCCGTCCAACGGGATTCAAGTTTGCCATCTAGAAAACGGGAACGTGCTACATCATCGTCTTCTAAAAGTTTGTGCCCTTGTTCTATATGTAATGGGCATATGATAAAATCCACAAGGACAATCCGTCGCCACATGGAACAAGATCGTACTCGTATACCACAACTACAATTGGGCTCAGAAGAAACACACTTCTCTAACGAAGGACAAGATACAAGGATATCAGAAGCTGTTCAAATAGATGAAGGTAATTCTAATGCCACTGAAGAGGCGCACTATCATCCAGGACATGAAACACATGTTCAAATGGATGAAGGTAGTCCTAATGCCTCTGAAGAAGTGCACTATGATCAAGTACCTGAAACAATGGAATTGACATTGGAAAGGACTCTTCTTACCAAGCTCATTCGATTACAGTCTCTATTAGACTCAGGTAACGTATCAATTACCTTACAAACTAAGATTTTGGCGCTTTTATTTGGTGGGGCCCAGAACATGGAGTCCCTTGAATATCAAAAATATTCAGTGACCAGTTTGTTGAGATCTTTGCCACCGACTTGGCATGGAAATGTGGAAGGCTCTCTTTTGCCTAAAACATTTCGAGCCCTATACCAATTATATCGGAAGATGGGAATGGTCAAACCCAAGCGGTACAGGTTATGTACAGGTTCAACCAACTCATCACACTACCCTTTGCTCTTACCGTACTCTATGGAAGATGATCCAAATGAGAAGTGTCTTCATCAAAAAATATGGGCTGATTGTACCCAGTGTAGAACTCTTTGTTCTGAGTGTGGAAAACTTAGGAAAGACATACTTTCGTTTGATTACATTCCCCTAATTGGAATATTATCTCTACTATGTGAGTGTAGAAGTTATTGTGATGAGTTTTTAACTATGTGGAGAGCGTCCGGGACTTGGATGAACAAACCCATCAATTTTCGGCCAGACGTCATCTCCAATGTGTGGGATGGTTCAAAGGTTCATGAATGGAGTGACTTCTGGAATCCTGAAGCAGAATACGAACTACCTGTAACATGTCTTCAATGTAAGGAGACATATTCAACATTTTCACAAAGCGCAAGGACAGAAGTAGTAAATGGCGGTTGGAGAGAAGGGCATGGATTTTACGAGTTCATATGCTCCACGTGCTCTTCGCTCATCAAAGAACCAAAGAAGCATGGAAGAGTGAGTAATCATTGTATTTTCTTGTTTGTTCTATAAAGTTCAATTTTATTCATGCTTACCATTAAAGAATTTCATGTCAATGAACACAAAACTAACCAACGACCCAATACTCTTGATGGACTTAAAAGTGTAAGTTTACAAATGAATTGATCATCTACAGGGGGATCCACGAAATTTTGCAATAATGGCTCATTGGGATGGATTTCAACCATCAAGAACCACTTATCAGAGCTGTTGGACTCTTGAAGCAACTATACTGAATAGCGGAAAAGATTCTGCACTCCCTCCTTTGCCCCTTGTTTTCATACCGTTGTCATCTACAAAGTTATACAAGCAAAAAGGGAATATGGTACTAAATTTTTTTTTTAAACCTTTCATGGAAGAATTGAAGACTGCATATGTTGATGGTTTTCTTGTGGATTATAAGTATGCACCATACAAGATTCATCACTGTCTCCAACAAACGATGCCAAGGTACACCATTGTACCTACTTTTCTTTATTTCTATCTTCACAACTGCTCATATTTTAAACTTGAGTATCTTCTAGGCTAAAAAGTACTTCAAATACATGGTTGAAGCATAACTCACAATATCATGTTTCTATTCAGATTACGAGCGACATTACTTATATTCACAGGAGACCATCTTGCACAATGCAAGGTCGCTAATTTAAAGGATGGTGGATATAGTTCATGCCGTCGGTGTCATGTCCAGCAACGACCAAATAGTGAAGGAAGAGTTGTATTCGAAGATCAATTTGATGGAAGGATATTGATCCCAGCACCAAAAAAAACATTTGCAGAATTAAACGCAGGACTAGCGCGTTGGATTGGAGCAACAACAACTACTCAAAAGGAGAGAATTTCCAATGAAACTGGTACATTGTACATAACCTTCTCTATTATATTGGTGCTTCAACCGTACATATTGAATTCTAGTATTAGATTGATTTTGAGGGATGTTCAACTATTGGCTAACCCGTTGAAAACATATTTACAATACGTCAAACAATATACAATTCTGAATATATGTTAAGGATGTATATGTCAATACTTACAATGATTATGAGCTGTCCATAGAAGAACGTTTGCAATCACTTGTGTGGCAACATGATTTTCCATTGATGATTTTTGTAGGAATAACAGGGAAATCACCATAATGGACTCTTACTAGCTTATATGGATTCGACATTGCAAACGACTTTGTTTTTGATGGTATGCACTGTATTGCTCTGAACATGTTTAAAAATATATGTAACGGAGTTCATTTCAACATACAGAAGAACTACAGAGCAAAAACAACAAATTGAGAAGGCCTTACAAATTGTAACCCAAAATCGTTCTCTAACAATGGCTAAGTGATGGCCATCCTCTCCAACGACTCGTCTATCATACTTCAAAGCGGAAGAATATCAGATGTACATTATGTGGTGCTTGCATTTCACAATGGATTATTTAAGGGTCAATTACGAAGATACATTTATCAAAATTGGATTATTATTGGTTACGTTGGACGTCTCTATTATACCTATACCCGAAGTCATGGATGGACCTTCAACACAATTGAAGTTGCCAAATATTTATTCGGAGGTTGGCGGCGATTGGTTTTTGATCATGCTGGATCTAATGAGTCCATTCTCGAACACGTGGTGGGCTCAGGACATCTATTAGATGATATATTGCGACACGGGCCTCAAGATGTTCATTGGATTTATAAATTTGAACAGGAGGTCAAAAATTATATGGGCGTTGCAGAAACAACAAACTCCTATTTATACGATGTTACATTTACCCTATATCAGTCTCGAATATTGTTTACAAAAACAATAAAACAAATTGATGAAGACAATGACAGGTTGTACCCCTCTTCAAGAGCGCTAGACAAAGTTCATATGCAACTTCAAAGGGCCCACATGTGTTTCGGTGTTGAAGGAGATTGATTTCAATGTCCTGAATGGCATTCCAAGTGCGCCATCAAGGTAAACTCACAAGCTGCTGCGTTGAAATTATGGAAACAAAGTGCAACCAGTTTACCTCATTCTTTTGCTTGTTGGAAGGCAATAGAGAGTAACGGTATTATTATCGGTCCCAAGAATACAAAAAAAATACAGATACCAAGAAACATAAGAAGATGGTTTCAAAAATATTGGAGGGATTCAAATGTCTTGGATGAAGACAAGTATCCAAATGAATTTGATTGTGGTGATACGCACATGAATGGGTTCCGATCTCTATTATGGGAAGGACTATTATATAGAATAGGGGACAAGGTAATTGTTTTATCTGGGAATGAAGCGACCAACTTATATTGGAAGGCAGTGATTACAAACTTCTTTACTCAAGAATATGAGGATAGAATTGGAGTATTTTTCAAAGCTCAATATTATGCCCAAATTGGAGATGGAGAAGCCTTAACTCATCCACAGTCTAATATGACTCTCGTTCGAACACCACCTCGACCCCATCTACATGACAACATTCGACATGTATCACAAATAGTACACAAATTTATTCTTCTCCCTGCTGTTGGAAATGATGAATGGAAGGGACACCAATATGCAATTGCATACGAGCTAGAAGATCATATTCCAAGATTGTAGAGTTCTTTGTTATCATATAAAAGAATGTTTGATGAAAAAGTTACGGGGTCTTGAATTTCTAATGGGGAGAGCGAGAATGTCAGGCACCTCCAAAAACTTTTGCTAGAACACTCTATTGAATGTGAGATTTTCAATACTCGCAAGTAATATTATTTCCTTTTCTATAGTCAAAAAACAGTTATTGTCTTTAGTGAAAAATAGCACTTCAACCCAAGTCATTTCAACCCAAGTGAAACAGTTTCACACATTGTCACACCTTATCGGGCCAGTTACCAATAAAAACTTCTTATTTTCTACATGAACTTATAATTCTTCATGTTTTTGACTTTTTGTTTTTTCCACAACAATAAGTGGTGTAAACCTTGTTCTTGACCATTCGGATCATCAATCTAAAACATATGAAGTTCACAAAAAATGAAAACATGAATTGGCCATTTTTGAACCTCCACTCCTTGCACAGTTGTATTGAATATGCTACACCACTCCTCTACCTCTAGAAATTGGTGTGCAAGGAACTAACATCATGCTTAACACAATGGTAATTGGTTTACACCTTGTGTAGTGCAAACATCTGACACCAAGTTAAATCAACGCCTGCTGGTCCACCGAACTTAGGGAAGTATATGTAACATTTTATTGACTTCAAACACTCTAAGCTTTCAATCCATGCGGTCAAAGTTTATGAAATTTTGTGAGAATGTTACTTGATAAGTTTCTATTGAGATCCTACAGTCAAAACTAGAAATGAAAGTTTTGGTATCCTTGTTGGATTCATTGCATTTGAATCCAAAAATTTTGAAGTGTTTTTGGTGTACACATTGTCACGGTACCTTAGGGGTTAATCAAGTTTCATAGCATCTCGTCATGCTTAACCCCTAAATTTCTTTGGCAATTTCTCACTAAAAACACTTCAAAACTGCTAGTTTTAGTGCAATGAGTAAAGAAGAAACGTAAAACTTTACTTCTACCTTTAACCGTAGGATCTTGATAAAGACTTACTAAGTAACATACTCACAAAATTCCATAAACTTTGACTAAACGGATTGTCAGACTATTGTGTTTGAAGTAGAAAAAAATGTTCATTTTCTTCCCTGGGATTAGTGGATCAGCAGACTTTGACTTCACTTGGTGTCAAATATTTGCACTACACAAGGTCTAAATTCATTTCCATCATGTTAAGGATGATACTAGTCCCTTGTACACCTAATTTTAGAGGTGGAGGTGTGGTGTGACTTCTAGGTGTGGTGTGACTTCTAGCTAAAATCTGTGTGCGCCGGAATTCCAATGCTTTGCTGGCCTTCAATAAATGAATGTCAGGTTATTAGTTGTTCACACAAGTTAGCAACACCAATTTCGAACATGAATCATGTGTCAAACTGCATAATACTGTGATACCAGAACCTTCATGACATCTCTTGTACTCGGTAACACATCCACATCGTTGATCAACGCTAGAGCATGGCACATCTTTCGGGATTGACCTCGGCTGACAAACGGTTCATCACCGACACGATTCAAGTGGGGTTAAGAATCAAGCGGGGAGCGGCAAATGACACCGTCGATCAACATGAGATCGAGAAGGTGTTAAAGCAAATGATGGAAAGCGAACAAGAGAAGGCAGCTCGTTCGAATGCACTCACATTTCGATTACTGCCTCAGAAGAACGTTGCTGACAATGGAGCATCGAAGGCCAACCTGGAGATACTCTTGCAGCTGTGGGAATCAGCTACACCCTGCCACGGCGATTGTGGATGTTAACTCATAAACCCCAGGATAGATCCAATTGTAAATAAGCTGCTACAAACTCGTAGTCAGCACTACACACCTTAGAATGCATTCATCAATGAATTGACTATAACCACAACATATGGAACTAGAGAGTGCGTCAAAGGCAAAAACAACATAAGAAAAACGACTAGGAATTACACGACGCCACACGCTGTTAAAGTACTCAGAGATATTGGTTTTGATCATTTCCGAATCCACAGATACTAGATTAAATTGTTTCAGAATTACTACATTTCTCAAGTACTCGCAGATGTTGCACTGAATTGTTTCGGAATCCACTTATCACTAGATTGGATAGTTCCAGAATTCACAAGGAAGGGCAAGGGTTCAGGGTTTAATGTTTCAGAATGTACAAGAACCTGAGTATACATTACAATCGCAAGTCAGTGTGCAATCGATCGCATCCATATGTACAGTTTCCAATCGATAAGCCGATGAGGAAGAGAAATTGAACGAATTAGGGTTTGGTGCTAGGGTTCGTTGTTACATGCTTAGGCTGAAAGATTGGAAGGAGTCGACAACTACTCCTCGCCGATGTCCTCAGAGTCTATTAAGGACACGTTCTACAAATTCCAATTAAAAAAATTAAGACAATAACAACAAAGTGTGATAAATCCAAATATATGATTGCTAGAATAATTTGAGAGTTACAAACGTGAGTGTTGGGGTTGTCATCAAGAGCCTCATCATCCTGAGTGTTAACTTCGTTCTCCTTATAATAAACAAATAATAAGGAATTTAGAACAAAAATCCCTTTATTTTATAAATGTAAATATAAAATATAACCTTCTACCTCTAGTACTACCGAGGAATAAAATACATCTCACCATTCATGAATGACAACATAGTGAACCAACATCTTTTTGTGCAAACGAGCATAACAATAAAGAAAACAAGTGGAATGTCAAAAACTAGCCTCGTGTACGAAGCTTGTTGAAATGACCAAATTAAGCTCCTCTAGTCACAATTTTAGTGCTAACAACTTAAACATTGAAGAGGACAAGTTCACAGACTTATAGAGCCCTTGTGTACAATGCCTAGTGATATGAACACAATTTGTTCAACTAGCTTTGACCAATTCCCTTTAAGAGGCATTCTATCAGCTGATTTGGAAGCTCCAAATCATTCCCGCTAGAAAATAGAAGCTATAAAAAAGACTCCAGTGCCTATATCAGACAAGCCTCGTGTTTACTCTAAGAAGCCTCGTAAACGAGGCCTCATCTTTGTTGAATCTATCAGCTATACATCGTGGCCGTACTACATTAAAAACATTCTAATTTCGACATTGACGCCACTATGAGGCCCTCCTTCTGAGCATCAAAGTAGGCCTCGTATACGAGGTCAGCTCAATTATTATTAGATTAGCTGCGCATCATGGCTAATTAGAGGAAAAATCTCACAACATGACTCCGGAGCCTGGATTAGTGATACGCACTTACCTAGTCAGTGGACAAATCATGCACACGATCATCACTGAAGATGGCCTCGTGTACGAGGCCTTACAAACCTTCACCGCTTGACCTCTCCAACAGTGAGATGCACGGATTTGGTTGCCTCCATGGAGATCCAAAGTGCATTTCAATGATCAAAATGGACGTGCAAGGAACAACACCTTACTAGTAAACCAATATTGGGAGGAGTTTGGAAAGTAGCAGGCATTGAGTCTTGGAGCAAGTGGAGTTTGCAATCATATTCATAAGTCACTAGCATCTAGATTCAAGCATATCACGAAGCGAATCTAGATTAATGAACCATGATCTATCTAGGCGGTTTAGAAGGCCTCGCCTACAAGGCATGGGTTGTTTAGCAAAATGAACCTCCCTTGAACTTGTTTTAACGGCCAAAGGGTTGTAGAACATTCAATGCATCATTCAATGCCTCAATCCTAAACCCTAAACCCTAAACCTAGAGTATGAAGTTGGGGTGGTCTATCGGCTAGAGGCTGTTCACATTGGTCAATATTTGCGACACATGCAGAGCTTAATCCGCCGTGGAAATCGCTAGCAATTCAAGTTCAACTCTGTCAACGCCATCAGCCATGTCCTGGTTCGGGAATATTGACTCGTACTCATCAATCTCATGCACGTCATATGAGATGGGGTGGACCTGTATAACGTGCATGGTGCCATTCACACAGGTCCACCCCATCTCTTAGGATCGAATAACCCATGTCTAATGACTGTTCACATGATGCCTTTCTCCACCTTCGTCTGCAAAGTTCTCATTTAAAGAATTGCTACTCTCAACCACCCCCCTTCGCCTCCCCCCCCCACTGTCACAAGACTTTCGCTTCGTGATCAGGTGGTTCGTGAATACCACTACACACAGTGTCAAACTCTCGCTTCGAACCGTTTACAATGTTGGCCGCCCTCAGGAGGGGCTTACGCTTTTTTCCGGCACAACCTCTAAACACCGCATCCACATCCCCGCACCGGGCGCCCCTCCCGACAAGTTCCAACCTATGTGATGATAGATTTTTAAGACTGCTCCAAATCGGCGCCAAGTGACAATTCTCATAATGTGGTCCCAGTGAGTGCACGTTAGAACCGTCCATGAAGCTTCCGAGTCAATACCTAGCTGCTTGCCTCCCCACTCCACACCGTCTTGTTTACGAAAAGTCTTAAAGGATAAGCTCCGCGGGGATTTACGCCCAGCTGGCCGCGAGTCCAATCAAGTGAATGTGACGCGGGCGTAGTGTGGGCGGGAGAGAGCCTGGATAGCAACACAAGACACTTACATTTCCACCAAAAGGGGATGCGATAATATTTCAACCGCGTCCCTCGTATTCCAACCTGAATGTAATCCCCCGCCCACACTACGCCCGCGTCACGGACAGCCTGCGACTGCAAACACTTCTCCCCGACCCCCTCTACACGAGGGACGGTTCGACAATACAGTAGGCGCCGATGGCGGACGTCGTGGGGCCGACCCGGCGCTAGATCTGCACTTGGATCCGATCCACTCGGGCTGTCGCTCAAAGCATCTCCTTCAGATCAATGCCCACAGTGGTTCCTCCAGCACTTACACGGTGCTCACGAGTTCACAATATGGGCCTCACAAAGTCGGTGAAGGAGACCTCGGACACGAGGTCTGCAACGAAGCGTCAAATAAAAGCACTAGTGATTTGGAACAAAGATTTAGGTTTCGGGATCCATTATATCATCATCCATTGTGCACACTCTCGAGTCCCAAGTAGTATGCCCACACGTAAACAATTAATAGAAGATTACGGTCGCTGGAAGGTGCGGCAAGATCTCAATCTTGCTGGCGACTCAAATTCAGCCGTGTCACCGCTAGCTGCCACGTCCTGGTATGCGAAGGACATGACCCAATTCTCATGCACCACATTCTCATGCATAAATCATATGCACCAATTCTCATGAAACCTCTCTCCAACTTAGTCTTCAAAGTTCTCATTAAAATATTTGCTTTATCTACCTAGATCTGCGCGAGGGTACGATTCTCTTGGGATTTTGCTCAAAGCAGCTCCACGACCCCCACATTCTCCTTCAGATCAAGACCCGCGGTGATTCCTCCAGCACTTACATCCAAGTCACGAGTTTAGAATATAGGCCTCAAGAAGTTGGTGACGGAGACCTCGGACACGAGGTCTCCAACAAAGCATCAAAAACGACACTACTGAACTGGAACAAAGGTATCATTTCGGGATCCATTATCACCATCCATCGTGCACACACTGTCGAGACCCAACCAAATCTTAATCTTCATACGTTAGGATCCCAACAGGTGTGCTCACACCCAACGTAAAATTAGGAACATCTCAATTCATGCGCCACCATCAGGTGGTGTGAACCTTTGCATTGACCATTCCAATTCTCATTCTGAAACATATGAATTTTCATAAATTTTTTTTATAGTGAATTGATAATTTTTGAACCTCTACCTCAAAAAGTAAGTGTACAAGGAACTAGTATATTAGCCTTAACAAAATGGAAATGAATTCAGACTTTGTGTAGTGCATTGGTTTGACACCAAGTGATGTCATAGTCTGTTGATCCACTAAACCCCGGGGAAGAAAATGAACCTTTTTTTCTAATTCAGCACTATAATCTTACAATTCAAGCGGTCAAAGTTTATGAAATTTTGTGAGTATGATATTTAGTAAGTCAGTACTGAGATCCTACGGTTTAAAGTAGAAATATAAGTTTTACGTTTCTTCTTTACTCATTGCCCTAAAAATAGCAATTTCAAAGTGTTTCTAATGTGAATTGTCAAAGAAATTTAGGAGACTTTAATGTGTGACCAAAGTAGTTGTAGTACTTTCAGTGATTTGTTCACTAATGTCTATCTTGCACAATCAACTCGTTTTGATATAATTGCTTCGATATGCTCTCACTCAACAAAGTGTCAATGATTAACCGGTGGTTTATTGAATGATAAATCATAAATCTCATACCAGTCCTGCATAATCGGTGAAACTCTAAACTAGTGGTCTAGTATCCTTGTTCATCATCCTTCTTACTCTCGTGCAAACGCTCCCTCCTACCGCATCAGGTCTTCCAGGTCAACAACATATACTGGATTGAAAATAGAGGGTCCGCGAAGCTTACCTCGATGCTTGTTGCAAGTCGTGTCGATGATGTCATTTGTTTGTTCTCGCCTCTCAAACCCTGCCACACCCACAACAGCCGTTAGATCAATCGCACCTCGCTTTAATAGAAACGGTGTTAGTGAGTTTGCTTTCTTGGAGAGTAAGTGAGTTGATGTGACAAAGAGCGTAGGATTCCTATCAATGCGCAGAAGAGATCAAGTTCCAGTCCATCAAGGAAGTGTTGTGGAGCTTCTGTTAGGAGCATGTGTCAAATGTCATAGTCCACATTTCTGACTGATTTGTCATCCATATTTGAATTCATCCATATCCACAATTAACAATTTGTTTAGAACCAATGTGTATCTTACATCCATGTTTAAAATTCATTTCTATCATCATCCGGTATAATATTCATCCATGTCAACAATACATCAAGGTCATCAACTAACATATACACAAAATTGTTTTCTAAGTACCAATACATGTCTGTGGTGTATTTCTAATTTCGAAAACGCCCAAATCTATGGTTGAGTGAGGTAGAGAGAAACCATAATCTGAATACATTTTTCATTGTCTAGATACATGTATTTGAAAACCTTGACACCTTTCACTTTAAAGTGTGGTCCAAAGTGGTTGTAGTTCTCTCATTCATTAGAAATTTACATGTTTCATGTGGCTAATTCTACACTTGCTTGAAAATAAAAACACAGGCAAAACTTGACATGCATCTACTTAATGAATATAGATCATCAACATTAACAACACTTTAATATATTTGCTAAATGGTGTGATGAGATTCAGGCAATGGTTCATTTTGTATGATAAAAACCCTAAACCTTTGAGGCAGATTTTAGCCCCACCAAAAAAAGCATAGCTAAAATGAAAAATTATGAAGAAATCTCACCTCTTCTCTTGTTTGTGAAGGTGGTGTAGTATCAGGTATGTTGTCACAATGTGCTCCGCTTCCTTCACCAACTTTTGTCTGCAAGACCCATATTTTCCAAATTCGAATGAAAAAATTCTAAAAACCTGGGTAGTTCAAAGTACGAGCTAAGAGGGCACCGGCGTAAAATAACTGGAAGATTAAGAGACGACTACATTCGCGGATTCTAGCAAGTTGTTAACTACCACCAATTCCTAAAAGGCGATGTTGGTGGGACGGGACCTACCAAGGAAGAATTGAAGCTTAGGGTGGCCGAGAGAAAAGCTCAAAGGATAGGCGATCCCAACGTCCTAAAGGAGTCCATGTTGCAAATGCCCAGGGCGGAGGAATTCTATATTTGCACAACAAACAAGGCCGGGGAAGAGGTGTTCAGTTCACAAAAGCGTAAGCCTTGAAACATGTCAGTCGGTGTTGATGACGAGTCACATTGACCGGATAAGGTGAACTTCTCTTGCCCTCGTCATTCTTAAGGGCCCTAGGAACTTCTGCAGATTCGCTGCCCATTATCAACAAAGACGATGGCGTTGCTAATAACGAGGATGTATATGACGATAGCGGCGTCCCTGATAACGATGTCTATCATGTACGACCAACACCTGTGTCACCGCTTGAGGCTCTAGCTTGGAGACCTGGTTTGCGGCACGTCACAATAGTGCAAGAGACTCATGCTGAATTGATAGAATGGCATATTACCCGCTTGTTGAAGAACTCTACCAAGAAATGTTTTGCTCAACATGCGAAAACAAGGACAAAATGTTGATAGAGGATTGTGAGAGGTGGGCAGGCAACCCCGATACCAACGTACACTGGTTTTTACCATCACCCTCGGAAGAAGAATGTCTTGGAGACCCTGGATTTCTACTTCTACAATGATGACATCGAAAGGTGTGTGAAAGGTACGAGGTGGGTGTGGGTGGTTCAATAAAAGAAGAGCGTCGATAGGCCTCCGATCCCAAACATTTGGCTTGTCATAATGGGTACTAATTTTACCCGTGGCGAGATTGAGGATCTGGAAGCGGTTGGATTTCAACTCCTGTTAAAGCAACAAGTTTCTCAAAGACGCCTATTTACTAAGGATAGGCTTCCAAGAGACTTTAGTCCATCCAAGTGCCAGCGGACGCCTCCATAATTCTTGTGAAGAGAGGTGGCAAGACGGTGAAGCGCACCTCCAAAGTACGCAATGACAAACAAAAGAAGTCCATGGCATCTATTGACTCTCTAAAGGCTTCCATTAAAGCCGTGAGAATGCTTCCAGGTCGCGGCTTGGGGTGCCACATTTCTCTCGTTTCTTATGGTAATCCGTCCGAAGTTAAAACTTGCTTCTTCAGAGTGAGTGCATTCCCTCACTGCACATGCCCAACTTTCACAAAGACTTGGAAGACATTCCATGGGAAGAACCAATACTTCTACTGTAAACATTTCTACTACATCTTTCTCACTATATGTGGAATTAATCGTACTGTAGAATTCATCTATGCTTTTACCTTTAGTTGAAAGGAGGTCAAGCAGATTCTTGAACGTAACATCCTAACAAATCCTTGGACCTAGTCCGGTTCCTTTACGTATATCAATAGTGGATACCCTAAACCTACGTGTTCTAATGGATTAGTTATAGGATAGGTGTTTAGACAAAATTTTGTACGACTTTGCTTGGGAAGCACCTATATATATAAACAAATATTTGTTGTGTTGAAAAATATTACGAGTTTGACCTCACAATATAACCTCTTGGTGCCAAGAGGTTACAGTGTTATCTATTGGTACGAAGACAAACTATATAACCTTTTGGTATTGAGAGGTTGTACTGTAATCTCTTGGTGCCGAGAGGGTACAATTTAACCTCTTGTAACGTAGAAGTGATTCTATTTACAGTGGTATCAAGACGTTACGATGTAACCTATTGGTACCGAATGTTATATAGTTAGTACAAAATCTAGTATCTGTTTTTGAAAAACAAATACCAACTACCGGTCTTGTTCATGTCTAAATTTAGCTAAAATCAAATTGGAAAAAATAGAATGAATATTCTCTGGATATTCATTCAATACTAGAATATTCCTTGAATATTCAAATATTTTCTGTTCCCCATGCTTAAATTCTTTGCACACCGCTCTCCGCTCATTGCTCATAAACAAGACTCCCTCGTCCAGAAGACATAGCCCACGAAATTCACACTCAACAATCAATAAGCAACAGACCTACAGTCCCTACGTGTTACTATCAGCCTGACCATACTTATAGCTGCACTAGAAGATGCAAAACTCACAAATCAAGACATTTATATATTATACATTGACTTTAAAAAAGCCTGTGGTTCCATTGACCATGCTTGACTGTTAGCAATAATGAAAGACCTTGGTTATCCAACGGATGCTATAGCACTAATAGGAAACATATACTCACAATCCACCACTACATTCACTGGAGAACATTTTGGAAAAACCCGGCTCATTCCCATTCAAAGGGGTAGCATCCAAGGTGACACACTTAGCCCTCACCTCTTTATTATCTCCCTAGAACCCCTCTTAAGATGGCTACAACAAGGCAACAATGGATACATATTTGATACATCAAAAACAAAAATCTCTTCCGCAGCATACGTTGATGATTTAGCCGTAATTGCCAATAAACTAAAATCACTTCAAACATAATTAAACAAATTAGACAAATTTTGTGAATGGACAGAGATGGACCTAGGAATACCTAAATGTGCACTTAACGGTTGCCCAAATAAATCCAAAATGAACCTCTTAACATTCAAAGCTCAAATACAAGCCACTAACATCAACTACAGAAATCAGCCAATACCAGTACTACAGCAAAACAAATCATATATATATCTAGGTATAAACTTAGTCCCATCCCTGAAATGGAAAATTCAAATACATACCACTACCACCAAATTTATAAGACAATGTAAAGAACTAGCAGCCTGTCCAACAACAATGAAACAAAAAATTAACATGGCCGACACAGTTATAAGGACAAGTATTGCATATAGCTTTTATGCAGTACCATACTCCTTACCCGCCATCAGAAAGTTGGACAAAAAGATAATAGCCCTCCACAAAACAATATGTGGTCTCTCTAAAAGTACTTCAAACATAGCTACCCAACTACCACATGATCTATTTGGCATAGGAGCATTTTCACTTAAAAATGCCTACCTTAGATATATTGGAGAACAACTTCAAAATGCCTTTAATGACACAGGAAGATTAGGAAAAATTTATAACGGCTTACTACAATTCATACTAGCTAATTTCGGAGGATCCAAAGACATTCCACGCATTAAATACTACCACTGTGTCCGATCACCTATCACAAGAACACTATTCTTACTCAACAAAGATGCTGGAATACATCTAAAAAGTGCAATAGAAAATTTCCTACTAGACACCTCACCACTTGAAAATGCATGGATGAAAGAAGCTGGAAACATCCCCGGACTTAATCCAAAAACATCACTTAAACTACTACAAAAATTACGACTACATAACATAATAGTCATCAAACAAATTATGCTACCTAATGGTGGTAACATGATGAGTTCAAATGACTTCAAAAATTACCACTCTACACCCACCACACTAACAAAAAGCGCACTACACATTGCCAAACAACTATTTTGTCACCCAAAATGTCCACCGCAATGTCAAATACCATGCCCATACCACGACCCACCGAGAACCTTAAAAGATAACAACTGTTACATTGAAAACCACATCATACTACCTAGACAAATCGAACCGCCAACCCATCCTCCCTCCCCACCACATCCATACCAACCCCCCCACCCAAAAATATTCTTAAAAATCCCCGACAATCCCCTGTGTATGCAATACTTGATAATAAAAAACAACACTACATAGACTCTAACGGAATAGTGAAAATGACACATCATATTTATGCCAATAGATACTACCAAACCATACCACATATAATAAATGGCAGCCTCAAAGAGAATTATTCCCGTGGAATGACCCTAATACTTGTAACCATCACACCAAATGGCAAACTTCTTAATCAATATTACACCAAAACACAACACCGACACTTCTCAGACTTAATAAACGCATACTTTTCCATCGAACAACGAAGAGACATAAGATTTGTTACACTTGCTTTAAACATCCGACTTGCCCACATATCTATTAATGAATGTAATCCCGAAAGTGACATAGAAACAAATGTAAACACCATACAAACATAACATGATGTAGCACACATATATGAAGATAATGGCAAACACCTTATCACCATTCCTAAAACTAGACTTCACTGGTTATGGAACCAATATCTAAAAGCGAAAAACAACCGTCATGGCCTAGAATCACCAACACAACCATTTGAAACCGAAAATGTCAGGTTATACCAAAGATACAAATACCGAATCCGAAAAATGATCCACTAAAACTTATGCAATACACATTACCAACACCAGTATTAGACTTTCTCACATCAACATTCAATATCAACCTCTCGTATTTCTCATCAACAATCACATGCCCCATACAACTCATTCAATTTCACTCGCCACTCTCACGTGATGTTATATTTGGGTCTCTTGGAAAAGCCTTTGACCACAAATGGAAGGGCATTGGATATGCCTATCCACACAACGAAATAGATACACAACAAACTATACATTGGGCCCGATTAGCTGCCAAAAACGATCCAAATACTATCACAATTATAATCTCCCCTGACACCAATTGGTACAAGAATTTTATCCCCCATATTGGCCCTTCTCGGATACACACATCATAGCCCACTTTGCCGCAGATACCTTCACATATGAAGAACCTACAATACCCCAAGAACTTAACTTGCCACAAAAAGAACTCTCAACACTACGAATTATGTGTATACATCATCCAAATAACAACATTGGAACTTAAGAACAACTAAATCAACTTACATATATAGTTAACAACCTCTCGATACAACAAATACACACGCAATTGCCACATCTACTCCCCCAAATTGCCCTGTAACCACAACTAAAATGGTCTAAACTCACCTACCCCAATACTCCTATACATAATAACACATCCATTCCCCAACTCCCAAACTATCATACTAACCTTCAATTAAAATTTTACCCACAATTTAGTTACTACACCGATGGTTCGTTCAAGAAACCAAAAGAAATAAGCCCCGGAGTATGGAATAAATAAAAAGCAAGGTATGGCATATACATCCCCAAGGGACTAAATATTGCCAAAAGGCTGAGAATCATCAACACTCAACTTCCAAATGAACCTGCATATATATTCACTGACAGTCTAAACATTCTTTATCTACTAAACACACAAATAACACCCCACACCTCATATTAGCCACCAATACCAAGTTACACTTGCCTCTATGGTACAATTGCTCCAAAACCGTACACAACGAATCACATTATACAAGGTAAGAGCCCATGTCAACATTGATGGAAATCAACAAGCTGATAAACTAGCAAAAGATGGTATCCACCTTGCACACAAAAACGCTATTACACATCCATACGAACATCCCAATGCTACACTATACTACTATCAAAAAGACGACTAGCCTTCCATGTTTGACACACTAGACAAAGGCCCTCTTCGATTTTTGGAAAATTAAATCATTAAATACGATAGGAAATACAACCTAGAAATCATGGCTAGATAAACCCCTAATATTTGTGAATGGACAGGTAATGCAGATATTGATAATGAACTCTCTAATGAATTTTGGGACAACCCCACTATCTTTGATGAACAAAAAACATGCCTCATCAAATTTTGCACTGGAATATATATGGGCCATGCCCAAAAACAACTCTGTTTTGGTAGAGAAAGATATCCCTTCATTACATGCCCCATTTGTAACTCATTGGATCCTGATACATGGCTACACGAATTACTCACTTGGAGACAACAACACATACATTCACTTCGTGTTACAAGGCACAATAAAGCAATATGGGAAATTAGGAAACTGCTAGTCTCTTTCGAAAAATCCAGATGCTATATTCTCATGAATGCAAGCACTTTCAACAACAATCCCCAAGAAAATACCATCCCTAATTGGTTACTGCCTTGTACATGTGGTACCCAAAGATGCCACTGTAACGCCAGATTTAGACCTGATATACGTTGTATCAAAGGACTACTCTACCAAAATGAACCACCTGAAAATGTTGAACAAAATCTCACCATACAATTTGTTGAATTCACATACTGTAACGACAGATTCTCCCCAGAAACCTTGGAAGCAAAAATAAACAAATACAGACCATTAACTGAAAGTATTATTGCTAGGGGCTGGAAAATTGACCCCCTTACTGTCATCACAATTGGTGCTAGAGGAGCTACGCACATCCCATCAATGAAATTAATTGAAGACAAATTTAAAATACCTAAAACCACCATACAAAATACCTTTAAAAACATTAATACCATTACTATCCAATACGCTATGCATATCCTCCTCCACAAAAGAAAACTAGAAAGTCACCAACCCCTGCCTCAATTGCAAGACCCACCCTAATTGTAAATAAAAAGTTTTTAGTAGCTAGAGCTACTTTATTTTTGTTAACCCAATAGCCAATATTTGCTAAAAAAAATAGGCTATTGGGTGGCACAACATCCAATATTGCCAATATTGGGTGGCACAACTCTCTCTTCTGCCTGCAATTGCTCACTTAGCAGTGCCACGTCACTATATACCCCACATCGGCTCAAGCGAGTCCATTGGGGTTCGAACCCGGACCAGTTATATGAGACAAACACTGTCTCCAAAAGAGCTCGTGACTTGGCGATCACCAAACTAGAAAAACACACTATTATACTGCAAAATTCTAATACCTAACCTTACTCAGACTCTGACCACTCATGGTCTTTGTTATTGGTCAATGGATACTAAAGTGTCTACTCTCGAAAAGGGGAAGTAGTTCTATCCTTCTATTCCTATGTCCCGTGGACTTAGGTCTAGAGGTGGAACGAACAGACACTTTATTCACGTCGGTCTCTTTCGGAGACTAGAGTTAGTCTTCTTCTGTGAGAGAATTAGAGGTATACAAGGCTATGAGTCTGGATCGCCCACTTAACCTTTAAACGCCGAAGGAGCCAAAAATTGGCTTCTCATATGACATTGTTGGATGATAAATAAATGTAAACAACTGTTTTTCATCCTTTTTTTCTTAAAGGAGATTTCCTTGTATGTACAAGCATTAGATGATGATGAAAGTGGCCTCATTGAGGTAATCATGTTTTATCGGAGAAAGAAAATGCTTGTGACACGGATCTCAATACAATGAAATTAAGAAACTTCTAGCTTTAGCCCTAGATCTGAATTCAATCCATCAAAATGATATTCTTTGAATTTGAGTTCACCAAATGAAATGAAGCTAATGATGTCTAGTTTCCATACCATTTTGAAAAACTAAAGAAATACGTGAAATTGAATAAGTTATTGCAATTTGAACTTGGACCTATAACCGTGGTTCTAATTTTAAAGAACACGGAATTTTCATTCACACCACAAGTTTTGGCACTATAATTTCCACCTTGGTGCAATTTTCAAAATATTTCAACATAATTTGTATTTCATATGAAACTTCTTCACTTTTTCTTCAGAAAATCACAATAAAATCAAATTGCCACCAAAAATTCTGTGATTTTTGTAACAGAATTGAGACATATGATCTCATCTCTGAAATATTTTAAAAAAAACTCAACTAATATTTGATGAGAAACTAGAGCATACAGTTGATTGAAAATTTTGATTGATGCCACGGTCATAGCCTCCGTCGTTTAAGGGTTAAGGTGAATTTTTTGTTATACGAGGATTCCACGGAAGTTCGTAAATTTGAAACTAGTATAAAAAAAGAAAACACTGCTTTCGAAATTATGATCAGGCAAAAGGCGACGATGACAATTCCAGTAGACCAGGTATGTTCAGCTCATCCATTCTTGAATTCCCGTGTGCATATTGCCATCCGTGTATTCATATGATTGTGCAAATCCTCTTCATAGGTGGAATGCTTTTTCGTTTTCTGTTGCAAATGTCATAATTTATGTTCTTTCAATAACAGGATGGTAGAATGCTAGATGCGTCGCCAACGAAAATTTCTGCAACAGGTGTGCAACTGAACGGCTTCATCAGGAAGGGGGGTGGACTTAAGCAAGCTCAAAAGCAAATGCAGGTAGGTCGCTCTGGCAATATTCTAGAATTAGAATGCTGAGGGGATACGTCAATCGAGGAGGATATACTCTATCTGATGGTCCAGGTGAACTTGTTGTTTTGAACCCAGATGATTCCTATCCAATTTCTCTACTAAACATAGGTTTGATTGCAGGTGGTGGTTGACATGAGGGAGTTCGGGAGTAGTCTTCCTTCCGTGCTTCATCAGCAGGGTATGAAGATCTTGCCAGTCACTCTTGAAGTGGGTGATTACATCCTCTCACCTGACATCTGTGTAGAGCGGAAGAGCATTGCAGATTTGTTCTCTAGTTTCGCATCTGGACGACTGTACCATCAAGCTGAAACCATGATGCGCTATTACCGGTATCCAGTATTGCTAATTGAGTTTTCTCAGGACAAGAGCTTTTCTCTCCAGGTGAGCCACTTCATTATTAAGTCATTCTTCTATTTCTTTCTCTGGAAAATACAACATTCTGTTTTGGGTTGACTCTAGGCCTGACATGTTGTTGTTGTTGTTCATGGATCATCCAGTCTGCCACTGACGTTGGTGAAGAGATTGCACCTACGAATATCATCTCAAAATTATCATTATTAGTGCTCCACTTTCCGCGTCTACGTATCATGTGGTCACGTAGCCTACATGCGACCGCCGACATATTTGCGGCCTTGAAGTCTAACCAGGATGAGCCAGATTTAGACCGAGCCATGCGTGTTGGAGTGCCTACTGAAGATGGGCTTATTGAAGGGGATATCAGGTTGGAGACAATCTCAACCCTCCTGTTGTGATGGACTGTATTTTATCTTGAACGATTCAACTACATGGCTTTGGTCGCTGTAGTATGCTGGGTATTAGTTGGCGCATTTCGCGATTAGGTACAGGATGCAGTTCTCCCCTCAATAAGGTTATCATCCAAAGTCTCGATAACATAACCCTCCTCTTTTGGTTTAGTATGTTGTTATTTGTTAACTCAAAATAGTTACCATGTTCAGAAGAGGTTGTTGATTTCTCAGTTATAATCCTTAGTATGGAATAGCTTGGTAGTTTCTAAGCTCTACAAAGTAAGTTTGTCCGTCTTTGGAAGTGAAGAAAGGGTTTGCATGAGATACTCGTCATCACTCTCCTTCAAGCTGGTTTGAGATATTAATAACTATCCAGAGACAATTTAAAATGAAAAAAATAGGGTATCTTATCGACACTTTGGGTGAAACTCTAATATGGCTGAGGTTATGATTCCTGTACCTTGAGAATTTGATTTTGACTACTCTTCTTTGTTTTTTATGTTGTCGGCAGGGCCGAGAATTTCAACTGTACAACTGCTGTGGAGTTGCTGCGTAGGCTGCCGGGGGTCTCAGATGCAAATGATCGCTCCCTAATGGCTGGGTGCAAGAGCATTGCAGAGATGGCTTTGCTTTCAGTGGATGAATTAGCTGAGCTCATGGGCGGCAAACAACTAGCTCGTATGCTCCGGGACTTCTTGGATGCAAAGTGCCCAACTCTTACGTGAATTGTATTTTATAACAGATTGAACTGTGCAACGGTGTGGATGATATTGAATTCTTTCTAAGAGATTGGAAAATACCAATTCATTATTCACTAATATTGTCTGAGGTCCAATATTATATAATTCACGTGATATTTGAGTTGCTCAAAGAAAAATAAGGCAACAAAGGTACGAGTCGCTGATTGGATGTTAATTTTCCAATTACTGCAGAAACTCAATATGCAGTGTATAGAGTAGGTGATAGTAAATATCTACTCAGGTCCACACTTTTTTTTTATTTTCCCCATGGCATTTTGTGGTGTGAACCTTTTCATTTACCATTCATTCTCATTCTAAAATATATCAAGTTCACCAAAAAAAAATGTGAATTGACAATTTTTGAACCTCCTTGCACAATTTTTTTGGAATACGCTACACCCATTGTTTACCTCTAAAAATTTGTGTACAAGGAACTATTATCATGCTTAACATGGTGGTAATGATTTTAGACCTTGTGTAGTCCAAAAATTGGACACCAAGTGAAGTCAAAGTCTATTGATCCAGTGAAAGCACGGAAGAAATTGAACCCTATACTGCACTTCAAACACTGTAATCTTTCAATCCGTACGGTCAAAGTTTATGTACTTTTGAAATATGATACTTAGAAAGTCTTTATTGAGATCCTACGATTTAAATTGTAAATAAAAGTTTTACTTTGCATTGCATTGAAACGAGCAGTTTTGAAATGTTTTTGATTTGAAAATGGCTAAGTTAGTAATTTAGGGGTCAAATGTATTAATTTTTTTGGGGGGGGGGAGAAGAATAGAAAGTTCTTTCTTTGGATTGAAAGATTTCTAGCTTTCATTGGTGTTGTACGGTGGCCTCAACCAAGTGTTGATCCTATTAGATTTAAATGCGCTTAGAATTTAATAGATTTAAAAAAAATTTGTGTCATGAAAATTAGAATTAGTTTTGGCGGTCTTAGAGAATGAAAGAGAGGCTAGCACCTTTGTTGCCTTATTTTTCTTTGAGCAAACAAATTCAAGGCTCTGCCTGGTCAAAGCAAGGCAGACAAAGTCAAGGTTCATGTGCACAGTTCTCCTTGTCTCCCCAAAGTGATAAGGCTATGAAGAAAATGGTGTCCATTTTGACGGAGCAACCAGAGACGGTGTTGAATTGTTCCATGATGCTGATTCCTACAACATTGGTTGAACCTGCTCATGTGGAAACGCGCCGAGGCTTCTGATGAGGTCCTGAGGATATTATGTTTTGGATCAAGACTTTGGTGGTATTATAGAAGGCGACAAAGAAGAGGACATTGAAGTGTACTGTAGCTTCTCTGACTTTCACGTGCAAAGTACTTCTTGTCTCCGCAAAGTGAAAAGCCTGTGAAGAAAATGGTGTTGAGTGGTTCCAGGATGCTGACTCCTACAAGCTGCTCATGTGGAAACTCGTGCCGAAGCTCCTGATGAGAAGCTTTGGAAGTAGCTTCACGTGGGGCCGCTTCTTCACGTGGGACAGCCAAAAAATCTGGAGACTACGTGCCTCTGCTCAATCATGCAAGCGGACACGTACCTATCACTTGTTCAAGATGCGTTTCCTTTACCACTTTCTAACTCTATTCACGTACAGTATGTTCTCACCTTGCATTTGTCTATGTTCTCTGTCACTTTGGTGTCGTAGAGCTTGTGCATGTGCTGTGAGAATGTTTGAGTGTCGTTTCGTCTTACATAGTAGTAGCTGCAGAGAAGCGATGCATTAACTCTTCAGAGGTGTCTGCACTTTATCTTCAAAGGTGTCTGTTGCTACTAGTCAGGCTGTAACGAAACGATAAATTCAGCAATCGAGAACTGCACGAATGGCTGAGGAAGACTAGTTTAGCTCCTGTGGTTTGGTTGTTGTGAAAGCACCACATGACTTTTAGAACCCCCTTTCATTCCACGACAATATTGTGGCATGTCTGGAAGTACATGTCCGTTGTTTTGGAACCATAGCTTGCACTTCTAACAATATAGCAGGCTCCTGTTTTATCCCTTTCAGACTTGCAGTTCTAGTTGGTGCAGTAGAAGCTGAGACTCGAGAGCTGATCTGTGTGCACTAGTTAGTTTGCACAGCCTTGAATCCCTCTTTGAATATTGGGGAGTTTGTCAAGTCTAGACAGTACTTCATATATACCCTGAAACGGTTGATTCGCCTTTGGGTTTGTTTAACAAACTAGCTCCAAGGCAAGGACCCAATAGCTCATTAGAAACCTTGCATTTACTAAGGAATTTCAGGAGTGTATTAGGTCCAGACTAGTTCATATTTGGCGAGCAAATTAGCTTCAGCCAGCAAAGGTCTCAAGTTAGGTGAAGGTCGGTTTCTGGAAGTTGTGGGACTGGTTGACACGAAGCCACACTTGCCAGCCGTGAGCCAAACTGTGAAACATTTTGTATGAGACATTGTGCATGATTTCCTTCTTTTCAATGACCTTGTAATTCTGTGTGAGTTGAGCTTCTGTAATCCATGTTGAGGGCGTAAAATTTCTCTTAGGTACAGTGCCTGGATTTGTTGGAGACTTGGACACGGGGAAAGAATATATTGAGATCAGGTGAGCAAGTTTTCGTATGATACATGTTTTTATGATTCTAATACTACTATTTATTCATTCTTAAAAGCTATCAGATATGGGAGAGTTTGGTGGTCGCTTAACTGGACTTGGAATTAGTTGAGGCTACTTTTGAGAATGAAAGAGAGGTCATGTTGAACCGTGGATCTTAGTTGCATTTTTCCTGAATGAGCTGATTATGTGTAGTTGGGGCTATTTTGGGCCGATTTAAATTAATTCAAAAGAACAAATAGGGGTCGAAACTCATGGTATCTTTGGCTTAGTTACTGGGAAACTTGTGAGCTGTAGGTGTAGGATATGTGATGTTCTAAAGTTGCACCAAGTCGGTGATTTGATGATGGTTTTCGGTAGTTTGTTCCTGTTAAAAACGATACCTGTTTCATAAATGCATTAGTCATTGTCGAGATTGAAAGACAATTATTGAGTGGTGTTTTCTACTGTTGAAAAATCAATGCTTTATTCCATGGCTACTATCTGACATAAATTTGTTGTGCGTCAGTATGTATCAGTTTCGGGAGTTTAAGGTACTGACAAAGCTTATCAAAACCTATTTCCAGTGACATATCTGAAGTGCAATTTGGGACAAAGTGTGCTACACAATGTGGAGTTTCTATGTCTTCATGATGTGGTTCCTGAGCATCACACTTTGGAAGAATTTTATCGGTGGAATTTTCGCAAAGATTTGGAGCGTGGTGAAGTTCTTTGGTCACGTTGCTCATAAGCCAGAGCAGACGTCTCAAGATGAAGCAGACTCAATTCATGGAGAGAATCTACTTAAACATGAAGATTTGGAGATGCTATTTTCTGAACTGGATAGATGCAATGATCTTGGAATTGAAATATCAGAATGTTCCAATGATTGGCAGCTTCTTTATAGAATTGGAGCCAATCTTGGAGCCGAGGATTACGAGATTTGTACAAACATTGGAAACAAGGAGACGTATCTTACAGTGCTTGACAAGATTTCTTCTTCAACGACAATAAACACACTGTATATGCGCTTGGCATTTAAACGAGCCTATTGTACTTCTGGTTTCGACCGCTTTCATCCCGTAGATACAATGTCAGAGCATAGGCAGAAGAAACTATCAGATTATCTTGAAGCATTTTGGAAAGCCCTTGCATCGAATACAAGTCTTGAGTATGTTGGCCTAGATGCTGGAAATTTAATGGGTGACCAATTTATCCCACCAGATAAAAATGCAACAAATGAAAAGGTTGCGTCTGGGTTAGGGATTGCAAAGGTTTTGTATGAGAACAAAACCATATCGAAACTTGAATTGACATTCAAAAGCCCATTGAGTGTAGAAGCTGCACGCATTCTGAGTAGAGCTCTATTGGCTAATCGAACTTTGAAGACTCTCAAGCTATCATCCTCACGAGGTCAACCACTTATTTGTGGTGAAAGTATGAAGATATTGCTTGAACCCTTCAGTGGTAGAGGAGATAAATATAACAGTGTTCTTGAACATTTATTATTGTTTACTCCAACAGATGATAATGGAGTTGAGCACATTGCAGCAATGCTTATGGTGAATGACTCTTTAAAAGGTGTTGAATTCAGAAGAGCTTACGACGCTAAAACCGGAAATGGCGTTTCAAAAATTGGGGATGCATTAATCAATAACCACAGCCTTCAGTATTTAGAACTCTGTAGTATGACACTACATCCAGATGAATGCAAAGGGCTGTTCAAATCATTGATGCAAGATGACTCCGGGTTTCAAGCCAATACGAGCCTAAGGTATCTGAGGCTTTACGATTGTGAGCTTGGGCAAGTTGGATTCGAGTATTTGACAGCCATGATTGAACGTAATACATCTTTGACAAATTTGAATGTGGCAAGAGTAGATGTTTTGATGGATTCATTCAATGGTAGTGAAGAAAACGTGTGCCTACTTTTGGACTCCTTGAAAGGCCACCCTTCAATAGAAAATTTATCATTTGGTATGTGTACGGGTGTTGGAGGTGATAAAGTTTTGGGGACCTTCATGGATTTGCTATTGGAGAACAACCACTTACAAGGGGTGCATTTGCGTGCTACACCTCTACAAGATAGTGGCAGTGCAGAGAAGATACAAACTGAGTTAAAATGGAGACGACAAGAAAATTCTCCGGACTTAATCAAGAATATGGCCAAAGCGCATGCAAAGTCAGGAAGGATCTTTTTGTGTGGAGATGGTGAAGCAGGTAATTTTGTACCTTTCGTTACTCAATCTCAAAGCATTTCTTATATTGAAATTGAAAATACACTTCAATTCGAGGTTGAAAAGTATAACACATTTGCATGTGATGTCATTTGTTTTAAGAGTAACTATTCATTCTTATGGCTCCTAACTGTAGCATTTGACATGTGACGAAAATCTATCATTTAAATTTATTTACTTTGATTAGGATCATGTATTTTTGGTTATTCATTTTTCTCCTTGGAATTTACAGGAAAGACAACCTTGTGTACAACTTTGAAAGATATATGTGAAATGAAAAAGCATTCCAAGATGGGAAGCCCTCAGTCAAAGATACCACTTTCCTCATCACAAACCAAGATGGATATTAATCAACGTACAAGGGGTATCGAGGTTCACAATTTGTCATACAACGATTTGGACCTTACAATTTGGGATATGGCCGGTCAAGAAGAATACCATTCATTCCATGATCTAGTGATTCCGAATCTTTCTGGTGCTGGAAGTGCTTGTACCTTTATATTGGTATGCAATCCACTTCGAGATACTCTTGATAAGATCAAATCAAAGCTTCAATATTGGTTGCAATTTATTGCTTCAAACACAAGGAAGTCAAGATTATATCGCCCACGCGTGACTATCATTATGACTCACTACGATTTCTGGAGTCAGAAAGGGCCTATTTATGATGATGTTTTAGTGGACGAAGTTAAAGCTCTAAAGGAACAATTCAATGATTTGTTGGAGTTTGATATGGACAAGAGTTTCTATGCTATGGATGCCCGACAATCAAATGGAATTGCCACACAATTGTTTGAGTTTATGATTGATCAAATGAAAACCTTATTGGTGAAGTTGCCAAAAATCTTGGAAGCTTGTTTTGAAGTTCAAAAAAACGTAAAGGATTGGAACATCCAACGTCCAAATCGACCATTTTTGTCTTGGGATGAGTTTTCTAGCGAAATATGTGAGCAGGTCAGCGAATTGAAGGCCACTTCAACAGATATGGAACTTGTTGAAAGAAGGAGAAAATTTGTAGCCTTGTCAATGCATGATGGAGGACATATTATATACAATGAGGACATTCATTTTGTAATTATGCATCCTCATTGGTTTTGCCATGACGTAATGGGAGAGTTGTTATCAAAAATTTCGGAGCGTCATGATTTGGTCAAATCAAAAGGATCAATCACAAGTGCACAATTGAAGCAAATTCTTTCCAGATTGAGTATCATTGGTGATGAACTTCATGCTCACACTAATGACTTTGTAAGCGTAATGACAAAATTGCAAATATGCTATGCTGAAGAAGATGATACATTCATGGTTCCATCAACTTTGCCACAAAGAAAAGACTCGCTATTCAAATGGGCATCTTCTGGATATTATACAAAGACCAATTACATTGGAAGGAGGTTGGCCCCGAAAGATATGCAACGCACAATATTAAGCGCTGGTTTTTTTCCACGATTGCAGGTGGGTGCAAGTTTTTTGCTATTCCTAACTTTTCTAAATACTTTACATTGAACGTACAGTGTTATTATGGATTTGTGTAATGATTTGAATCATGTTTTGGATTAAGAATGTGATAGCACTAAACAGTGTGCTTTGCATCTTTAGGTCTACTACCGAGGAAAGATTAAAGATGACAATACAAGGAAGAGCTACAAGCTAACCAAAGACACCATCTCTTTCATAGAGAATGGCAAGGAAGTCGTCATTGAATACGATGGTCACATTGATGTGATGGTGCGATCGATACACGACAAAGACATCCTACTGCATTTTTTACATGAGGTTTTCAGTGCCATTTATGAACTTCTTGGCAATCCTACATTGGGTTGTCCAGGAGTGGTCCTTGTAGAATGTGTTCTACGACCACTCTGCGTCCAAAAACCGGTCAAGAAAGAGCACCGAAGAGATCAATTTGTGCTTTTGGAGAGCTTGAAAGGAGAAGTACTGCAACGCTATGATCTCAATTACTGTCACAACTGGAACGATTCTGAAGAAATGGAGCAAGGCTATGATAACGCAACGGATTTATTGGGTCAAGGAGAGTGGGGTGGCATCCTTGAAAGGCGTCGACAAGCATTAGAAGAGATCTGCACACAAGTTTTACCAAACTTGCCATCCACAAGTGCTTCAGTGGATTCCAAAGATCATGCTGCAGGTGAAAGTGAGCCTGATGAAGAAGCGCAGGGTCCTGTCTTGTCAAGAATACATTCATTGAAGAAGATAGTGGTTGGAAATCACTTGGAAACTATGAGCAGCCTTGAGGAAATCAAAAGCGTCACTCAACAACAAGACAAGGTGTTGTATGGAATCTCTGCAAGCATCAATGAGTCAATGCAATTCTCTGTGGAGTTGCAAAAGGAACAAATTCCACGGTTAGCAATTCTTGCTATTCGTCCTAATGGGGGCAAGAGACAGCTTTTGACACGGAAAGTGATGCAGGTGACAACGTGTGATCTTCACTTCTGCTGTGAGCATATACATGGAAATCATGAAGTCATTGGCCAGAAAGGATACCCAGTACATTTTGGCACAGAGCATACGAAACGAGTTACGTGTTTGATAGCACGAGGGCTCAAGATAGCAACCATACTCCTAAAAGTTGCGGCTCATGTTGGAGGAGGCATGGGTTCATTGGTTCCAGACCTTGCTCAAGGTGCTTCACTGATTCTTGATACGCCAGGCCTTCTTGATCATCAGCTTCCAAACACTCCCTCTGTACACATTTTATCTGAAGATCTGAGAAAATGCCAAGTCATCCCAGATGAAGACATGAAAGATGCTGAACGGTGGCTCATCAATGAGGTCACCAGGGTTGGTAATATACATGGTACGTTTGGGTTGAACAAGGTGAAATATAATGGGCGCCATTTTGGAGATCAAATGAAGTCTCCATTAATTGCATGGGTTTGTGACGAGCACAAAGAGGATGGTGCGTCCAGGGGGACGCTGGTGCCACTTTCATATTGCTAGATTCAGTTGTTAACATGTAGGTGGAGCTTGATATATGTCAAGTATGATAATATGTGTGTTTTTATACTTTTTACGACTTTGGAATTAGCAACAATCTTTTGCAGAACCTACTCTGCGGTGATCCACACATTCATTTTGTATTCTGGGTCATCTTGTTAAGAGTAGTTGAAACTTGATAGATTGTGCATGTTCTGAGATTCATAATCGATAATATTTTTTAAAGGTGCTCGCAAACTTTGGTCCTTCTTGGAGTGGCACTGTAGAAGAGTTTGTTTTGGTCAAATCACAATGTAGGTGAAGAAACCTGCATTTGAAGCTGTCAAGTGCCCAATTGTGCGGGTATATCGACCGCGTAGAGTTTCCCACAACCTCAGCCAGTTTCCAATGAGCATTTCCCCCGAGGTGAGATTGCAAACCTAGGCATTGCCCATGTCAACTAACAAACTCACCACATATTGAGTTCAATGGAAACAGTACAAGTTCAGGAGGACGAAGATCAGGCGGCCGAATACGGATCCATAGTACACAATCTAGGATATTTGACGTCATGTCCTGATCGTCAAACGACATCAACACATGACAATTAGAGGATGCCTCACCTTTCTTCCTGAAACTAATATTGTACAGGGTTCAAGACCGAGTCAGCGGACGTGCCATGCTCATTAGTGGCTGGGCTCCTCAGCCCCAAATCCTCACACATCACGCCATTGGAGCATTCCTCACTCACTGTGGATGGAACTCCACTCTGGAATCTGTGTGCGCCGGAGTTCCAATGCTTTGCTGGCCATCAATAAATGAATGTCAGGTTGGTTGTTCACACAATCCAGCACACAATCCAGCACACAAGTCAGCAACACCAATTTCGGACATGAATCAAATGTGAAACTGCATAATACCGTGATACCAGAACCTTCATGACATCTCTTGTACTCGGTAACACATCCACATCCTTGATTTCAACGCTAGAGCATGGCACATCTTTCGGGATTGACCTCGGCTGACACACAGGTTCATCACCGACACGATTCAAGTGGGGTTAAGAATCAAGCGGGGAGCGGCAAATGACACCGTCGATCAACATGAGATCGAGAAGGTGCTGAAGCAAATGATGGAAGGCGAACAAGAGAAGGCAGCTCGTTCGAATGCACTCACATTTCGATAACTGGCTCAGAAGAACGTTGCTGACAATGGAGCATTGAAGGCCAACCTGGAGATACTCTTGCAGCTGTGGGAATCAGCTACACCCTGCCACGGCAATTGTGGATGTTAACTCATAAACCCCAGGATAGATCCAATTGTAAATAAGCGGCTACAAACTCGTAGTCAGCACTACACACCTTCGAATGCATTCATCAATGTATTGAACAAAACCACAACAAATGGAACTACAGACTGCATCGAAGGCAAAAACAACATAAGAAAAACGACTGGGAAATATACGACGCCACACACTGTTCAAGTCCTCACAGATATTGGATTTAACGATTTCCGAATCCACAGATTACTAGGTTGGATTGTTTCAGAATTTACTACATTTTTCAAGTACTCGCAGATGTTGCACTGCATTGTTTCAGAATCCACAAACACTAGATTGGATAGTTCCAGAACTCACAAGAAAGGTCAAGGGTTTAAGGTTTAAGGTTTCAGAATGTACAAGAACCTAGGTGTACATTACAATCACAAGTTAGTGCGCTTTGCAATTGATCGCATCCATATGTACAGGTTCCAATCGATAAGTCGATGAGGAAGAGAAATTGAACGAAATAGGGTTTGGTGCTAGGGTTCGTCGTTACATGCTTCGGCTGAAAGATTTGAAGGAGTCGACAACTACTCCTCGCCGATGTCCTCGTTCCAGATCGCAGGATTAGCAACGACATAACCTGCCAGAAGCTCGACGCAGTCCTCGGACTGCAGGTCAATCACGCGGACGCCGTTCTCCCGGAGCCACCCCACGCCGCCCCGGAAGTTGACGCTCTCGCCGACGACGAGCGTGCCGATGCGGAACTGGCGCACGAGACCGCTGCAGTACCAGCAGGGCGCGAGCGTGGTCACCATGGTGGCGCCCCGGTAGGAGCGCTGGCGCCCGGCGCTGCGGAAGGCGTCGGTCTCGGCGTGCGCGGACGGGTCGCCCTCCTGCACGCGCCGGTTGTGGCCGCGGCCC
>OZ020521.1:22803077-22827376 GCA_963971425.1 Bryoerythrophyllum caledonicum | reverse complement strand
GGCGACCCGTCCGCGCACGCCGAGACCGACGCCTTCCGCAGCGCCGGGCGCCAGCGCTCCTACCGGGGCGCCACCATGGTCACCACGCTCGCGCCCTGCTGGTACTGCAGCGGCCTCGTGCGCCAGTTCCGCATCGGCACGCTCGTCGTCGGCGAGAGCGTCAACTTCCAGGGCGGCGTGGAGTGGCTCCGGGAGAACGGCGTCCGCGTGATTGACCTCCAGTCCGAGGACTGCGTCGAGCTTCTGGCAGGTTATGTCGTTGCTAATCCTGCGATCTGGAACGAGGACATCGGCGAGGAGTAGTTGTCGACTCCTTCAGCCTAAGCATGTAACGACGAACCCTAGCACCAAACCCTATTTCGTTCAATTTCTCTTCCTCATCGGCTTATCGATTGGAACCTGTACATATTGATGCGATCAATTGCAAAGCGCACTGACTTGTGATTGTAATGTACACCTAGGTTCTTGTACGTTCTGAAACCTTAAACCTTAAACCCTTGATCTTTCTTGTGAATTCTGGAACTATCCAATCTAGTGTTTGTGAATTCTGAAACAATGCAGTGAAACATCTGCGAGTACTTGAAAAATGTAGTAAATTCTGAAACAGTCCAATCTAGTATCTGTGGATCCGGAAATCATTAAATCCAATATCTGTGAGGACTTGAACAGTGTGTGGCGTCGTATATTTCCCAGTCGTTTTTCTTATGTTGTTTTTGCCTTTGATGCAGTCTGTAGTTCCATTTGTTGTGGTTTTGTTCAATACATTGATGAATGCATTCTAAGGTGTGTAGTGCTGACTACGAGTTCGCAGCAGCTTACTTACAATTGGATCTATCATGGGGTTTATGAGTTAACATCCACAATTGCCGTGGCAGGGTGTAGCTGATTCCCACAGCTGCAAGAGTATCTCCAGGTTGGCCTTCAATGCTCCATTGTCAGCAACGTTCTTCTGAGCCAGTAATCGAAATGTGAGTGCATTCGAACAAGCTGCCTTCTCTTGTTCGCCATCCATCATTTGCTTCAGCACCTTCTCGATCTCATGTTGATCGACGGTGTCATTTGCCGCTCCCCGCTTGATTCTTAACCCTACTTGAATCGTGTCGGTGATGAACCTGTGTGTCAGCCGAGGTCAATCCCGAAAGATGTGCCATGCTCTAGCGTTGATATCAAGGACGTGGATGGGTTACCGAGTACAAGAGATGTCATGAAGGTTCTGGTATCACGGTATTATGCAGTTTCACACTTGATTCATGTCCGAAATTGGTGTTGCTAACTTGTGTGCTCGATTGTGTGAACAACTAACCTGACATTCATATATTGATGGCCAGCAAAGCATTGGAACTCCGGCGCACACAGATTCCAGAGTGGAGTTCCATCCACAGTGAGTGAGGAATGCTCCAAGGGCGTGATGTGTGAGGATTTGTTGCTGAGGAGCCCAGCCACTAATGAGCATGGCACGTCCGCTGACTCGGTCTTGAACCCTGTACAATATTAGTTTCAAGAAGAAAGGTGAGACATCCTCTAATTATCATGTGTTGATGTCGTTTGACGATCAGGACATGACGTCAAATATCCTAGATTGTGTTCTATGGATCCGTATTCGCCCGCCTGATCTTTATCCTCCTGCACTTGTACTGTTTCCATTGAACTCAATATGTGGTGAGTTTGTTAGGTCACATGGGCAATGCCTAGGTTTGCAATCTCACCTCGAGGGAAATGCTCATTGGAAATTGGCTGAGCTTGTGGGAAACTCTACGCGGTCGATATACCCACACGAATAGACACTTGACAGATTCAAATGCAGGTTTCTTCACCTACATTGTGATTCGACCAAAACAAACTCTTCTACAGTGCCACTCCAAGAAGGACCAAAGTTTGCGAGCACTTTTAAAGAATATAATCGATTATGAATCTCAGAACATGCACAACCTATCAAGTTTCAACTACTCTTAACAAGATGACCCAGAATACAAAATGAATGTGTGGAACACCGCAAAGTACGTTCTGCAAAAGATTGTTGCTAATTCCAAAATCGTAAAAAGTATAAAAACACACATATTATCATACTTGACATGTATCAAGTGCCACCTACATGTTTACAACTGAATCTAGCAATATGAAAGTGGCACTAGCGTCCCCCTTGACGCACCATCCTCTTTGTGCGCGTCACAAACCCATGCAATTAATGGAGACTTCATTTGATCTCCAAAATGGCGCCCATTATATTTCACCTTGTTCAACCCAAACATACCATGTATATTACCAACCCTGGAGACCTCATTGATGAGCCACCGTTCAGCATCTTTCATGTCTTCATTTGGGATGACTTGGCATTTTCTCAGATCTTCAGATAAAATGTGAACTGAGCGAGTGTTTGGAAGCTGATGATCGAGAAGGCTTGGTATATCAAGAATCAGTGAAGCACCTTGAGCAAGGTCTGGAACCAATGAACCCATGCGTCTTCCAACATGCGCCGCAACTTTTGTGAGTATGGTTGCTATCTTGAGCCCTCGTGCTATCAAACATGTAACTCGTTTCGTATGCTCTGTGCCAAAATGTACTGGGTATCCTTTTTGGCCAATTACTTCATGATTCCCATGAATATGCTCACATAAGAAATGAAGATCACATGTCGTCACTTGCATCACTTTCCGTGTCAAAAGCAGTTTGTTGCCCCCTTTAGAGCGAACAACAAGAACTCCTAACCGTGGAAATTGTTCCTTCTGCAACTCCTCAAAGAATTGCATTGACTCATTGATGCTTGCAGAGATTCCATACAACACCTTGTCTTGTTGTTGATAGAGGCTTTTGATTCCCTGGAGGTCGCTCTTGATCTCGTGAAAGCCGTTCTCGATCTTGTGAAGCCTGCTCTTGATCTCGTCATGGGCGCTCATATTCTCCAAGTGATTTTGCGCTTCTTCATCAGGCTCACTTTCACCTGTAGCATGATCTTTGGAATCCACTGAAGCACTTGTCGATGGCAAGTTTGGTAAAACTTGTGTGCACATCCCTTCTAATGCTTGTCGTTGCCTTTTCAGGATGACACCCCACTCTCCTTGAACCAAAAGATCCGTTGCGTTATCATAGCCTTGCTCCATTGCTTCAGAATCGTTCCAGTTGTGACAGTAATTGAGATCATAGCGTTCCAGTACTTCTCCTTTCAAACTCTCCAAAAGCACAAATTGATCTCTTCGGTGCTCTTTCTTGACCAGTTTTTGGACGCACAGTGGTCGTAGAACACATTCTACAAGGACCACTCCTGGACAACCCAATGTACGATTGCCAAGAAGTTCATAAATGGCACTGAAAACCTCATGTAAAAAATGCAGCAGGATGTCTTTGTCGTGTATCGATCGCACCATCACATCAATGTGACCATCGTATTCAATGACGACTTCCTTGCCATTGTCTATGAAAGAGATGGTGTCTTTGGTTAGCTTGTAGCTCTTCCTTGTATTGTCATCTTTAATCTTTCCTCGGTAGTAGACCTAAAGATGCAAAGCATATTGTTTAGTGCTATCACATTCCTGATGCAAAACATGATTCAAATCCTTTCACAAATCCATTAGAGCACTATACATTCAATGTAGAGTATTTAGAAAAGTTATCAAGAGCAAATAACTTGCACCCACCTGCAATCGTGGAAAAAAACCAGCACTTAATGTTGTGCGTTGCATATCTTTTGGGGCCAACCTCCTTCCAATGTAATTGGTCTTTGTATAATCTCCAGAAGGTGACCATTTGAATAGCGAGTCTTCTCTTGGTGGCAAAGTTGATGGAACCATGAATGTATCATCTCCTTGAGCATAGCATATTTGTAATTTTGTCATTATGCTTACAAAGTCATTGGTGTGAGCATGAAGTTCATCACCAATGATACTCAATCTGGAAAGAATTTGCTTCAATTGTGCACTTGTGATTGATCCTTTTGATATGACCAAATCATGATGCTCCAAAATTTTTGATAACAATTCTCCCATTACGTCATGGCAAAACCAATGAGGATGCATAATTACAAAATGAATGTCCTCATTGTATATAATATGTCCTCCATCATGCACTGACAAGGCTACAAACTTTCTCCTTCTTTCAACAAGTTCCATATCTGTTGAAGTGGCCTTCAATTCGCTGACCTGCTCACATATTTTGCTAGAAAACTCATCCCAAGACAAAAATGGTCGATTTGGACGTTGGATGTTCCAATCTTTTACCTTTTTTTGAAGTTCAAAACAAGCTTCCAAGGTTTTTGGCAACTTCTCCAATAAGGTTTTCATTTGATCAATCATAACCTCGAACAATTGTGTGGCAATTCCATTTGATTGTCGGGCATCCATAGCATAGAAACTCTGGTCCATATCAAACTCCAACAAATCATTGAATTGTTCCTTTAGAGTTTCAACTTTGTCCGCTAAAACATCATAATAAATAGGCCCTTCATGACTCTATAAGTCATAATGAGTCATAATGATAGTCACGCGTGGACGATACAATCTTGACTTCCTTGTGTTTGAAGCAATAAATTGCAACCAATATTGAAGCTTTGATTTGATCTTATCAAGAGTATCTCGAAGTGGATTGCATACCAATATAAAGGTACAAGCACTTCCAGCACCAGAATGATTCGGAATCACGAGATCATGGAATGAATGGTATTCTTCTTGACTGGCCATATCCCAAATTGTAAGGTCCAAGTCATTGTATGACAAATTGTGAACCTCGATACCCCTTGTTCGTTCATTAGTATCCATCTTGGTTTGTGATGAGGAAAGTGGTATCTTTGATTGAGGGCTTCCGATCTTGGAACGCTTTATCATTTCATATATACCTTTCAAAGTTGTACACAAGGTTGTCTTTCCTGTAAATTCCAAGGAGAAAAATGAATAACTAAAAATACTTGATCCTAATAAAAGTAAATAAAAGTAAATGATGGATTTTCGTTACATGTCATTATGCTACATTTAAGAGCCATAAGAATGAATAGTTACTCTTATACCAAATGACACTACATGCAAATGTGATATACTTTTGAACTTGGAATTGAAGTGTATTTTCAATTTTAATATAAGAAATGCTTTGAGATTGATTAACCAAAGGTACAAAATTACCTGCTTCACCATCTCCACACAAAAAGATCCTTCCTGACTTTGCATGCGCTTTGGCCATATCCTTGATTAAGTCCGGAGAATTTTCTTGTTGTCTCCATTTTAACTCAGTTTGTATCTTCTCTGCATTGCCACTTTCATGTAGAGGTGTACCAATCAAAGACACCTCTTGTAAGTGGTTGTTCTCCAATAGCAAATCCATGAAGGTCCCCAAAACTTTATCACCTCCAACACCCGTATTAAAACGTAATGATAAACGTTCTATTGAAGGGTGGCCTTTCAAGGAGTCCAAAAGCAGGCACACGTTTTCTTCACTACCATTGAATGAATCCATCAAAACATCTACTTGTGCCACATTCAGATCTATCAAAGATGTATTACGTTCAATCATGGTTGTCAAATACTTGAATCCAACTTGCCCAAGCCCACAATTGTAAAGGCTCAAAAACCTTAGGCTAGTGTTGGCTTTTAACCCGGAGTCATCTTGCATCAGTGATTTGGACAGCCCTTTGCATTCATCTGGATGTAGTGTCATTCTATAGAGGAGCAACTCCTGAAGGCTGTGGTTATTGATTAATGCATCTCCAATTTTTGAAACGCCATTTTGGGTTTTAGCATCGTCAGCTCTTGTGAGAAAGACACGTTTAAGAGAATCATTCACCATAAGCATTGCTGCAATGTGCTCAACTCCATTATCATCTCTTGGATCCAATGACAAATGTTCAAGAACACTGTTATATCTGTCTCCTCTACCATTGAAGGGTTCAAGCAATATCTTCATACTTTCACCACAAATAAGTGGTTGACCTCGTAAGGATGATAGCTGGAAAGTCTTCAAAGTTCGATTAGCCAATAGAGCTCTGCTCAGAATGCGTGCAGCTCCTACGCTCAATACACCATTGAATATCAAATTGAGTTGCGATATGGTGTTGTTCTCATACAAAACCTTTGCAATCCAATTTGCAATCCCTACCCAAGACGGAACCTTTTCATTTGTTGCATTTTTATCTGGTGGGATAAATTGGTCACCCATTAAATCTCCAACATCTACGCGAACATAGTCAAGACTTGTATTCGATGCAAGGGCTTTCCAAAATGCTTCAAGATAATCTGATAGTTCCTTCTGACTATGCTCTGACATTGAATATAAGGGATGAAAGCGGTCGAAACCAGAAGTAGAATAGCCTTGTTCAAATGTCAAGCGCATATCCAATTTGTTTATTGTCGTTGAAGAAGAAATCTGGTCAAGCACTGCAAGATACGTCTCCTTGTCTCCAATCTTTGTAAGAATCTTGTATTTCTCGGCTCCAGGATTCGCTTCAATTGTATAATGAAGCTGCCCATCACTGGAACATTCGAATATTTGAATAATAAGATAATTGCATCTGTCCAGTTTAGAAAATAGCATCTCAAAATCTTCATGTTTAAGTAGATTCTCTCTATGCATTGAGTCAGCCTCATCTTGAGACGTATGCTCTAGCTTATGAGCACCTTGACCAAAAGACTTCACCACGCTCCAAATCTTTGCAAAAATTCCACCAATAAAATTCTTCCAAAGAGTGATGCTCAGGAACCACATCATGAAGACATAGAAACTCCACATTGTGTAGCACACTTTGTCCCAAATTGCACTTCAAATATGTCACTGGAAATAGGTTTTGATAAACTTTGTCAGTACCTTCAACTCCCCAACCGAATACATACAGACGCACAACAAATTTATGTCAGATAATAGCCATGGGATAAAGAATTTATTTTTCAATAGTAGAAAACAGCACTCAATAATTGTCTTTCAATCTCGACAATGACTAATGCATTTTTGAAACAGGTATCGTTTTTAACAGGAACAAACTCCCGAAAACCATTGTCAGATAACCGACTTCGGTGCAACTTTAGAACATCACACATATCCTACACCTACAACTCACAAGTTTCCCAGTTACTAAGCCAAAGACACCATGAGTTTCGACCCCTATTTGTTCTTTTGAATAAATTTAAATCGGCCCAAAATAGCTCCAACTACGCATAATCAGCTCATTCAGGAAAAATGCAACTAAGATCCACGGTTCAACATGACCTCTCTTTCATTCTCAAAAGTAGCCTCAACTAATTCCAAGTCCAGTTAAGCGACCACCAAACTCTCCCATATCTGATAGCTTTTAAGAATGAATAAATAGTAGTATTAGAATCATAAAAACATGTATCATACTAAAACTTGCTCACCTGATCTCAATATATTCTTTCCCCGTGTCCAAGTCTCCAGCAAATCCAGGCACTGTACCTAAGAGAAATATTACGCCCTAAACATGGATTACAGAAGCTCAACTCACACAGAATTACAAGGTCGTTGAAAAGAAGGAACTCACGCACAATATCTCCTACAAAACCTACAACAGGCAAATTGTTTCACAGTTTGGCTCACGGCTGGCAAGTGTGGCTTCGTGTCAACTAGTCCCACAACTTCCAGAAACCGACCTTCACCTAACTTGAGACACTGGCTGGCTGAAGCTAGTTTGCTCGCCAAATATGAACTAGTCTGGACCTGATACACTCCTGAAATTCCTTAGTAAATGCAAGGTTTCTAGTAAGCTCTTGGGTCCTTGCCTTTGGAGCTAGTTTGTTAACCAAACCCAAAGGCGAACCAAACGTTTCAGGGTATATATATGAAATACTGTCTAGACTTGACAAACTCCCCAATATTCGAAGAGGGATTCAAGGCTGTGCAAACTGACTTGTGCACACAGATCAGCCCTCGTGTCTCAGCTTCTACTGCACCAACTAGAACTGCAAGTCTGGGAGGGATAAAACAGGAGCCTGCTGTAATGTTAGAAGTGCACGCTATGGTTCCAAAACCAAGGACGTGTACTTCCATGCCACAATTCCGCACTGGAATGAAAGGGGGTTGAAAATGACATGTGGCGCTTTCAGAATAACCAAACCAGCGGAGCTAAACTAGTATTCCTCAGCCATCCGTGCAGTTCTTGATTGCTGAATTTATCGTTTCGTTGCAGCCGTAACTAGTAGCAACAGACACCTTTGAAGATAAAGTGCAGACACCTCTGAAGAGTTAATGCATCGCTTCTCTGCAGCTACTACTATGTAAGACGAAACGACACTCAAACATTCTCACAGCACATGCACAAGCTCTACGACACCAAAGTGACAGAGAACATAGACATATGCGAGGTGAGAACATACTGTACGTGTAGAGTTTTAGAAAGTGGTAAAGGAAACGCATCTTGAACAAGTGATAGGTACGTGTCCGCTTGCATGATTGAGCAGAGGCACGTAGTCTGCAGAGGCACGTAGTCTCGAGAAGAAGCGGCCCCACGTGAAGCTTCTTCCAAAGCTTCTCTTCAGGAGCTTCGGCACGAGTTTCCACATGAGCAGGTTGTAGGAGTCAGCATCCTGGAACCATTCAACACCATTTTCTTCATAGGGTTTTCACTTTGCGGAGACAAGAAGTACTTTGCACGTGAAAGTCAGAGAAGCTACAGTACACTTCAATGTCCTCTTCTTTGTCGCCTTCTATAATACCACCAAAGACTTGATCCAAATTTTTATATCCTCAGGACCTCATCAGAAGCCTCGGCACGAGTTTCCACATGAGCAGGTTGTAGAAATCAGCATCATGGAACAATTCAACACCGTCTCTGGTTGCTCCGTCAAAATGAACACCATTTTCTTCATAGCCTTATCACTTCGGGGAGACAAGAAGAAATGTGCACATGAACCTTGGCTTTGTGTGCCTTGCTTTGACCAGGCAGAGCCTTGAATTTGTTTGCGCAAAGAAAAATAAGACAACAAAGGTACTAGCCTCTCCTTCATTCTCTAAGACCGCCAAAACTAATTCTAATTTTCATATAACACAATTTTTTTTTAAATCTATTAAATTCTAAGCGCATTTAACCCCTAAGGTACCAAGGCAGTTTTAAACCAAAAACACTTCAAAATGAATGGATTCTAGTGCAATGAATAAAGAAGGTAACAAAAAGTTCTATTTTTAGTTCTGACCGTAGGATCTCAATAAAGGCTTATTAAGTAATACATGTACAAAATTTCATAAACTTTGACCACACGGATTGAAAGATTATAGTGTTTGAAGTCAAGCAAATGGTTCATTTTCTTCCCTGCGTTTAGTGGATCAGTAGACTTTGACTTCACTTGGTGTCAAAAAATTTCACTACAAAAGTTCTAAATCTATTACCATCTTGTTAAGCATGATGTTAGCTCCTTACACACCAATTTTTAGAGGTAGAGACGGGGTGTAGCATATTCAAAACAAGTGTGCAAGGAGTGGAGGCTCAAAATTTGTTAATTCACACTTTAATTTTTTTTTAACTTAATATGTTTTCGATTGATAATCCGAATGGTTAATATGAAGGTTACATTACATATTGTTGTGGAAAAAATAAAAAGTGAAAAATATGAAGATCTCTAGGTTTTATGTGGAAAAGAAGAAGTTTTTTTGGTACCTTGCCCGACAATGAGTGACAATGTGTGAAAATGTTTGACTTGGGTTGGTATGCTATTTTTCACTAAAGACAAGAACTATTTTTTGACAACATGAAGGGAAATAATATTACTTGCGAGTACTGAAAATATCACTTTCAATAGAGTGTCCTATCAAAAGTTTTTGGAGGTGCCCGAGGTGCCCGCCCTCCCCATTTGAAATTAAAAACCCTATAACTTTTTCATCAAATGTCCAATTTAGGAAAAAATTGTTTTCCCACTAAGGTCTTGGTAATGCCCTTCTATGGTAAGAATTTCAAAGATGAATGTTTGAAATTGACAGCATAGGAATCTGACCGAATTTTCAAAAAGCCCGTTTTGGACACTTGGTCCTTTAGGGGTTAAATCTTATGGGATCCACACTTCGTTGAGGCCACCATACAACACCAATGAAAGCTAGAAATCTTTCAATCCAAAGAAAGAACATTCTATTCTTCTCCCCCCCCAAAAAAATTATTACATTTGATCCCTAAATTACTAAGCCATTTTTAAATCAAAAACATTTCAAAACTGCTCGTTTCAATGCAATGCAAAGCAAAACTTTTATTTACAGTTTAAATTGTAGGATCTCAACTAAGCATCATATTTAGACTTATTAAGTATCTTATTCACAAAAGTAAATAAACTTTGACCTTATGGATTGAAAGATTACAGTGTTTGAAGTGCAGTATAGGGTTCATATACTACCCTACTTTTACTGGATTAGCAGACTTTGACTTCACTTGGTATCCAATTTTTGGACTACACAAGGTCTAAAATCATTACCACCATATTAAGCATGATAATAGTGCCTTCTACACCAAATTTTAGAGGTAAACAAAGGGTGTAGCATATTCCAAAAAAATTGTGCAAGGAAGTTCAAAAATTGCCAATTCACATTATTTTTTGGTGAACTTGGTATTTTTTAGAATGAGAATGAATGGTAAATGAAAAGGTTCACACCACAAAATGCCATGGAGAAAATTAAAAAAAGTGTGGACCAGAGTAGATATTTCCTATCACCTACTCTATACACTGCATATTGAGTTTCTGCACTAATTGGAAAATAACATCCAATCGGCAACTCGCACACACTTGCTTGAAAACAAATAGCCAATTAGATTTTGACATGCATGTGCTTGGTGCAACTTTTCACGTGAGGTTCAATAGTGTGGGTAATCCACATCAATTATGAATCCACAATATCTTTAGTGTTTAGTGTAGATGTAATGGTCCTATAATTCAAAAGAGGGTATCTTGTCGAACCTTTAAGTGGCTCTACAATCAACTCAAATATTCACGTGAATCATATAATATTGGACCTCGGACAATATTAGTCAATAATGACTTGGTATTTTCCAATCTCTTAGAAAGAACTCAATATCATCCACACCGTTGCACAGTTCAATCTGTCATAAAATACAATTCTCGTAAGAGTTGGGCACTTTGCATCCAAGAAGTCCCGGAGCATACGAGCTGGTTGTTTGCCGCCCATGAGCTCAGCTAATTCATCCACTGAAAGCAAAATCATATTCTCAAGATACAGGAATCATAACCTCGGCGATATTAGAGTTTCACCCAAAGTGTTGATTACCTCTTTTTTTTTCATTCTAAATTGACTCTGAATAGTTATTGATATCTAAATCCAGCTTGAAGGAGAGTGATGACGAGTATCTCATGCAAGCCCGTTCTTCACTGCCAAAGAAGGACATACTCACTTTAAGCAGAGCTTAGAAACCACCAAGCTATTCCATACTAAGGATTATAACTGAGAAATCAACAACCTCTTCTGAACTTGATAACTATTTTGAGTTAACAAATAATAACATACCAAACCAAAAGAGGGGGGTTATCTTATCGAAACTTTGGGTGATAACCTTATTGAGGGGAGAAATGCATCCTGTACCTAATCGCGAAATGCGCCAACTAATACCCAGCATAATACAGCGACCAAAGCCATGTAATTGAATCGTTCAGATAAAATACAGTCCATCACAACAGGAGGGTCGAGATTGTCTCCAACCTGATATCTCCTTCAATAAGCCCATCTTCAGTAGGCACTCCAACACGCATGGCTCGGTCTAAATCAGGCTCATCCTGGTTTGACTTCAAGGCCGCAAATATGTCGGCGGTCGCATGTAGGCTCCGTGACCACACGATACGTAGACGCGGAAAGTGGAGCACTAATAATGATAATTTTGAGATAATATTCGTAGGTGCGATGTCTTCACCAACGTCAGTGGCAGACTGGATGATCCATGAACAACAACAACATGGCAGGCCCAGAGTCAACCCAAAACAGAATGTTGTTTTTTCCAGAGAAAGAAATAGAAAAAATGACTCAATAATGAAGTGGCTCACCTGGAGAGAAAAGCTCTTGTCCTGAGAAAACATACCGGGTACCGTTAATAGCGCATCATGGTTTCAGCTTGATGGTACAGTCGTCCAGATGCAAAACTAGAGAACAAATCTGCAATGCTCTTCCGCTCCACACAGATGTCAGGTGAGAGGATGTAATCACCCACTTCAAGAGTGACTGGCAAGATCTTCATACCCTGCTGATGAAGCACGGAAGGAAGACTACTCCCGAACTCCCTCATGTCAACCACCACCTGCAATCAAACATTTGTTTAGTAGAGGAAGTGGATAGGAATCATCTGGGTTCAAAACAAGTTCACCACCATCAGATAGAGTATATCCTCCTCGATTGACGTATCCCCTCAGCATTCTAATTCTAGAATATTGCCATAGCGACCTACCTGCATTTGCTTTTGAGCTTGCTTAAGTCCACCCCCCTTCCTGGTGGAGGCATTCAGTTGCACACCTGCTGCAGAAATTTTCGTTGGCGACGCATCTAGCATTCTACCATCCTGTTATTGAAAGAACATAAATTATGAAAAACGAAAAAGCATTCCACCTATGAAGAGGATTAGCACAATCATATGAATACACGGATGGCAATATGCACATAAGAAGACACGGGAATTCAAGAATGGATGAGCTGAACATACCTGGTCTACTGGAATTGTCATCGTCGCCTTTTGCCTGATCATGATTTCGAAAGCAGTGTTTTCTTTTTTTATACCGGTTTCAAATTTACGAACTTCCGTGGAATCCTCGTATAATAGAAAATACACCTTAACCCTTAAACGACGGAGCATATGACCGTGGCATCAATCTAAATTTTCAATCAACTGGTTACTGTATGCTCTAGTTTCTCATCAAATATAAGTTGAATTTTATTTTTTTAAATTTCAGAGATGAGATCATATGTCTCAATTATGTTACAAAAATCACATATTTCTTTGTAGAGATTTGAATTTATTGTGATTTTCTGAAGAATAAGTGAAGAAAATGCATATTAAATACAAATTATGCTAAAAAATTCTGAAAATTTTACCAAGGTGGAAATTATAGTGTCAAAACTTGTGGTGTAAATGAAAGTTCTGTGTTCGGCTAAAAATTTTTAGGACCATGGTTATAGGTCCAAGTTCAAATTGCAATAACTTATTCAATTTTACGTATTTCTTTCATTTTCATGATGGTATGGAAACTAGACATCATTAGCTTGATTTCATTAGTTGGACTCAAATTCAAAAATTATCATTTTGATGGCTTGAATTCAGATCTAGAGCTAAAGCTAGAAGTTTCTCAACTCACTGTACTGAGATCCGTGTCACAAGCATTTTCTTTCTTAGATAAAAGATGATTACCTCAATGAGGCCAGTTTCATCATCTAATGCTTGTACATACAAGGAACTCTCCTTAAAAAAAATTGGATGAAAAATAGTTGTTTACATTGATTATCATCCAACAATGTCATCTCAGAAGCCAATTTCTGGCTCCTTCGGCGTTTAAGGGTTAAGTGGGCGATCCAGACTCATAGCCTTGAACACCTCTAATTCTCTCACAAAAGAAGAGTAACTCCGGTCTCCGAAGGAGACCAGCGTGAATAAAGTGTTTATTCGTTCCACCTCTAGACCTAAGTCCACGGGACATAGGAATAGAAAAATATCTGAAGTACTTCCTCCTTTCGAGAGTAGACACTTTAATATCCAGTGACCAGTAACAAAGACCACAAGTGGTCAGAGTCTGATTAAGGTTAAGTATCGGAGTGTTGCAGTATAATTGTGTGTTTTTCTAGTTTGGTGATCACCAAGTCACAAGCTCTTTGTTGCGCCACTTCGAGAGAGTGTTTGTCTCATATAACTGGTCCGGGTTCAATCCCTTATGGACTCGTTTGAGCAGATGTGGGGTATGTAGTGATTTGGCACTGCTAAGTGAGCAATTGCAGGCAGAAGAGAGAGTTGTGCCACATGCGTGACCTAAGACAGTGCTAACATTTGCTAACAAAAATAAAGTAGCTCTAGCTACTAAAAACTTTTTATTTGCAATTAGGGTGGGTCTTGCAATTGAGGCAGGGGTTGGTGATTTTCTAGTTTTCATTTGTGGAGGAGGATATGCATAGCGTATTGGATAGCAATGGTATTAATGTTTTTAAAGTTATTTTGTATGGTGGTTTTAGGTATTTTAAATTTGTCTTCAATTAATTTCATTGATGGGATGTGCGTAGCTCCTCTAGCACCAGCTGTGATGACAAGAAGGGGGTCAATTTTCCAGCCTCTAGCAGTAATACTTTCAGTTAATGGTCTGTATTTGTTGATTTTTGCTTCTAAGGTTTCTCAGGAGAATCTATCGTTACAGTATGTGAATTCAATAAATTGTAAGGTGAAATTTTGTTCAACATTTTCAGGTGGTTCATTTTGGTAGGTATTTCTTTGACACAAAGTATATCAGGTCTAAATTCGGCGTTACAGTGGCATCTTTGGGTACCACATGATCAAGGCAGTAACCAATTAGGGACGGTATTTTCTCGCGGATTGTAGTTGAAAGTGCCTGCATTCATGAGAATATAGCATCTGGATTTTTCGGAAGAGACTAGTAGTTTCCTAATTTCTTATACTGCTATATTGTGCCTTTTAACACGAAGTGAATGTATGTGTTGTTTGCAAGTGAGTAGTACGTGTAGCCATGTATCAGGGTCCAATGAGTTACAAATGGGGCAAGAAATGCAGGGATATCTTTCTCTACCAAAACAGAGTTGTTTTCGGGCATGGCCCATAAATTATGTTCCAGTGCGGAATTTGATGAGGCATGTTTTTTGTTTATCAAATATAGTAGGGTTGTCCCAAAATTCATTAGAAAGTTCATTATCAATATCTGTATTACGTGTCCATTTACAAATATTAGGGGTTTGTCTGGCCATGATTTCTAGGTTGTATTTCCTATCGTATTTAATGATTTTTTTTTCCAAAAATTGAAGAGGGCCTTTGTCTGGTGTGTCAAACATGGAAGGCCAGTCGTCTTTTTGATAGTCGTATGGTGTAGCATGAGCGTGTTTGTATAGATGTGTAGCGTTTCTGTGTGCAAGGTGGATACCATCTTTTGCTAGTTTATCAGCTTCTTCATGTCCATCAATGTTGACATGGGCTCTTACCTTGTATAATGTGATTGGTTGTGTACGGTTTTGGATCAATTGTACCATAGAGGCAAGTGTAACTTGGTCTGGGTGGCTAATATGTAGTATGGGGTGTTTTATAGATAAAGAATGTTTAGACTGTCGGTGAGTATATATCCAGGTTCATTTGGGAATTGAGTGTTGATGATTCTCAGAGTTTTGTGTATGGCTATCATCTCGGCTCGTAGGATATTTTGATGGCCATGTAGCCTTTTAGCAATATTTAGTCCCTTGGGGCTATATATGCCATACCTTGCTCTTTCTTTTCTTCATACTCCGGGGCTTATTTCTTTTGGTTTCTTGAACAAACCATCGGTGTAACAACTAAATTGTGGGTAAAATATTAATGGAAGGTTAGTATGATAGTTTGGAAGTTGGGAAATGGGTGTGTTATTATGTGTAGGAGTATTGGGGTAGGTGAGTTTAGACCATTTTTGGTTGTGGTAAACAGGGCAATTTGGGGAGGTAGATGTGGCAATTTGCGTGTGTATTTGTTGTATCAAGAAGTTGTTAACTATATATGTAAGTTGATTTAGTTGTTCATAAGTTCCAATGTTGTTATGTTGATGATGTATACACATAATTCATAGTGTTGAGAGTTCTTTTCGTGGCAAGTTAAGTTCTGGGGTTTCTGTAGGTTCTTCCGAATGTGATGTGTGAGGATTTGGGGCTGCGGAGCCCAGCCATTAATGAGCATGGCACGTCCGCTGACTCGGTCTTGGAACCCTGCATAAATATTAGTTTCAAGAAGAAAGGTGAGACCATCGTGCACATCGGATTGCCATCTTCCCCCTGTCATGTTTCTTAAAGATCAGGACATGACGTCAGATATCCCAAACTGCATAGTACCGAAGTCTCCCGCACTTTGCGTAATTTGCAGTGTTTTCATCAAACTAAATGCGCTTGCGTTTGTTAGAACAGTTTCTGGTCTGAGGTTGTCATTCTCACCTGGAGGGAAACACTCATAAGTGGTTGCCTCGGAATTGGGAACTGTACTTTGAGGCCGTTTGCTCACTTGGGAAACTCCGGGCGGGCGATATACCCAGAGAAATGGACACTCAACACCTTCAAGTGCAAGTGCGAGCGTTCTAATCTGCTGTCCTGTAAGTGTTGCAAGACTGCCGAAGGATACATAAATGACGGATGCAGGGGCTTGAGTGTCCAACCATGTTTCCACCTCGAACAACTGATCGACCGCGATGGTCCCATTTTCAGTCGGCATCCTTGGAATGTTTGACCGCAGAATTGGCAAAATCTCTGGCACCTGCAACATAAGGCTGAGTCAATCTAAGGTTTATAGAGTTGAGTTCAAGTGCTGAGAAGAAAAGAGAGTATTCATAACTTCGGCGGCATTTCAGAAACTTTTGCGATCAACAATGTCTAACCTCCACACAAATATCTTGATCAGAGTTAGCATGTCAGGCCTGATGGAATTGCCACTGGTCGAACATTATACCTTGGTTCCGGCAGCAACAAAAGCAGTCCTGAGGGCTTGGAGGGTCTCTGCCTCCAACTCCTCAAATGTGTTGAGAAAGATAGCGGATGATTCACCGAGGCGTCCGAAGATTTCCCTGAACCTCTGGTGATGCTGATGTCCTTCGTCTGCAACAGCGAGCCACAAGTCATCTCCAGGGACCGGAGCAACTATGCCTGGTAATGTGATGTCTCTCCTCAGACCCGACGTGAACGGCAGCTCCCCTCCCTTGAACAGCTCCGGTGACTGTCATTACCAGATCTACATGAGAGAATTGAGAGAGTGAAGAAAGACACTGGCATCAAGTCATATCCTGCCGCTTACCCTGATGAGGAAGGCGAGCTTTTTGGCGCTCATGGTGAACAGAGTGTGGCGCGGGACACGGAGCCTGTCAGCGACGTCCTGCACCCACCCGAGCATCATGTCCGCCACAATGCAGCAGGGCCGGGGCTGGAGCTCCAGGGACCTGCGCTCCAGCGCCGCTCGCATCTCCTCGTCGCCCCGAGGCTGGATCCAGCCCACGACATCCCCTACCCCGATCTCCATGTACGTGTCCTCGAAGTCCAGAAGCCCCTCGAACCGCACCCCGCTGCTGCTACTGCTGGAGCTTCTAGACTCGACGTACTTCTGGTCGCCGCGGTGCTGCAGGTGCTGGAAGACGTAGCCGGTGGTGAAGCACGTCACTTGCGCGCCGGCGGCTGCCAGTTGGTATGCGAAGCTGGTGAAGGGGAACACATGCCCCGGAGCCGGAATCGACATCAGGAGGATGTGAGGCACGGCCATGGCGAGTCCCAGTGAATGCAAATCTAGATGAACTCTCCAAGATGCACATATGGTTCAGGAAAGGTTCATGATATGGTGTCACGGCAAGCAAAGGTCCAACGGTGTGAGGGCAATTCTAGATGAAGTTTGGAGTCTGAGCTAATTTCCTAGTAGAGATGTGCTTGAAGGTTTGGAATTAAGTCACGAGATCAACCGGGAGTTTGATCAAAACTGCCGTTCCGGAGAACAACAAACCTACCAGAATAACATGTATTTTCTAGTGTCAACCAGAAGCAACTTCAATGTGCATATAGGGCCAAGTTTTGGTACACTAAAACTCAGGTGGTGAAGCAGCTTTGGAGGGTGACAGAAAGAGTGTAAATAAGCGTCATAATTATTGAGATGCATCATAGCCCACGCTTGTAAGCATTTATGATTGGCTGGACTAGAAAATGTGCTGTCATAGCTTTTCTGTAGACTTGTTTGATCACGTGGGTTATGAGTTTGTTCTGTATCTTCCATCATATCAAACCAGACCTTGCAGTGGGAACTAACTCACTAACCCTTTAACCCTGCAAGGCTGATCGACCATGCATGGGTCGATTGTGGACCAAACCTTTATAGAAAGCGCTATAGGCCACCTCAACGGAAAAACTTTGACCATGACTTAGAGGTGGAGGAAGATGGGCATCTTTTGAGACCATCGCCTCTACTATCAGTGCATGCATTGACGAGCTACACTGATTTCCGTGAAACAAGTTCATAGACTTTTGTTATGAAATGTAACTATGGCATAGATGTCATTTTGCATGATCTAGAACACTCGTAGATCCTCATAGGTCAAAAAAGCTCATTGGCCTTAAAGGATTACGGACAAGCCAACCCAAATGCCTCGCCCCAAGGTCATCCAAATCAACCTTGCAATTCTCGTGTGTCCACATCCGCCTTTCCCGATTTGATATTGGTCAGCTCTGTTAAGCAATGGTCTTTTACATCTGTTTTTTGGCCGGCCATAGTCTCTTGCCGCCCTGAAAGGGCTAGTATGTTAGTACACTCATCCTTCAAATAGGTTATAGTTGCGGCTAACATATAACCTTTGCTAACCCGCCATTGGTGGTAACAAAACTATAGGTGACCCCAAGCTAACTTGTGGCCATAGACCCCAAACTGATAACAAAATGGCATCTAAATCCCAAAGTAAGAGGGCCAGGAAAAATGTTTTGTTCACAAAACATTGTCCACCTTGCTTTGCAAGATTTATCGTCTCAGTACTGCATATGGTTAGAATACGGAAGTCCATTATTGAGCAGCACTCCATATGTGCCATGTGATGAGTGACATGCCGATTGGATGTATATTTTACTTTGGTTTAGTAAATTGAAGATTTGATGTCATGGAGAATTTTTAATTTTTGAATTGTGCATGACAAATTTTGATTGCAAAACAAAGTCAGAGGCACAATGAATATTAATATGAATTGTGATGTTCAATACAATGACCCTTCAGAAGGTTATATGTTGTTGTTTCACCAGAAGGTTAAGCATATGGTGGTCATTGAGATTCACGAACTTCCATTCATGGATTTCTACCAAGCAGGTTGTAAGAAAGATTGGGGGAGGACTTTCAACTTTTGCAGTAGATCTTGACCCTTAACCCCTAAATGAAAAAAGTCCCAAGATGGGCTTTTGCAAATCTCGGGCAAGTTCCCATGGTTACAATTTATATTTATAATTCTTGAAATTTTGTACAAAGCTGCAAAAGGACAAGAGGTACATGGGAATATCATTTTTATTCTCATCAGACCTGTAGAGAAAAAGTTATGCCATCTTTTTAAAAGAACTTCTCGAGTGCAGGCATGTCGAGCAAGTCCAAAAACTTTTGCCATGACACTCTTTTAAATGTGAGATTTTTAATACTAGGAAGTACTATTATTTCCTTTCACATAGTCAAAAAACATTTCTTATCTCACTGAAAAATAGTTTTGAATAGTTATCAATGACCGTTTGTATTCTCATTCTGAAACATATCAAGCTCATCAAAAAATAAAACATGAATTGGCAATGTTTGAACCTCCAGTCCTTGTACAATTTTTTGAATATGGTACACCCCTTCACTACATCTAAAAATTTGTGTACACGGAGCTAATATTATGCTTGACATGATGATAATGATTTTAGACCTTGTGTAGTGCAAGAATTTGATACCAAGTGAAGTCAAAGTCTGTTGATCCACTCAACGCAGGGAAGAAAATGAACCATTTGTTTCAGTTCAAACACTATAATCTTTCGATCCGTGCGCTCAAAGTTTATGAAATTTGGTGCGTATGTTTGAAGCTAATAAATCTTAATTGAGATTTTACGTTTAAAGCTAGAAATAAGATTTTTTTTCTTTCCTTTCTTACTCATTGCACTAGAATCAACGATTTTGAAGTGTTTTTGGTGTGAAATTATCAAAGAAATTTAGGGTTCAAACATCAAATGGGAACCGTAAATAGAGGCACCTATTTGACTCTGTAGAATACAAAAAACATATCAAAATTTAGCAAGATTCACACCTTTGAATTGAAGATTCTTCAACTAACATCTTTCATTTTGGTGGTACAGAGCCACAAATATCTGAACCTTATCTTATTCAAATACAACACCATACATGTAGAATATTGTGGCCACTAGTGGCACCTTTTGACATTTAAGAATTAAACCTCTAAATGACCAAGTTTCCTTTTGGGGGACACAACTTTCACTTTGACTGTAATTATCTTTTGTACAATCAATTATGGTCAAGATTCACAAATTTGTTGTCACATCATTTTAAATAAGTTTAGTAGAAGTCCTACGTTTACATTCTCAAAAAATTCATCTTTGCAGTTTTTAATTAATGGAATCGAGATTCCTCTAAAATGCCTTGATCCTTTAGAGGTTAAGGTTCAAATGTTGTTGTCTTTAAAAATGCTCATATGGCAACACTTTTTGGGAAGTTTTCCAGTGCCAAAAGAGGATGTTTTTTAACATAAGAGTGGTTCAAATAAGTATGGAAACCTAAGATCATCTTGACAGAGTGTTGATTATTTATCATACTAGTAAATATAAGAAGAAAAGGCTCTTGGGTTGTAAAGGGTTGGCTATACGCTACAAAACCTTGTCATTTTTTGTTAGTCCTTTAACCCCTAAAGGACCAAATCTCCTTCGAGGGAATTTCCGATTTTGGGCAGGTTCCTAAAATTTTAAAAAAAATCCTTTTGTTTTGAAATTTTAATTCTAGATTGCCCCTGATAAGAGCTTTGTGAAGGTATTTTTTTTTTTTTTTTTGGATTTACGGTTTGAAAGTTAGTACCACCTTTTTCAAAATGGGGACGCTGGGCAGCCCAGGCACCCCTGGGAACCAATGAAACACATGTGTGAAAGAGGGGCACTAAGTAGGGGCACAAAGGGTGGAGGGAGGGTGGGGCAGCCCAAAATCAAGGGGAAGAATGGTGGAAGGGAAGACCCCACGAATTCCAAGAAAAGGGATAAATAGAAATTTTAAAAAATAGCAGAAAATGCCTTGCGGCGGGCCCGGCAGGTCATGGCAAGTGGCGCATGGCAAGGGCTGTGGTGGGGCCCGGATAATGATAGAGATGGCATGTGTCAAAAAAAAAAAAAAAAAACGGCCTTGCAGTGGCGGGCCATTCTCGAGGAGCTGCACGGGTCCCACGCAGGGGAGTGGGTGAATGACGTGGCCCTTCATTTCTTGAAGGGTCTTCATTTTGAAGCCCTGCCCTCACCTATAATATTTGAATAATTCAATAAATTCATTAAAATTAGAGATTTTATCCATTTTAGAATATTTTTTCTCTAAAATAAGTAAAAAATAAAATTCCACATTTGAACCGTACGGATTTCCAAATTTGTAAATTTGTAGGTAGCAAATAATTTCTCACTTCATTTGTAGTCATTTGCATTGTTCTATACCTCCATTCACTAAAGTATTTATTTGAGCATGATGTACCCTTCGAAATGACCTCAAATTTTGCATACACTTAGCTAACATCATATTCTTTTCATTAGTAATGGTCTCCAATACAATGTAGTGTAAATACTAGAAGATATGCTTAGTCAAAGTGAGCTGACTTTGCTGGGCAAGAGGGAAAAAAAACTATTTCTTGCACTTCAAACACTATAATCTTTACATCCGTGCGGTGGATTGCAACCATAATTTTATAGGATCGTTATACATGACTCTATTTTTAGATCTTACGGTTAAAAATTAAGAATTCTTCTAAAAATGTGATTATTGCGGCCATGTTTGACAATGGCAGTTTTGGACTAGTTTTTGACAGAAATTGTCAAAGAACTTTAGGGGTTAAAGACAATGGCGTATTTGTCTACAATTTGTGTGGCATATAGACATTTCATTGATGGTCCAATGCGGAATCCCTCTAATGGGTCGCGAAAACTCGTCCACACATACCACATGTAGATCCCCATCTACAAAAGTCAACAACCAAAAATCAGAATAGCACTTTTAATGCGGAAATATGGTGGATATACATTGAATCTCACACAGAGTCTCCTTTTTTTTTGCAAATTTGTCAAATTGTGGCTTTGTATCTCGTTGCATTTGTCAAAAGCACGTAGATCCATGCAACTGAAGTTTGCGGATCAAGGAGCGATGAACTATCGGTAAAGCTATTCACAAACTACTTCAAGAGTGACCACCTATGGGCCACTTGTCTTTAAAGGTTAGCAATCATTAACACCAAAACTATGTTGAGACATAATCCTTTGGTGCCCAAGTGATCTACGTGCTAGATCTCAAATTGCATGAACTTTGTGAGAAAATAGATTGTAAACTAAGAAGTTCAAATTTGCACACATCACACACACACACACTTTGTAATAATGAGATTTCTTGATTTGATATTAAAGAATTCTAGAATACCTAGAGATACATTGCCAATTGCATAAACTTATTCACTCCAATACAATGAACACCTACAAATACAATGCCACATACTATGTAGTATTGCATGCACACAAAAATAATTTGTTTCAAAACTTTGATTGAGTTTGTCTCTTAAGAGGCTTTTTTCATTGTTATGTGATTATTAATCTCTTTCATCACATACAAAACTCTCATTCTAACTTATAAAAGTTTTGGATCATCTTTGTATACAATCAAGTAGACAAGATGAAAAACCTTAATAAGTCATGCCTAAATGTTTACTTCACCTTTTATATGTCAATGTCAAGCTATTAATCCTTAAAGGTCGGTGGAGGACCATATATACGGTCACGTATTATACTCTTAGAATACAGAAACATAATAAATTTTAGCAAAACATACACCTTTAGATTCAAGATTCTTCAACTAGCATCTTTTATTGGAGGTCATTTCAATATTTGAACCTTATCATGTTCAAATACAACACCATACATGTAGAATACATGACCATTTTGTAACTTCTCAAGCATGTAATATGTGTAATAATGATCTAAAATTATATAAAATATCATGTGTCATTGGATTGGGCTCAACACAAATACAAACTCTTGTAACATTTTGTATAGTACATCAATTCTTAGATCTTGTATGTCAAATACAAAAATAACATGATGTTGCAACCCAAATGGGGCTTCTCATACCTTGAAGGATTAGCATTGTGGATGTCTAAATTTGTTCCATTTGATTAAGAAGTTTTTATGCAAGATCCTATTAATTGGTAAAGTAGTATACGCTCCTTATATGCAATATATACCACTTATACATGATGACTTCAAAAATTAAAGTATTAAATTATTTAGGTGCCTTTTGATGATTAAGAAGGAGAAGCAATGTTGCCCAATGAATGTAACCATTTATTCCCCTTAACTTAAATATATGGGTTGATTTTGAAATGAAAAAGTGATTGAAACTCATGGTATCCTCTGCCTCACTATACATGTTATTTTATGGACAAGGCCTCCTACTTTGAGGCATAGGAGGGTCACATATGCAAGCTTAAATGCAAAGTTTCATAGGCATTTCTTTCTAAGGGCTGCTTCACACCTAACGCCCGAGTCAAGAGTACGTCGATTTCCACCAATGAGATTGCTTGAATGGCCAAAGTCCGGCCTCTTGGCCTTCACACCAAAGGCCAAAGTCCAAAGGCCATTGTCTTCCAATGGGCCTACATGGCAGTACTTTTGGAGAGTCTTGGCGCCAAGGCGACAGACTCTTGAGCAAAATTTGGGTCGCTGTTTTTAGTCGACCCAAACTTTCTTCGAGAGTCCGTCGATTAAAAAAAAAAAAAATAATCAAAATTTGACAAGATCTGGCCCGCTAAATTTTTTGGCTGATTTTATTTGGCGTAATGATATGGGGTTTGGACTATGGACTTGGGCTTTGGGGCTTCACACCACAACCGCCCAAAGGCTTCAATATATATATATTTTTTAATATTTTTTTTTAATCCAAAAGTTTGGACTCTCCCCATAGTTTGGGCAGAAATTTTGACGGACAGACTCTCGACTCGGCCTGATGTGAAGCGGCCCTAAGCTTGTGGCAAAAATTATGGTCATGGCTAATGTGCTTCTAAAATATAAAATTAAGTATGAGTTCTGTCCACATTCAAAATGCAATAATAGAGGACCGAACTAGAAAAGGAAGAAGGAAGAGAAGGTCTCTACTAGAAACAAGAAATCTATTTTACATCATCAAATCATCCATTTTGTGCTCAATTTTACGTAAAATATGTTCATACACCAGGAATCAATTTATGGAAATAACCTATTTGTTTCATGTTTTCTGCAACGTAATTGCAGTCACAAGATTCAAGACGGCAATTGCAGCGTGGAAGCAATGGCGATGGCGGACGCGGAGCCCGACTACCACGCGATGCTGGCCGTGGCGCTGGCGGAGGCGCGCCAGGGCCATGGCGAGGGCGGCATCCCGATCGGCGCCGCGCTCTTCGACGGCTCCGGGACGCTTCTGG